>ML782825.1:535262-645804 GCA_009831015.1 Picea engelmannii
TATATATATATATATATATATATATATATATATATATATATATATATATATATATTTCAAAATAAATGGTGCTCAACAATGCAAGCATCATTTACTTATATCCCATGTTCACAAATGCATTTAAATTTTTATATTTCTTATCTCCTATTAATTTTATGTCATCATGTATTTTTATCTTTCACCGGTCCATATGGAAAATGCATTTAAATTTCCAAATTTATTCTTGCACTGTCAACAAATTTTTTACTTTGTTATATACTTTCAAAAAAAATAGGTTTGTTATATACTTTCAAAAAATAGATGGTGCTCTGCCTACCAACTGACATTTACTTTTGCTCCATCCTTCGTGATATACATGTTGCACACAACATTTCTATGATATACATGTTGCATTGAACACTTCGTTTCATTTACAATTCGACCCCATTTTCCACAATTTACATTCTAACCTCATTGGCGGGGACTGCACTGCCACACAACCTTGTTTTTATCATATTATTTCTTTTTACTAGACTATAGCAATTGTATAATATGCACAAATGCTTCAAAACATTTTTCAATAATTTATCATCTTATTTTTATCATATTATTTCTTTTTACTAGGCTATAGCAGCTACACAATATGCACAAGTGCTTCAAAACATTTTTCAAAGACAATGAGATGCATAATGAACATGATCCATGACTTCTTCTTTCCCTTAAAGTATAGCATTTTTTCTTATTTATAATCATATTTGACATGCTAGTGTGAACAAAATGTTAATTCACATATTAAATCATTTATTTTAAATAAATAGATAGAATTCTTAATCTTAACTAAGCGTTGATACTAATAATTGTTTTGAAAATTCAATGTATGGATCAATGCAATGTGCTAGTGAATTTTGTAAATTAGATTTTGGAAATTCAATGTCTAGATCAATGCAATGTGCTAGTGAATTTTGTAAATTACATTATAAAGTGATATATTTGGGTTATGATAATTGAGAAAATATTGCAAATTAAACAAAACTTAAATAGAAATAAGATTTTGTGCTAACCTACATAAGTTATTTACTCTAATAGAAATAAGATTTTGTGTCAACCTACATAAGTTATTTACTCTTACATCCACTCCATGCAAAGTTTTATATTTTAACTTTGAATTTAACATAGCATTATAACATTGTAATTCAAGACATAGTTGTTAAACATTGCTACAAATATGCATTAATTCATGATGTCATAAGCCATAGAACCTTCCAATAATTGATAATAGATTTTAATGAAGCTAGGAGATTCTTAAGAAACCATATAAAGAGGCTAATGAATATAAATTGCTTTTTAAATAATCAAGATGGAATGTTTTTATTGGCTTGCAAATAGAATTTATGAACAGAGAAAATAGATGTTGAAATGGTGACAATCAATTTCCAATTATGTTGGATATTGGAAATTTGTAGATACCTATTATTTAGGTTTTGATTGAGGTTAATCAGTCCAAGTTAAGGATGCAATTAATTCAGTCAGTTTCATGTAACTGTGGAGATAATTGTATAAATGTAAGTGCCTCATAAGCATTTAATGAACAGGGATTCAAGCCCTCTGCCTGGCTGCCATAAGGCTGTTGTAATCTCCTGGTTTTTCCTTGATAATCAAATGTGATTGCCATTGGGTCGAGGATGTTTCCCTCATAAGGTGAAGGAAGGTTTACCACATAAATAATTGTCTACTATGTAATTGATGGATGTGTGTTTGTCTCTTTGTTTTCTGCATTCTCTGCTGCATATATGTGTGATCTCTATAGGTGTTTCAGGCCCAACAATTGGTATCAAAGCTCGGGTGAGAGCAATCAGAGGAAGACTGCAGCAGAGGAAACAGTAAGACGTAAAGGACAACGTTGGTTGGAGGTCCGTGAAGTGAGGAGAGTGGTGGTGCAAGAACACGAGTTGAATGAGCCGAGGATTTGTTCAGTTCGGCTTCAATCGTGGAGATGACTGGCAGCATTGTGTAGTGATCTTCAACTTCAATCCCATCAGCTAATCCACCGTTTCTCGGGAGATGACGCAGTGCTACATGATGGACTTGATCATTGCACTAATCGTTGGTGCAGTGTCAGCTGGGATATTGTGCGCCTACAAGCTCAACAAGAACCCGAACGTAAAGGTTTCCATCGTAGAGTAGTTGGTGAGCTCCGGCGGCTGGGCGTGGCTAGGTGTCCAACTGTTCTCAACCATGGCCAAGGGAAATAGATAGTGGTGTCGCCTGAGAGAAACTGAAGGCCGTGCTCGATTGAAACTGAAGGCCGTGCTCGATTGGAGAACCTCGAGGGCATGCTCGATTTGGTAGAGAATTATAACTGCGGTCTACTGCCATTAATGATCACCCGGTCCAAAAGCATGAGAACAGAGCCTCATGCAGGAGAAGACGAAAGACATCCATTGGAGGATACCTTGGAGAAATCTATCAGCCTGGAGGATTGGAGCACCGGATCTTCTATATAGAGAACATCGACGTGGAGGAATTGTAATTCCCATGGCTTAGTTCATTTATACGAATTGAAGTGAGTCACGATTTTTGTGTCTCTGAGAAGCCACCATTGTTTGAACAGTCACCAGCGCTATGAAAAAACGAGATAAGGATCTCCTTACATTGGCGCAGGTCTTGAAGATCGGATCTGGGCATGAGCGACAGAGGAACCTACTGTCAAATTTGTTGATGGTTGTTACAGGATGGATTGCGTTGCCACGTTCCCATGAAGTAGCTGGCACAAGAAGATATTTGAGAGAAAAGACGCAGGTAGTAGCCTACCAAGGATGATCTGTTCGCACATAGACATACGAGGTTGCATTCAATGTGCAGAACTGGCGCAGGAGGAAAAGAGGCGCAGCGAGCAAGCCATCAGATGGACCAGTATTTATGGCAGCTATGTTTAATCCAAAATTTCAAGTAGCAAAGATCTTTGCGGGCATTGTTTTTTTAATATATTAACAGATTGGCCAAAACCAAACTGGAGGATGTGATGGTGGAGCCGATTGGAGGCCGTAAGCAGAGATCTGTCAGTCTTGAGGAGCATTCATAGTTTTGAAGAGCGATCGCTCTAGGCTGTGGGTAGATATCTGTGAAGACAGAGCACTGGTAGAGGTCGCAGTGCAGAATGGCCTGCGTGGAAGGGATGTTCAAGCCACCGGTGTGTGTCCTGTTCCACTTGTGACTTATGAGATCTTTGGTCTTGTATTGGAGCCCAAATATTCTATTCTAGAAGTGTGGTTGCTGCCAAAGAGACCAAGAGTCGTCGTTGTGAGTTGAATACATGTTGATCAAGCAGAGAAGGAGATCAAGGGTTTCGATGATCCTGGATGACAAACCACATATTTGTAGGGATCTCGTGCGCGGTTCTATGCACAAATTTGTCTCCGAGGTGATGGGAACTGTTATCCACAACAACGAATGCAAAGACCCAATGCTTGCAAGGAAGATGGGTGCATGTTACTAATAAGCATGGAAGAGTGTGTGCTGGTAGAGGCCATCGAAAGCCCAAGTTTCTTCCACCTGGGTTAATTTACTTTATCTAGGAGATAGCTGTCGATTGATGGTTGTTGTTCCAAGAAAGATCTTGTAGATCTATTGGTGTCCTGGAGGTTGAGGCATACAAAGTGTTTTTTAAGAGGAATACACCGTATAGATGAGCCATCATGCAACTTCCCACGTAAGGAGTCCAGATCTTGGAGAATCACTGAACATGAAGCCATTGTCGCTGACAGGGGAGACACGCTACCTGCAAGCCATATGAAAGACGAGATTCATGTAGATTCTTGTGCTAATTGGCATAAAGGCATGGTCAAGAGGATTATTTGACCTATGGAGCCATTTAACAGAGCCAAGTGGATTTGGTGTGAGGCATGCAGCGTGAGGCTTGAGCAGTGATTGCAGTCGACATTGTTGGTGCCCAATGAAAACTCTTCAGCTCTCTGTTCGTGGTAGTGGAAAGATGAAGGTGGATGCATGTATGTTTTGTTGTGAATTTAAGAATTGAGTTGTTGAAACATGATTCGCACCCACCAACATTATCTATTAAACGATGGGAATCAGGCAACCGTTAGTGGTCTATGGAACAATGCACAGATGAGCTTCGGTTATGGAGTAAGAGCATCGAGGAGAATAATGATTGTGTGGTAATGAGGTGGTTGGTCCCGAGGAACATAGGAGCATAAATGGTCCTCCTGTTGACTGGGGTGTTTATAACAATCTTGGAGATAGTCATGTTGTTCCCCGTGTTTTTTGTAGTCGATTTAGCACTGTTGAGAGAAAGGTAGAGACGCAAATTCCTAGCTGTCGATCAAATCAGCCTCCTCTGTGAAGAGGAGATGGAGAATAACGTGGAAGTCATCCTCGGGAGGGCTTGCGAACCAGATTCCTGGTAGTTGATGGTGCACAATTGGGGTGAGTAGGACTGCAACACAAGACGGTGTTGTATCTTGCACAACCTGGCATCAAAAGGTGTGTGGTCTAGGATGCTCTAAGTGATGCTGAGCTCGAGGAGCATGGATTTGTCAGTAAAGGTGCAGCTCATAGCTAGAGGATGGAAATGGTTATGTTACTATATGAACATTATGTTAATGTTTATGCCATTATTATAGTTCTTTCCATTTCAATAGATAAGAGTATCATAAGAGACACAACGTTTATCCCGGGAAACCCTCTAGGGGAAGAAAACCCAACGAAAACTTCCTTATCATAAATAGCTTATACAATGTTCAAGAGCTAACTCAAACAAATACAAATAGTCCTCCCCAAGAGATGCACCACTCTTCTTCTCCTCTCTCTAACTGGTAATTGCAGCTTGTCTCATAAGATAATGAGCAAGTGAGTTGTGTGTTAAAGTGAGGCGCTAGCCTCCTATATATATAACACTGACACATGTGAAAGGGTTTCGCTGGCAGGGCCGACCTTTCACTCAGGGTGGGTAAACCCACCTTTAAATTAATTCTGGGTCTCAATAATAACTGTTGGGGCCAACTTCTTATTCTTCCCATTATAATTGTCTGATGACCAATCCGCAAAAGGGGATTTGGTCCTAATACAATTACCGACATGATTAATCCACAATGGGGATTAATCCTAATAATAAAATAACAATAATAATAAGAATTCTCTTCGCAGTTACATTATTTCAACACTCCCCTTTAACAAGAAGGGTATTCTTCATCAGCATCAGGCGAGAGAGGTCTGCATCATCTGTGGCATCAGGAGGACAGTGTCGTCAATATCATCTTGAAACATTGGCTAGCATATTTACAAGTCATCGGAGGTTTTCTTCATCGGCAGCATCATCATTCTCGAAAGAATGCTATCATCATCTGCATCAAATATGTATCAGTAAAAAAAATGATACCTCATAACAACACTAGGCTATTAGTACTACACTGGCTCAATGTCACAGCTGTTAAACTGGTAGCTCAGTGTCAGTCACATCTTGCTTTACGTCTAACAACTAGTTCAGAAGTAAGGAATATCATCATCTCGCTTTACATCTAACAACCAGGTCAGAAGCGAGGAATGACAATGTCATGCTTTACGTCTAACAACGAGGTCAGAAGCATGACTCATCTTTCTTTATGTCTAACAATGAGGTCAGAAGCAAGGAACACATCAACATCTTGCTTTATGTCTAACAACAAGGTCAGAAGTGAGGAATCATCTTGCTTTACGTCTAATAGCTAGGTCAGAAGCAAGGAATCCACAACGTCATGCTTTACGTCTAACAGCGAGGTCAGAAGCAATGACTCATCTTGCTTTACATCTAACAACGAGGTTAGAAGCAAGGAACACACAACGTCATGCTTTGTGTCAAACAGCGAGGTCAGAAGCAATGACTCATCTTGCTTTACATCTAATAGCGAGCTCTGAAGCAAGGAACACACAGTGTCATGCTTTACGTCTAACAACGAGGTCAGAAGCAATGACTCATCTTGCTTTACATCTAACAGCGAGGTCAGAAGCAAGGAAAATATATATACTCCCCCTATCAGGGAGGGTCCTTTCGGACTATACCAAGCTTATCTCGAAAGTGTTCAAACTTTACACAAGATAGAGGCTTAGTCAACATGTCAACAAACTGTTCATCCGTGCTAATGTACTGGAGCTTCAAGGCTCCTCTCTGTACCATGTCGCGGATGAAATGATAGCGGATCTCTATGTTCTTTGACCTGTCTTGGAATACATGATTCTCTTTCATCTTTATGCAGCTCTGGTTGTCACATAGAATCGCGGTTGCTCTCATCTCCAAGTCAAATAGGCATGTCAGCAACTTTTGAAGCCATATAGCTTTGTAGCTAGCAGAACATGCGGAAATGTACTCCGCTTTCGTTGTGCTAAGAGTAATATTGGATTTCTTCCTACTCTTCCACGAGATCATAGCTGATCCCAAACTGAAACAGCATCCGAAAGTGCTTTTTCTGTCTGCAACGCTTCCTGCACAATCTGCATCAGTATATCCACTCAATGTGAAGTCATGATCTCCATCATAGCTGAGACCATAATCCATTGTACCTTTAAGGTACCTCATCACATGTTTTGCAACCACAAGGTGAACACGTCTAGGCTCTACCTGAAACTGACTCAAGGTGTTCACTGCAAAACAGATGTTTGGTCTAGTGTTCATTAGGTACATCAACAATCCAATAATTTTTCTGTACAGTGTGACATCCATCAAATCTGACGAAGTATCAACCATCAGCTTCAGCTTTGCTTCCATGGGAGTACTCATGGACTTTCATTCTAGCATGTCGAATCTCTTTAAGATTTCGACCGTGTACTTCCCTTGGTTAAGGAAGATTCTTTTTGGACTCTGCCATACCTCAAGGCCTAAGAAGTAATGCATCAGACAAAGGTCGTTCATTTCAAATTCTGCTGCAAGTCTCTGTTTACATTTAGTGATGAGTTTTTCTTCTCAGGTTAAGAATAAGTGATCCACATACAGTAGTAATATTACTGGTTCATTATCCATAATTTTTAAGTAGAGAGTTGAATCTTCTTTACTCTTGGTAAAGCCTAAGCTCGTCAAGAAACTATCTATACAGCCATACCAAGCTCTGGGAGCTTGCTTCAATTTGTATAAGGCTTTCCTCAATCGACAGACATGAGACTTCCTGTCTTCAACCTCAAATCCTTGGGGTTGCTCTATATACACTTCCTCTTTGATAACACCATTCAGGAAAGTTGTCTTCACGTCCATCTGGTGCAGCTTCCATTTCATCTTGGTAGCAAGAGCTATAATGGTTATGATCGAAGTGTATCTGGCCACAGGAGAAAATGTCTCTTCATAGTCAATACCTTCCTTCTGGGAAAAGCCACGAGCGACAAATCTTGCTTTATATTTCTCAATACTTCCATCAGCAGCATGTTTTATTTTGAAGATCCATTTTGATGATACCACATCCTTACTTTTTGGTCTGGGAACTATTTCCCATACATCATTATTTATTATGGATTGGTATTCCTCTGTCATGGCATCTACCCATTCCTTCTTTTAAATGGCCTCTTCAAAGCATGTAGGTTCTTCATCAAGTAGATTGCACATCAAAGCCTTGTAACTGGAGAATGGCTTTGGTCTTTTCACCTGTCTCGTGGTTCCTTCTGGAACACCATACTTCTCTCCATCTTGAATAAGCTCTCTTGCCCAAGCAAGCTTTCTTTTATGGGAGAAGTTCGTTTGAGGAGGTTCTTGAACTTCTGTTATATCATGATCTTCAGGAGTCTCCTCATCAGGTTCTACGGTTCTAGGAACTTCCCTCACGGATTCAGTAGTCCTGGGATTTATAGGTTCCTCTTCATACATTTCTTCAAACTAGCATCTTCTAGATTTCTTAAGTGTTGCTTCTTCATCAAAGGTCACATCCTTGCTGATCTCAATATGGTGGTGACCAAGAATGTAGATTCTAAAGGCCTTGGATACCTCACAGTATCCCACAAATATTTGATACTTTCCAGAGGGTTCTAGCTTGTTTCTTTTCTCTTTCGGTATATGAATAAATATTGGACATCCAAATATTTTGAGATGGCTTACCTCTGGCTTCTTTCCGATGAACATTTCTTCTGGCGTCTTGAACCCAAGTGCACTATGGGATAATATGTTCTGCACATAAACAGCTACCATTGTTGCTTCTTCCCATAAGCACATAGGAAGATCTTGATCGTGAATCATGGTCTTTACAACTTCCATAATCATTTTGTTCTTCCTTTCAGCTACACCGTTTTGTTGAGGATTATAGGGAGTAGTGAGTTCCCTCTTGATCCCAACATCTCTACAAAAGTTCACGAACTCCTTTGAGGTATATTCTCCTCCATTATCTGACCTAAGTATCTTAATCTTTCTTTCGGAAAGATTCTCTATCAAGGCCTTGAATTCCTTGAATTTACTGAATACTTCATCTTTAGATTTTAAGAAATATATCCTGGTCTTACGAGAATAATCATAAATAAATGATACATAGTATACATACTCGTTAATGGAATATGATGTCATTGGGCCACACACGTCTGAATGGATGAGTTCCAATGCTTCTTCTACTTTCTTGTCCCTCTTTGGAAAAGGGTTCTTAATGTTCTTCCCTTGTGCACATCCATTGCATATACCTTCCTGATCAACCTTGAGTTCTGGTAAACCTGTGACAGCGTTGCATATGTATGGTAGTGCCTTGTAGTTGATGTGGGCTAATCTTCGATGCCAAAGTTCGCATGAGTTTTCGATGGCATGGGTCATGGAAGTTTCTGGGTGACCCTTCAGCTTATATAAGTCATTTTCCTCACTTCCGGTGACGATTGCTTCATTTAAGGTTTCTCCCTTAGCCCACATAAGAACTTCTCCATCTATGAAGGCAACTATATAGCCTTTCTTGTCTAAAGATGATATGGAGAGTAAGTTCTTCTTTAGGCCCGGTACATAGAGTATGTCCTTCATTTTTATTGAGTTTTCTGAATCTAGCTTGTAGTTTGATTCTCCTATTCCCTTGATGGGATATTGATAATCATCCCCAAGAGTTACTTTCTAAGAAAACTTCTTTTCTGAAATACAAGAGAGAGTATTTTTCTTACCTGCCATGTGTTTTGATGCACTGCTATAAATGAGCCATGTGTCCTTTCCAGGTGATACAGATCCTGAGAGAGCTAAGATCAAGACATGGTCCTTAATCATCTTCATAGGTGGTTCTTCATCTTCAACTATGTGAGCATGTTTCCTTTTGTGCTTCCTCTTGTACTCTTCTCTTCTGATTGGACAATTATTCGCCTTGTGTCCCATCTTATCACAATGATAACATTGTATAGATGAGAGATCTCGTCCCTTGCGTTGTCCTTTCTTCTAAAAACTTCTTGAATGAGATTCTTGGTTGTTGAATTTGTTTGACGGTTGCGGTTCTCTATGATATTTTCTTTTTAAGTAGGGTTTATTCCTTCCTCCTTTTGTATGAGTAGCTAGGGCTTAATCATCGTCCCTTGCTAGTAGTGCTTCACGGTTGGCTACCCTTGTCTCTTCTTGGATGCATTCTTCCCATAGGCTCTCAAACTGTAGTTTCTCCTTTCTGCCACATACTGACTGGATGAAAGCATCCCAAGGTCTTGTGAGACCATTTAGGGATGTTATCACGAATTCGTCTTCGTCGATGGTGTCTCCAATCGCTTTTAACTGTGCTTTTATTTATGAGATTCAGGAGAAATATTCTTGAATCATTTCTCCTTTCTGCATCTTGGTATTCTTCAATTGAGTTCTTAGATTCATCTTTTGATTGATTTTATTTCCTTCATATAGTTTTCTTAGAGAGTAAAACATTTCCTTCAGAGTCTTCTTGGATGATACATACGGAATCAGGTGGTCTCTGATTGAATCTACAATGATTCTTTGAGCCCTGATTCAGTCCTTTTGATGCTTCACTTTCTCTACGGCATCTTCAGGTTCCTCCACTTCTTCTTTGATAAATTTTGGTAGGTCATTCTCTGCAAGGATCAGACCGATCCTATACTTCCAGGAACGGAAGTTGTCTATGCCTTCTAGTTTCTCAAGAAGCTTTGTGCTTGCAGACATCTTGTACTTGAGGCTACGAAAATGACCAAAAAATGAAAATGCTTAAAATCAAATTTTGACCTTACCAGGAGGTGCACATGGCTGAGGCGAGTAGCCTGGTGTCCTTGGATCTGATAAAATCCAATTTTTACCTTGTCAAATCTGATCTGTGGATTTATGGACTGGTGCTTCTGGTACTTCTAGTACTCTAGTACTGGTTTTCTGGTATTTCTGGTACTTTTGTGAAACTAGGGTTTCACTTTCTGGGAGATCCAGCCACTGAAAAGGTGCGCTCTAGGTGCCAAATTGATCCTAGGGGGAGGGCGCAACTTTCTAGATGTTTAGGGAGCTGAAAAGAGTTACTTTTGCAAAACCCTAATTTGTAGGTGCTGCAACAATGACATTTTTCTCTTGCAAATAGTGTTTCCTTTAGGTTGGCTCTGATACCATGTTAATGTTTATGCCATTATTATAGTTCTTTGCAGTTCAATAGATAAGAGCATCATAAGAACAAGATCACTGAGAAATACACGTTCACAAGAGACAACATTTATCCTGGGAAACCCTCTACGGGAAGAAAACCCAACAAAAACTTCCTTATCATAAATAACTTATACAATGTTCAAGAGATAACTCAAACCAATACAGATGGTCCTCCCCAAGAGATGCGCCACTCTTCTTCTCCTCTCTCTAAATGGAAATTGTAGCTTGCCTCATAAGATAATGAGCAAGTGAGTTGTGTGTTAAAGTGAGGTGCTAGCCTCCTATATATATAAGACTGGCACGTGTGAAAGGGTTTCACTGGCAGGGCCAACCTTTCACTCTAGGTGGGTAAAACCACCTTTAAATTAATTCTGGGTCTCAATAATAACTGTTAGGGCCAACTTCTTTTCCTTTCCATTATAATTGTTCGATGACCAATCTGCAAAAGGGGATTTGGTCCTAATACAATTACCGACATGATTAATCCACAATGGGAATTAATCCTAATAATAAAATAACAATAATAATAAGAATTCTCTTCGCAGTTACATTATTTCAACACATTAGTTTTTTTTTTTATGGAGTTGTATAAATTTTGAATTTGCATGTAATTGGGCATATGGTTGTAAGACCTTTGATAGGCATGCATACCCCTAATTTTCACCGGTAAAGTCTAGACGTAGACCTAGGCATTAGGGGGTGGATTTTGGGTCATGTTTGTTACCCATAGTTTAATGTCCATGAAATTGCATGTAATGAAGCTTGTTTAGGCTAGGAAAAACTCTATTGTAAGTTGGCATGGAGGTGAGCGGTGAACGCTTACTTGGCCGACTTGGCCGGATTTTGTTCAAGGGGATATTCATGTTAAGGTGGAGCTAGGAGTCCATTGATAGTTTCCTAGAGGTAAGTTGGTGTCACACTTACTTTTTTGGCTTCGTCTGTTTTTGGCGAAGGTCTCGAATACTGTGTTCAAAGTGGAGCATTGAAGGTGCTTAGGATCGCAACCAAAGAATTGTTTGCAAAGCTCAAGTAATTCATTATATGGCCTAATGGTACCTAGTAAAATAAGTACATGATGTTGATTCCTTCATGGTGAGCTGAGATTTACAAGAAGTGGGAATAATAATGGTATCCACTATATTCACTAATACAAGTGACCAAATTTTCCACGGTTTTTCGTTGTTATTGCCACATATATATGCCACACTTTCCACGAAAGAAAAGACTATTTTTCGTCGCTATATCCATGAACCAGGTGTTCGTGGAAACAGTGACAAAAGTATACCTCCACATGCCATCATCATCAAGATAGCTTTTCCTTATAAAGTGTGGTAATTGCGACGAAACTTCGTCGCAATAGGGATGAAAAATCGTGCCAAGGTAAAAAACTTACCAACAGATTACGACGCAGATGCCATACGTGCAACACAAAACTATGGAAAGTTGTGATGAAAAAGCGTGGCAAAAGCAACGAAAACGTTTGGCAGAGAAAAAACTTACAATGCAGATGTTATATGTGCGACGCAAAATCGTGGCAAAGTGCGACGAACTTTCATCTCTATTGCCATGCTTGTTAGAAAAGAATCATTTCCTTGTGACGAACTATCATCGATATTTCCACACTTCCTTTAAGTTTAAAAAAAAAAATCTAGATGAAAATCTACATATCAAGAAGAAATCCTTCCAGAAAGGTGACTGGGCACTCCTCTATGATTCCATATTTCAGGATTTTCCTGGAAAATTACAAACAAGGTGGCTGGGACCATATGAAATTAATGAAGTTCATGATAATGGGATTGTCACTTTAATTACCATTGACGGGTCTAGGTCTCCCTTTTTGGTCGATGGAAATCGGCTATGACTTTACCATTAGCCGCCTTGAAAAGAATCCTTCTGCCAAGAAGTAAGTAAGGACCCTACTGTTCATATTTTGGCTGGCTGGGAAGGTAACCCAGTAGCATCAACTCCATAAATGATGAATTTTTTTTACTATATATATTGTATATAGTTTTTTTTACAGATTTGATTGAGTTTTTAGCTCCTTTTTTTTAGGAAAGTCATTTGAGAAAATACAAACCAGAAAAGATGACTATAATGAATATAATTAAAAACTCTTTTATGTTCTTTACCTTTAGCCTGCGTTGCAAAAACTCAACAAATATAACCCTTTTTTTTACAATAAAATGAACATGCTTATAGACCATCTAATACTTTGATAATTGGATAAACTTACCCATAGTAATTGAATGAATTTATTTGATGACTAATCAATTATAGATTCACTAAAAAAAAATGCCTGTGAGAGTTTTAATCACTTAATTAGATGGGTGATCATCACTGTTGTTCACTCAAAATGAAACGAAATTCATTCCTTTGAAAAGAAACATTGTTGTTCCCTTTGTACGTAATATTGTTCACTCAAAACGAAACAATTGTCGTTCCTTTGAAAAGAACGACTATTGTTACCTTCATACAATCATTGTTTCCTTTGAAAACCATTGTCGTTCCTTTTGAAAAGAATGATTGGTGTTCCTTTGTTGTTCCTTTCATGATTTTTTTCTTATTTTGGCTCCTTTGTTGTTCCTTTTAAAAAGAACGATTGTTGTTTCGATTGTTGATCTCTTGTATAAGGGTATAAGTTAGACATGTGGCATTTGGCATTTTTTCATCAAAGGACAAGAGATCTCATCACGATTCGACTTGTTCACTTAGGTTACAATATAATGAGTGGCATTATCATCATCCAGATACCAAACCACGATAATGGTCTTCTTTGGAAAAGACAATTCAAACCATTTATTAAGGATATGAACTCATCTATGGGTTAAAAGGAAACCCTGTCGAGGCTATGGACGCTTGTTGGCAAAAGTGGCTCTGCTTGTGGTATCTTAGTATACATTAAATATGCCAAGTTTTAGTGTGTTTTTAGATTTCCTTTTCTAAAAATTGAGGCTATCATTCTAGATATATCTAATAAAAAAAGGGGGAGAGTAACAACGTTATGATTTGTGGAAATTTTTAACATGTGAACAAATTTAAAATCATTTGGAATCCTTTACCTCAAATGGTTTCTACCATGGGTACAATAATTTGAATTTCCCACACAAAGTGATGATTATCGTTAGTACCGTTAAAGTGCTTGATTGAAAGTTATTAATGATTATCTTTTCCATCGGCGATGATGGCATAACAATCGCACCTCACAGTCACTCCTTGCCATTATTACACTCGTACGTTTGACGGTTGAGGTTGGCCTTTCCATTTATGGGGGGGTAGATTCTCGGCACATTTACCGATAGATTTCAATGAATGCAGTAATTATGAAAATGCACATTTTTCTATATACACACAATCTCGTTCTTTATTTGCTATGTCTGTTGTTTTCAAAATTATGGTTGAGTTAAGCTGCAGCAAGGAACGTTAGTCATCCTCACCTACTTACAGAAATATGGGAGGCCGAAGTGTGTGATGGGAACCAACACTCTTATAGGTAACTGAGCATGTAAGAGAAATCCTACACCGTCTGGGGTGGACAGAGTACTTCAATCGGTTGCAGGGATACGATACAGACATCACGATAGAATTCTTTCAGAAATTGCAGGGAGAAACCTCCATGGTTTGAGATATACGAATTCTAGTCACTCAGGAAATCGTAGTAGAGGTTACGAGCCTTCCTAACACAGGAATACAATGGTCTGGAAGATATACAATGCATAAAGAAGCTATAGAATCCTTCGTAGACCCTGGAGAGGAATTGGATAAAAAGGGAAATGGACTTAACCCCAACACTCTTAGTGAACCTTGGAAAGAACTGGCAAGTATCATACAGAGGTATATCACCTGTGATGAAATATATGATGTGATCCGCCCACACCACCTCAAACTAATAGCTACGCTCAAACAACAGTTAGTAATCAATTTACCATTTTTTCTAAATGTTATGTTACATGAGGTCGCTATAAGAACACAGAAGGAAAAATATCTCGTTACTATCATCAACCACCATGGATTGGTAAAACTGATAGTAAATAAGGCCCTAAGTCAAAATCAAATGACCTCGGGGGATCTTATTGAAGCCAATAGGCCCTTACAATTAGAGCAACCTGAAATAAAACATGAAGACCCAACCCAGGGAATTGAAGTAGCATAGGAAGGGGAACCTACTGCCCAAATGGAAGCTCCGCCTCCTCAACCTGAAGTCGAGGAAGACCCCTTCCAATTTGTAGAGACTCAGACCTCACAAGAAAAGGAATCAACAAGGAAGAGAAAAAGAGAAATGGCTTCTCCTAAAGCTCCCATTGAAGGGAAAAGAAGAAGCAGATGGATAAGACATCATGAAGAAATTCAGGATACAACAGAACAGCCTGAAGAAATTCAGGATATAACAGAACAACCTGCATAAATTCAGGACATAACAGAGCAGCCCTTACAGGGAGATGTTCAGGGAATTGAGAAGACAGAACAAACACCACAAGGAAACAATCAAGAAGATACCCAGCCAGCGTTGGGACACCTCACAGAATAATTTTTGAAAATATATGAGGTAGAGATAACTCATGTTTTAGGGAGTTTAGGGACCTCAATTAGTAGAGACACAAATAGACCAAAAGAAAACTAGGTGCCAACCTCTCCTTCAAACCCGAATGAAGATTTCCCTGACACTGAGATGTCACTCTCAGATGATACAGCACAAGAAGAACCTCATAGTAAGGTAAATACCTTGGTAGCGCAAGCAGAAGAGCCATTATTGACATATCAAGGTGAGGAAAATCCTAACAGCTCACAGAAACAAAGATCAGGCAAAAGCCACAACATAATTAGAACGTTAAAACGCAAGAATAAGTTGTTGAAGAGAAGGGTTAAAAATATTAAAGTGTTAAAGCAAAAGGTTGGCAAGCTTAAGGAAATTATCAAGGAATTAAGAAAACAACTAGAGAAAGCCGATAAGATCCATGAAAGAAAGAAGACCAAAAGACATAGAGAACAGGGAAGGAACCCTCTTCTTAGGAGGGCAGTCCAAAACAAGTTCTGTAGGAACACAGACAGAGCTACATATCCTTGAAGAAATGATAGAAATGGAACTTCAGACCGAGACTATAGCAACAGAAGGGGTAGTTGTTCAAAATGAAGAGGGAATTCCTTTGGGAGCATATGAAATAGAAGCTTAACCAAAATTTTTAGGAGGAACAACTATTCAACCTAAGGAAGTAATTCCCACTCCTCTAGAGACCACAAATGAAGAAACTCAGATAGTAATTCCAGTAATGAATGAAGCAACCTGTCAGACTGAAGAGGTATCTCAATTTCAGGATAAGAGTGCCATCATTGAAATATTAGAAGTAGAACTGGTACACGTCCAACAGGCCTTGACCCAGACCAGAGATGAAATGGTGACCATGACAGAGCACCAAAGAGTTTTTAAAAAACTCAAAACCATGTCAGCCATGGAAAATGAGACGTATGCTAAGATGACTAAGGATCAAGGGAAGACAAAGAAGGTACAAGGTTAACTGGAAAACCTTTGGAGCAAATCAAAGTGATTTGTGATATCTACACTGATGCAATAGATTGTAGAGTCCCTGCTACCAATTATACTTTGTTTTTATTAGAATGCTACATGTTGCTGAGGGTGAAAGCTATTCGATTAGGTAAACCGATTAAATTCACCACTATCTCTAAGTTTGTGTCTTGTTTTAGTGAGCAGGAGAAGAAAATACAATATTTCTTGTGTGAATTGTACTTCCATAATTTCATTTTGGAAGGCAACAACAGAGATAATCCTGGTCCCTTTATTGGGGACATCTAATTGCAAGCATTCCTATCCTTCACTAAAAATCAATTTAGGTGGGCTAAGGCCCACAAAAATTTTATGAAGAGAGAAAATGGGTTAGATCTCTGGGTCAGGGGGGAACCACCAAAGTCTTTTCCAGCTATCATGCGACATAGGACATTCATGAAAAGGGAAGGAGTGAAAATCTCTTTAGGTACTATTCATCAACATGTTATACGACCAAGAATAACATATTTTAGGGAACTCAAAGAAGAATCTCTTGCTGGCTCCAAGTTAAGATGGGATGTCTCCCCAGTTGAAGTAAGGGTTAGAGAGCCCTTCAGTTTCAAGAACTTCTCTACAGCCACCTTCAAAATAGAAAGATATGCCAAAATGATCCAGGAGGAAGGAACTACTTGGATTGGGTGTATATATAATACCCCTCTTATCTGGTTTCCTCCAGAGGATTACTAGAGAGATTATCAAATTAATAAAAAGAGGGAAGACATTGCTTTTGGCGAACTCAGAAGAAAGAATGGGTTCAGGGCACCTGGTGAACCAACTTTTCCTCCTTACAACATCACTTCTTTGCATGTAAGAACTTATCTTGCATGAGGACATGCAATAAGGTTAGTTGGGGGGTATGTTGGGTTATGAAAAGGTACAGATATTCTCCTCATTTCCATGATTTATGACATCATCTTGACTGACTTTTCTGTTACTTAGGAATAAAATAGGATAGGAAAGGACTAAAATGTATTCTAGAACTATCATTGAGTTGAATTTCATAAATTCTAAAATATGGTTGGAATTGTTTGATTTTGTTACGGGAATGGGTAAATAATGGTAAACCGATGATAGAAGAAGAGATTTCGAAGATGCACAATCTATTGGAGGCTAAAGATATGGAGCGTAAAGTAGTTTCAAAAGAGATCAGTTCTCTATTTTGTAAACTTCAAAAATAGTAATAGCGATCCTGAGGATCTCTCTATCCCCGGGATAGATTTATTTACCCATATTTTGTAATATATAAAGAGTAGTGAATCCTAGAAAGAATAATCAAAGAATTGTATCTAAGCATTCAGAATTCAAAATTACTTTGCGCAAACAATTTCTGTAAATGTTTTCTCAGTTATGGAATTAATAAATATTTTGAACGTTTCCATCATTTTTCGTTTACTGAGTTCCTAGTAGCAGTGTGTCTAAGGAATGAGGGCCTAGTCTGAAGGAGTTACTGTGTTAATCTGTATTTTATCAGTTTGATTTATGTTTCGAACTTTAAATCCTTTTTATCATCATTACGATAATGCATAAGTGTGTTAATGTTTTGATATTGTTTTCTTGTAGAAGATAGATGCTTTCCTTTGAATGTTGTCGATTTCTATTCCAAATTCCAATTGATGTAGTTTACTGCTTGACAGTTCTTCTCATTTTCACATGCATTGTTCCTTTCAATTAAATTAGCAATTGATGTTCCTTTCCGTTAAATTAGCATTTGTTGTTTTTTTCGATTAATTAGCATTTGTTGTTCCTTCTACTTAGTTAGCATTTGTTGTTCAATTATTGTTCTGTCTCAACCTATAGTATTCAGTTATTTCTTTCCAGCAGATTAGATAGTCATCAATAGGTCAACTTGTTTTTATAGATCCAATTCTTGTTTCTTAATTAGATCAATTCATGCCTTTAATACAATATTCAATTCTTGTCCCTTAATTAGATCAATTCAGCAATTTAATTCATGCCTTCAATTCATAGCACATTATAGATCAGATTTCAATCATGTTTAGTAGGATCTTAGCTTTAGAAACTTAATGAATGTGTGAGGAACTTGATTGTTGATAAACTCAGATTTGCTACGTGATTTTAGCCTCTACGAGCTATCTGCATAGACTTTGTTGATATTCTTGAAATAGAAGATGAATCCTCGGGTTGATAAATTAATGTTAAACTAAGGTTGTTTTTAGGACATCTTTAGAGCCCAACAATTAGCAATGGATGGGATTCTTGACTAATATGTGTTGTATCACGAATGATAGGTGGTCCTCTAGGAGTTCCATGATGGACATAGAAACATACATTATAGTGAGAAGACACAACTATCACAACATACATTACAATGAGACATGTTGGATGCAAGTATCATTCAATTCAAGGCTAGAGTGCACTCTCCACTCCATTATTCATATTATTATCTTCATTCACTCCTATCAGTACATATTCTCCCTTTATCTTCTATCATTTGTTTACTTAGGGTTCATGTGTGTGTGTGTGTGTGTGTGTGGTTAAGATTTTGTACTAAAAATCTATGATAGTTGTATTGGTCAATGTAAGAATACAAAAAACGGTTTTTCCCACAGTCTATGATTCATACTTTGTTAAAAAAATTGATCCTTGTCTACCAAAAATGCAACTATATCCTTTCATGAGGATTATGAACTTTTACTAGTATAAATCCTACTTTAAAAACATGTCAAAACCTGATGCAGGAGCATCACCTTCACAGACATCATCACACACGTGGAGGAGAGAAGAATGACATCTCAACAATGTAGAGTTCAAATCAAGCATTTACTCAGAAATTAAATTGGTTGTTGGGATATTTTTGAAACAACATTTTAAATTGTTACTTGTTTGTAAAGTCTTCAGGACTGTAAGAAGTCGAGGATATGGAGTGTAGACTCTATCCTGCAATAACTCGTAGTTATTATAGCAGCACTAGTTAGGTGATAATTTGAATTCTGAATTTAATATATTTCAGGAAAGGACGAGAGAGCTCAGGGAGCCGATCCTTAGATAGCTTTTCAATTGCATTGTAATAGATCAGTATGGATGAGTAACCGTAGGAGAGAAGAACGGAATAGAAGAAACACCATGTAATTTTCATTTTTCAGAAATGAATAGAACTGACAGGAGATTGTCACATATCCGTGTTCATCTGGTGTTTGAATGAAGGCATGTTATATTTTGTGTGATGTTTATATTTCATTCATGTTCATGCTTGAGAGTTCAAGAGAGTGACTGTATGAATCTATAATGAGACTAGATAAGTTTTAGTTGTTCTTCTAATGAACCGTGTATGCAAGGTGTGCATTCTCTAACGTAAGGTGTGCATTGACTGAATCACAAAACAATTCAAGAAGGGAGGTTCAGAGAAAACACAGGAAAAACTTAAGAGTCCAGACACAAGAAGTGAGCAGGACCTTGAAACGACTAAGCGTAAAAAACCAGGAAGACGGGCACTAGGTGGGGATAAGAATTTTCTCTTCAAGAAAATCCTTTGAATTGAGCTATTCGAAATCCTATCAAGGACAAAAGATATGAAGAGACAACACCTTCAAGAAGTGTTGACAAAGTCCAGAGGAGGTGGATTTGTCAGAGAGGGAAAAGGATCAAAACCTGTGGAGGCGGACAGATCTCCCAAGTCTGGGAAAGAAAGATCGCAGAAGCTCGGGAGGAAGAACATAGTCACCATCAAATTCTGAATGCATAGATCCGACAACCGTCAGATCCACAGGAGTAGTGCGGACCTTAACTCTTTGTGCCATGGGACCATTTCGGCATTTTGTTACCGGGGAATCGAGAGGGAGGACTCCCCAGAATCACGAAAGGAGATTTTCGATAAAGATCTTGGTTGTTGATCTATGAAGGGTCTTGACCGGCAGACCTAGAGAGGACAGTCGCAGACCGTGGGATCAAGTGAACTTGCACGGGGAGTTAGAGGACGATCCAGTGACCAGGAGGTTGCAGACCCCACTGGAGTACAGGGTTTGCATCAGGTGTTATCAGAGCTAAGATTGAGTTTGTTTGCAGACAATAGACAAAGGTAAAAGAGGAAGGTTGGTGTCATTTGTGGCGTCAAATAATTTTTCAACTTCTGGTTGTGGGTGATGCAATATAATCATGTTGCCTAAAAGATGCAAAGCGAATGAAGAAATGGAAGAAGAAATGAGGAGACACAGAATGAAATCAGATGCCATGGAGACAACAGAGTGAAGAGCACTAGATGTTGGTGATATCAGTGAAGATGAAAGTGAAGAAGAAGCAAAAGGTGAAGCATGTGATGTAGAGGATGTTGCACAGGACCGCTTGATAAAAGTTGTTTCAAAAATAGGCATTAGAACAAGGATAGAAGTACCTATGTACGAAGGCAATTTAGAAGTCGAAGAGTTTTTAGACTAGGTACGTTCCATGGACAAATAATTTGATTATGAAGATATCGAAGAAGACAAGATGGTGAAGCATGCAATGACAATACTGAAAGGCCATAGAGCGTTATGGTGGGATGAACTACAAGCCGAACGCAGAAGAAATGGTAAGTAGAAAATTAAAGTTGGGATAGGATGGTAGCTAAGATAAAATCCAAATTTATCCTGAAGGATTACTAGATCAATCTTTATAGAATATTGTAGAACCTAAAACAGAGAGGTTTATTAGTGAAGGAATACACTGAAGAATTTTACCGACTGAACATCAGGGATGGATAGAAAGAGAATGAAGATGAGAAGACAACTAGATATATCAATGGGCTGAGATATGAAATCCAAGAAGAGATCATCATGATGTCTGTAAGTACGGTCGAGGATGCTTATCAAGCATCCTTGAAAGATGAGGAAAAATTAGCTAGGAGGCAAAGCCAACGAAGGAGAGGCAGAAATTCAAGTCGAGGCAAAGGAACCAGTAGGGAGAAGTTCCAGAAGTCAAAGTCAGAAGCTGATAAGTAGTATAGTCACCAAGAGAAGGGAGGAATCTCTAAAGAGGGACAATATGGTGGACGGAGTTATTTTTCCAGGGGAAGAGGAAGAGGAAGAGCTAGAGGTGGCGTAGTTAAATGCTACACCTGCAGAAAGGAAGGACACAAATCTTGGGAATGTCTTGACAGACAAAAGAGAAGGAAAAGAAGCACATGTTGTTGAAGCACAGAAACATGTTGAAGCATAGGTCACAGAAGGAGGAAGAAACCTCATGATGAGGAAAGTTCTTCTCAAACAAGAGAAGGAACTAGAGGAGCCGGTTCAACGAACAAGCCTGTTCAAAACTACCTGCAAGATGAAAAACAAAGTTTGCAAAATCATCATAGATAGTAGGAGCACTGACAATATCGCATCCATGAAGATGGTGGAGAATCTAGAACTGAAGACAATTACACATCCAAGGCCATACAAGGTATTGTGGTTGTAGAAATGACATCAAGTCATGGTAAGCTAACAATGGCAAGTTGAATTTAAAATAAGAGGTTACAAAGATGAAATATTGTGTGATGTAATGCCTATGGATGTCTGTCATATTTTACTGGGGATACCATGGAAATATGACCAATAGGTTATTCATGATCGTAGAAAAAATACCTACACCCTAGAAAAAAATGGTAAAACACATATGTCGTTACCCATAAAATCCAAAGAGCCAAAGGCAAAAACTAGTTCGAGCATACTTCTCATGAGTGGGAAGGAACTCTTGAAAGAAGTCAAGGAAAAGAAAGAAATGCAGCTTGTTGTTGTGAGGAATCCTAGAGTTATCCTTACAAATACTTATGTGGAAGATTTGTCTATGGAAATCTAGGAACTATTAGAAAACTTTGTTGATATAGTCGTAGATGAGTTACCACACTCATTACCACCCATCAGGAGCATAAGCCATTACATTGACCTTATTTGAAGAGCTAGTCTACCAAACAAAGTAGCTTATAGGTTGACACCTAGAGAGAATGAGGAGGTCAAAAGGAAATTCCAAGAGTTGTTGGACAAAGGGCTAGTCAGAGAATGCCTAAGCCCATGTGCAGTACCGACTTTATTAAGTACAAAAAAGGATGGAGGATGGAGAATGTGTACATATTCTCGAGCCATCAACAAGATAACCATTCGGTACATATTTCCTTTACCAAGGATGGATGATTTGATGGACTGTTTGAGTGGAGCAAGATATTTCTCAAAGATAGACTTGAAGAGTGGATATCATCAAATCTGAATGAGAGAGGGTGATGAATGGAAAAAAATATTCAAGATAAATGAAGGATTATTTTAATGGTTGGTCATGCCATTTCGGTTGACAAATGCACCGAGCACATTTATGAGACTGATGAATGAAGTGTTGAAAGACTTCATAATAAAAAAATTCATAGTGTTTCTGGATGACATACTGATCTTCAGTAAAACAAAAGCAGAACACTTGAGACACTTAACATCAGTGATGGGAAGGTTGCAGCAAGAAAAATTGTTGATAAATCTGAAGAAGAGTTATTTTATGAAGAAGGAGCTTGTATATTTGGGTTTTGTAGTCTCTTCAAATGAATTGAAGATGGACCCGGAAAAGGTGAGAGTGATCAGAGAATGGCCATCACTGAGAAGTATATGTGAGGTAAGAAATTTTCATGGGTTAGCGAGTTTTTATAGGAAATTTATCAAAACTTTCAGTGGCATATGTGCACACATGTTGGACACTATGAAGAAAAAACACAAGTCTTTCAGTTGGACAGAGGAAGTTGAAAGAAGTTTCAAAGTGTTGAAAGAGAAGATCACAGAGTAGCCAATTCTGGTCTTACCATATTTTGGGAAAACATTTCAGGTGAAATGCAACGCAAGGGGATTTTCTATTGGAGCAGTCTTGAGCCAAGACAATAGGCCAGTTGCTTATTTCAGCGAGAAACTGAATGATGCCAAGCAAGAGTATTCCATGTATGACAAGGAATTTTATGCGGTGATTCAAGCTTTGAAAAAATGGAGGCATTATCTAATTCCTAAAGAATTTGTCTTGTATAGTGATAATCATGCTTTGCAATTTATTACTAGGCAAGAGAAGTTGAATCAGAAACATGCAAAATGGGTAGAATTTATGAAAAAATTTACTTTTGTTACTAAACACATTGTTGGAACTACTAACAAAGTTGCAGATGATTTGAGCAGAAGGAGTTTGATTGTACAGGAATTCCAGGTGGAGACATTGGGGTTCAAACACCTCAAGGAGATGTATGGAGAAGACACGGATTTCAAAGAAGCTTACGAGGCATGAAAGAATCCTTTGTTGGGAGACAAAAGCCCATGGACTGAATATTTTATTCAGGATGGATTACTATTCAGGGGAAGCCAATTATGCATTCTGAAGTGCTCAATGAGAGACAACCTACTGAATGAAAAACACAACGAAGGTTTAGCTGGACACTTTGGTCGTGATAAGAAATTTTCATAGTTGAGTAATTCGTATTATTGGCCGAGCATGAGGGAAGAAGTGAAGAAGTTCATGAAAAAATGAAGAATTTGTTAGTATGCAAAAGGGATACAACAAAACACTAGTTTGTATCAGCCATTGCCAATTCCAAAAAGGTCGTGGGACGCAATCAACATGGATTTTGTTTTGGGATTGCCGAGAACTCAGAAAGGGAGCGATTCCATATTCGTTGTGGTGGACAGATTCTCGAAAATGGCACATTTCATACCATGCCAGAAGACAAGTGATGCCACACACATCACCAATTTGTTTTTTAGAGAAGTAGTAAGACTGCATGGATTGGCAAGGAGCATAGTTTCAAACAGAGACACCAAATTTGTAGGACACTTTTGGAGAACTCTATGGAAGAGGCTAGGGACAAACTTGTCCTTTAGTTCAGCATATCACCCTCAAATAGATGGACAGACCGAATTTGTAAACAGGAGTCTTGGAAACCTGTTAAGAAGTTTAGTCACTGAGAAAGGTCGACAATGGGATCAAATTTTGGCACAAGCAAAATTTGTGTTTAACAATTCAGTGAATAGGAGCACAAGGAAAAGTCCGTTTGAAATTGTGTATGGAATATAGCCAAGAGGGATCAAATAATTGAGGAAATTGATTCAACGTGAGTTTAGAAGTGCTGGAGTAGAAGAGTTTGTAGCAGAGATGCAAAAAATCCATGACAAAGTCAGAGAGCAGCTACAGGACATCAATAAAAAATACAAGAGAAAATTTGACCAGAGGAGAAGAGAAATTCAATTTGAAGTTGGGGATGAAGTTTTATCCCATCTGAGAAAAGAGAGATTCCCAAGGGGAATGTACAACAAATTAAATATGAAAAATATAGGACCATGAAAAATTCTCAGAAAATTCACAGCCAATGCTTATGAGATTGAGTTATCGGACAACATTGGGATATCACCAATATTAAATGTTGTATACCTATATCCTTACTAGAGGGATGAAGCAGGAGAGGAAGATGATCAGAGAGAGATTTAGTGGAAAGAGAAATTGCCCACAACAGATATACCTCAGATGGAGAAAATTGTTGAACAGAGAGATGGAAAGAAAACCAGGAGGAAAACATATCCCGAGTACTTAGTGAAGTGGAAAGATCATCCAATGGAAGATGCAAGTTGGGTCACGGAACCTGATATTTTGAAGCATGGAAAGACAGTACATGAACTCATGGACAGGAGTCCATGAAATATTTTAACCAGAGGAGTATGATCAGTAGCATCACCTTCACATCTACCAGCGCACACGTGAAGGAGAGAAGAATGACATCTCAGCAATGTAGAGTTCAAATCAAGCATTTAATCAGAAATTAAATTGGTTGTTGGGATATTTTTGAAATGACATTTTAAATTGTAACTTGTTTGTAAAGTCTTCAGGACTGTAAGAAGTCGAGGATATGGAGTGTAGACTCTATCCTGCAATAACTCGTAGTTATTATAGCAGCACTAGTTAGGTGATAGTTTGAATTCTGAATTTAATAGATTTCAGGAAAGGACGAGAGAGCTCAAGGAGATGGTCCTTAGATAGATTTTCAATTGCATTGTAATAGATCAGTATGGAGGAGTAACCATAGGAGAGAAAAACAGAATAGAAGAAACACCATGTAATTTTCATTTTTCAGAAATGAATAGAACCAACGGGAGATTGTCACATATCCGTGTTCATATTGTGTTTGAATGAAGGCATGTTATATTCTGTGTGATGTTTATATTTCATTCACGTTCATGCTTGAGAGTTCGAGAGAGTGGCTGTATGAATCTATAACGAGACTGGATAATTTTCAGTTGTTCTTCTATGAACCATGTATGCAAGGTGTGCATTCTCTAACGTAAGGTGTGCATTGACTGAATCACGAAATGATTCAGGAAGGGAGGTTCAAAGAAAACATAGGAAAAAATTAAGAGTCCAGATGCAAGGAGTGCACAGGACCTTGAAATGACTAAGCGTCAAAAACCAGGAAGACAGACTCCAGGTGGGTGAGAAGCATTTTCTCTTTGAGAAAATGCTTTGAATTGAGCTATTCGAAATCCTATCAAGGACAAAAGATCAGAAGAGACAACACCTTCAAGAAGTGTGGATGAAGTCCAGAGGAAGAAGATTCGTCAGAGAGGGCAAAGGATCAAAACCTATGGAGGTGAATAGATCTCCCAATTATGGGAAAGAAATATTGCAGAAGCTCAAGAGGAAGAACACAGTCACCATCATATTTTGATTGCAGAGAGTCGAAAACCGTTGGATTTGTAGGAGTAGTGAGGACCTTAACTCTTTGTGTCATGGGACCATTTCAGCATTTCGTTAGCGGGGAATCGAGAGGGAAGACTCCCCCAAAATTACGAAAGGAGATTGTCGATAAAGAGCTTGGTTGTTGATCTGTGAAGGTTCTTGACCGACAGACCTAGAGCAAATAGTTGCAGACCGTAGGATCAAGTGAACTTTCACGAGGAATAACGATGGATCCACATAACTCTCAAAAGTGCAAGAGGTTAGATCTTGATCGTAAGATCTAATGCCGAGGACCAATAGTCGTCGGATCTAAGAGAAGGTGCAGGAGGTTTAATCCCTCGTATAAGCAAGGGGAAGGACCCGTTAAGTCCCGAAAACCATCAGAGTCATCCACTTAAGGGGACACGTGGCGAGTAGTCGGCGTTTGGAGGAATCGTTGAAAGGATCCAAACTGTCCATCTCAGAGGAAGCGTGGTAGAGATATAGAAGCCACTGAGGTTTTGAACGATGGGAGTTGGGAGGTGAAGACTTCGTAGAAATCCCAAAAGGGAGATAGTCGGGGTTTAATCAGGACCATGGGTTTAGGATGGATCTAATCCGTTGATATCGCCGGAGGAGATTTCAGCATTTCGATTTTGGGAATTGGGAGGTGATGATTCCATGAAAATCCCAAAAATGAGAAAGCTGGTATTTGACCTGAGCCATTCATTTGTGACCGATTTAGACCGTTGATCTAGATCTCTTGGTTTTCGGTACTGGGAGTTTGGAGTGGAGGAAGCATTGTTCGTGGGTCTACGATCCACAAAAGATGAAAGGAAAAAGCACTGGGACTTGGGCCTAATCAGAGGTCACATCGTGAGAAAAGGAAAGAGGGCTAGCTCTTAGCTAGAGCCCCAACTAGGATTCGGGGATCTGGGTAGTAGGAGGACGGGACGCTTGACAGCAAAAAGCCTGATACCCGAAAGTGCCTTTTGTTTTAAGCACGGGGTCTTGGTGAATGGTCACTTGGACTGAGATTTGAGCAGGGGATAATCGTCGTTAAGCTCTTTTTTGGCTTTCGGTGTTGAAGATTCAAGGGTTTCTCCCTCGAGAAGTCCCGAACCACGAAATGTGAAACACCTTGTAGGATAAGGGTGTAGTCATGACCTTTGGTCATGTGGAATTAGAGCTCATGTTAGATATTTGTAAAGGCTGGCTGAGTTCAGATTTGGACCTGTGGATCTGATTTGCAAGGTTCCAGTGAGGACTAGAGAGAATTGTTCCAGCTCAGAGTTAGAGGATGATACAGTGATCGGTAGGTCGCAGACCCCACTGGGGTACGGGGTTTGCATCAAAACTCTTACCTTTTCATTGTCCTTTCGCCAGATCTATTAGCCCATACAACTTGATAAGATTTTTCCACGAGATGCATTTCCATCACCAAGACCTACATGAATCATAAAAGACAAGTTCTTTATATGAGTAAATAATTAATAAGCAAATAAACATGCATTTAGTTATGTACAATACTATAGAAAAAAATTAAGTGCTTTCATACCTTAATGAGCTTCTCTTTGTTTCGAGAATAGGTTATTCTCTACTAAACAGGGCCAACCACATGAAGGTGGAAGCTCATATGGGCCCTCCCCCCCCCTCACATCGCTCTCAATTCCCCATACCCAACAAATGATTTTCTTTATATAGAAAACATATAGACATTCATGCATAACTAAGATATTCATCAAAACATATGAACATATAATCATTGAAGCATATGAACATATAAACATCGATAAACATCCGAATACAAGTCATGAATTTATACATCTAATTTTTCTTTGATTTATGTTTTTTTACATTCATAAAATTGACAATTGGGGTATCATAATCATCCAAGGACATTATATTATGTGTTCTCTGTCCTTCTATTGTTTGTGTGCACTCATATACCATAATTATGGTACGTCCCTGAGAAGGGCATCGAGCCATATATTCAGTGTCATGAACTGCAACAACGAAAATGATCATATCGATATGTTGAAATATAATTGAAATAACTAATTCATTATTTTGATTAACATTACACTATTGCTCTTTACCTGTATGTGTAGCTGTGACAGTTGGTGCGTTATTTTCTTGTCCACTTGATTCCTCTTGTAGTTCACCCTCTTGAGCTACATGCTCTTCAATTTTGAGAAGATAATATATAAGTATTGATATGTTGAAATATAATTGAAATAACTAATTCATTATTTTTATTAACATTATATTATTTCTCTTTACCTGTATGTGTAGCTATGATAGTTGGTGCATTAATTTCTTGTCCACTTGGTTCCTCTCACAGTTCACCCTCCTAAGATACATGCTCTTCAATTTTGAGAAGATAATATATAAGTATAAGTCAAGAAATAAATATCTACAATCACAGTAAATATTTCTAATTCTGAAGCATACATACTGGAATGGGTACTTTGCTCTACACTATCATTGGACATGTGCACCCTTGTATGACATGGTGTCTATTGAATACCACTAGATTCACTACTGCGGTTGAACTGTTGCTTGAAAACAAACATAAATACTTAGTTAAGGGTGATATAATAAAATATGAATAGACTTTACAAACATGCTACTATGGTTTCCTTATTCATTTGATTTACCTACATGGCTGGGGAGATAGGAGTCTGGCCCAAGATTTTTCTATATTCAATCGCACTTTTAAAACCATGCTTGTAACCAAGATTTAGGTCCTCATCGGTGAAAGCAGTGTCAAACATATTTAACTACAATTCATAACATCATTAAAAATACCAATAACAAAAACATATATTTGTTCGCTACTGCTGAATAAATATTAACCACAGTTAATCATTTAAATCTTACTATTCGGGCTTTTATTTTTCCATAGCTACCCTGGCCTAGTTTATGCTGGTCATGTTCTTCCACTCTGGCCTTGGTTGCTTTGGAGGTGTCTGGTAGCCTACATATGGAATTTTTTAAAAAAAATAGATATCGAAATTATTACTTAAAATAGGAAAGAAAAACATAAATGATCATATTTCACTGATAATATGACATGTGTTGTACCTTGCTTGACCAGTCCATGGATGTCTTCCTTGTTTTTTAAACAATTTCTCCTTTGCATCCTCTATTAGTGCCTTCCACTCTTTCTATGGAACCATGGGAGGGCACTCATGCTTGAGGTCTAATTGCAATTTGTCCCTATAATGGGCCCTGGTATATTTTAAATTCTCATCAGCTAAATTTGTAACCACATTCTTATTGAAAGTGTTGCCGAACAAGTTTACCATGTGGTCTATTAAATCATATTTCTTTTTTCTATCTTGTCCATTCCACTATGTGCGAATGGTGGGGCCAACCAACTCCAATTATTTTTCATTTAAGTTTCTATAGAAAACATTGTTTCCTGCAGAGACGTGTTATCCATTAATTTATAATAATCTCAACAAATGTCCATTTCAATTTCATGAAAAAAATGAATCAATTAATTAACAATTTCCTGGAATCTTTTGAATCTTGATCGAAACAAATGCATCATCCATCAGAGAGGTGAAATCTTGTGATCTAGTGTTTTTGATTCGTTCTGCTCCATGCAGAATAGTTTCTTCTCCATCTACAATACATTCCTCTCCGGAGTCATGTGGAGTCTCGAGCTCCGACTCATCATGCTTCGGTGTGTCATGCCAGTCAAAATCATTGTGCTCATCAATGGATTCGAGGGGAACCTTAGGAGGCTCAAAAATACTCACTTGCACTTTGCTATGTCGATTTTTTTTTGCATTGGACCATCACTGCTACCCATAGTAGTTGCAGGATCGGCAGGTTCCCGGTGCATGGGATTTAAAAAATCCTATAAACGAAAAAACTTTACTTTATCAGATCATATAGAAAATACAAAACAAAAAAATGAATATGAAATTTTCATAGTTGATAAAAATATGTGAAGATGCCACTTACCCCTAAATTAGTTATTGTATTTTGTAGCTCTACAATTCTTTCCCTGTCCTCTTGTGTCACGGGTCTTTTCCTAAGAAAACCTAGATATTCTATATTAGCCTTCTTCAAGGCCTTCGTTACAGTTGTCATTGGTTAAGTGGAAAAAAATATTTCGTCCTCATCAATACCCTCAGTGGGAGCCTTCCCATGTTGACCATGCCACAATACATTGATGAATAAAATTAATGAGATGAACTTTAACATTTGAGAAATTTAGTTATTGTAGTCATAAGTTATTACTGTATTTAACATTTA
Organism: Picea engelmannii; assembly: GCA_009831015.1. Classification (NCBI taxonomy): domain Eukaryota; kingdom Viridiplantae; phylum Streptophyta; class Pinopsida; order Pinales; family Pinaceae; genus Picea; species Picea engelmannii. The sequence continues at coordinate 565,247 of ML782825.1, forward strand.
CCTATTGAGGCACAACGAGTGCCTTGCCACGGTCACCTTGGACAGATGTAGTGGGTGATTTTCGGACACGGCCACCTTGGACAGAAGTTGACACAATAAATCAATCAACAAAAGTTATGAAATTCACCTGTAACATTTAAAAAATGAAATATTGGAGTAATATCAGAAAAACAAAATAATGAAATTTCAAAAATTTAGTTGTTGTATACATAAGTTGTTACTGTATTTAACAATTACCTACTGAGGCACGGTGGGTGCCTTTCCATAGTCACATTGTACAGATGTAGCGGGTGATTTTCTGCCATGGTCACCCTGGACAGAAGTTGACACAATAAATCAATCAATAAAAGTTATGAAATCACCTATAACATTAAAAACATGAAATATTGCAGCAATATAAAAAAAAATAATGAAATTTCATAAATTTAGTTGTTGTAGTCATAAGTTGTTACTGTATTTAACATTTACCTACTGAGGCACAGTGGGTGCCTTTCCATGGTCACCCTGAACATATGTAATGGGTGATTTTCTTCCGCAATCACCCTGGACAAAAGTTGACACAATAAATCAATCAATAAAAGTTATGAAATTCACCTGTAACATTAAGAAAATGAAATATTGTAGTAATATCAGAAATAAAATAATGAAATTTCTGAAATTTAGTTGCTGTAGTCATAAGTTGTTACTGTATTTAACATTTACCTTTTGAGGCACAATGGGTGCCTTTCCACGGTCACCCTGGAAATATGTAGCCTGTTATATCTTACGGTCACCCTCGATAGATGTCGACACAATAAATTAATCAACAAGAGTTATGAAAGTAATTATAAGATTAAAAAAATGAAATATTGCAGTAATATCATAAAATAAATAATAAAAAATGAAATATATGCAGTAAAAAATTGATTGATCAAAGGTTGAGTTGAATGGTATGTAAGATATTTACCCCCATAGTCTCACCCCCTCCATCTATTCTATTTAAGTTGTAATCGATCAACAACTCTTCACCTGGAACTATTGTTTTTGTTGCACATACAAATATACGATTTCCTTCGCATCCCTCAAATATGCAATTCAATTTCTTAGTTGTTTTCACTGGTCATGTACTATTTATAAATCCTACAATGTTTCCAGTAGATTTTGGCCTTCCATCAATATACATAGTTTCCCCTTTATTTTGATTGTTATCTACTAGTTGTATATAATTTGCGACAACTCTGTATCTCCGCATATTTTGTGTATATCGGACCAACATCAGCCAGTGATTGTATTTGTATAATGGTCCGACATAGTCCATCAATTCAGTTACAGTGCCATAGCTGACCTTTATGCCATCCATGGAAAATAACCCCAATCCATGTAAGGACGAAGGAGCAATGCGATACATCCTCCCATCGATGAAGAAATCTGGGTCCACTTCAGGTAGCTCCTTAGTTTCCCATCATTTCACTAGAGGTTTATACCTCAAGGGAAACTCAATGTCACCTATGCTCTCAGCATCATAATTACACAACCCTCCGTTGGCAATAAAAAATTGCATGCGTATATGAAATCTTTTCCTTACCTTTTCAGATCTAGTTGATCTAGAACTAGTAGATCTAGTACAACACATCTCACTTTCAACCTCTCTTAATATATCTTGATCATCACTCGAGGAAGATAGATCTAACGGATACCTATTTGGTGGTACCCACACTCATTAAAACAAGAAGATAAGTTGTCGTGCCAATATACGTTTTTGGTACCAACACAGTTGCATATAGTTGCATTGTTGCATAAAGTTGCATATAGTTGCATATAGTTTCATAAGTTTCATATAGTTTCATAAGTTGTAGTGTTGCATAAAGTTGCATATAGTTGCATATTGTCACTTAAAAACATGATAATTTGCATTGTTGCATATAGTTGCATTGTTGCATATAGTTGCATAGTTGCAATTAGTTGCATATAGTTGCATACGAAATAGTTGCAATATAGTTGCATATAGTTGCATAAGTTGCATTGTTGCATAAAGTTGCATATAGTTGCATAAGTTGCATTAAGTTGCATATAGTTGCATAGTTGCATATAGTTGGATAAGTTCCATATTTGCATATAGTTGCATAGTTGCATAAAGTTGCATATAGTTGAGGCCAAGGATACCCCTCTAGAGTTTATGTGTGGTACTTTGAGGCATTGTTCATGGCTCTAGATGAATCAAAGTTTTCTTTAGAACCTAAGGCATGGCCTTCTTCCCTATATCATTTGCAAGACCTTGAGACACATACCTACTACTCAAAAGCACCTAGTGGCACCGACATCCCCAACCATAGGTTGGAATACCCTCAGAAGTCCTTGTGTGGTTATATGAGGCATTCTTATTGGCCCTGGATCATTGAAAGCTTCCTTTAAGGCCTAAAGTTCATGTTTCCTCCCTTGACCATGTCAAGGCCTCGAGACCCATACCTAGTGCTCAAGAATGTTAGTGTTACCTATATACCTAATTGGCAAAGGATGCCTTCGAGAGGTCATTTGTGGTGGTTCAAGGTGTCATTAATGGGAAGAATAAGAAGTGGGTTGTGAAGAAGATTGTAGCAATGATGCAAGAAACAACACCTCCCACCATGTATTACAAGTCTTGTGAGAGAAAGTGACACACCAAGACTGTTGGAATTACACCTCAATAAATGCCCCAAGCACTTCTAAAAGATGAAATAAGAAGTAGTTGCACTACCATTCAAAAGGAGGTAGCATTAATTAGTTGCACTACTAAATTATCATTTGTTGTTCCTTTCCGTTAAATTAACATTTGTTGTTTCTTTCACTTAATTAACATTTGTTGTTCCTTCTACTTAGTTAGCATTTGATGTTCAATTATTGTTCTGTCTCAACTTATAGTATTCAGTTATTTCTTTCCAACAGATTAGATAGTCATCAATAGGTCATCTTGTTTTTATAGATCTAATTCATGTTTCTTAATTAGATCAATTCACGCCTTTAATATCAGATTCAATTCTTGTCCCTTAATTAGATCAATTCAGCAATTTAATTCATTCCTTCAATTCATAGCACATTATAGATCAGATTTCAATCATGTTCAGTAGGATCTTAGCTTTAGAAACTTAATGAATGTGTGAGGAACTTGATTGTTGATAAACTCAGACTTGATATGCGATTTTAGCCTCTATGAGCTATCTGCATAGACTTTGTTGATATTCTTGAAATAGAAGACAAATCCTCGAGTTGATAAATTAATGTTAAACTAAGGTTATTTTTAGGACATATGTAGAGCCCAACAATTAGAAATGGATGGGATTCTTGACTACTATGTGTTGGATCATGAATGATAGGTGGTTGTCTACTATTCAAAAGGAGGTAGCATTAATTAGTTGCACTACCATTCAAAAGGAGGTAGCATTAATCGATTACAGTCCCACGAGCAGACTGCCGATAGGCCACAGGTTGAGGACGCAGACCCCTAGGCCCAACCCTCAGAGCCAATCCTTTTCCCGAAGTTACAGATCTGTTTTGTCGACTTCCCTTACCTACATTGTTCTATTGACCAGAGGTTGTTCACCTTGGAGACCTGATGCAGTTATGAGTACGACCGGGCATGGACGGTACTCGGTCCTCCATATTTTCAAGGGCCTCTAAGGGTGCACCAGACACTGCAAGACGTGCAATGCTCTTCTAGTTGTTGGACCCTATTTTCGGTTGAGTCGATTTCAAGGTGGGCAAGCTGTTAAAAAGAAAAGATAATTCTTCCCGGGCCCCCCGACAACATCTCCGGATTTCCTAATGTTGCCTTCAGTTACAGGATGAGGTACCAACAACTCTCAAAAATGGGTTTCAATTTTGTTGACTTTGGATGGAAGGTTATATGTGATATTGCTTGAAGGGGAAAAAGTTATGGAATGCCCTCAAATGTTTCCTTGATTTCAACACCCTCTTCATTGAGATTGATTTTTGCGAAATCTTATGACATGATCGAATGACCCTCAAATATAGGCATGATCAAGGCCATGAAATTAGGGAAATTTTTCCTCTACGCTTTTGAGACACTCTGCAAAGCCTCAGTCTTCCTGCCTATCAACAAGTGTGAATCATAGGATATGGGACACTTAGGTTCCATCCAACAAAAGTCTTTTTTAAAATGGTAGTAAAGGCCCTAGATTATCTCATTTATCGTGGGGTTGGTCAAGATCTTATCAAAGGCATTCAAATCCCAGAACATGGAGCTAGATAGTTGGTTAATCAACATTCTACATACAACTCTTTCATATTATTCATAAGGACCAGACTTTTATGAAGAACACTATGGAATGCTTCTAGATTTTTTTTAATTATAGAGAGAGCGCTATGGACAACCTCCATATTTTTTGTGATGCCTCATTGTCCAAGATTCAGTGGGCCAAAATGGAATATTGTAGACAACGCCTATGTAAACAATTCCTATGTAGACAACGCCTATGTGGAGAGACCTGGATCGTGAGAATAGTGAGGAGGAGAAGGTTGCAGGGTCCATTTTGTATGACAAACATGTGTACATTCTATTTTTTTTCTTGCATCCAGGGCAGAGAGGGGGGCTGAATGAGATTGAACTTGACCTTTCCAAGCTCCACATAGTCAAAACATATTTTTTTTTGGTAGACAAGGGGAAAACAAAAATAGAGGTAACTTGGCGAAACCGTATCTCAATGCAAAAATTCTAGGTGGGATTGGTGGAACTACCACTCACCACTATCAATCTTTCTCACAGTGTGCCCTCTAGCTCAGTCTCCTCCACACACCCTCTAGTTGAGTCTTGTCTACCCTTGATCTCCTTCTCCGATGTGGCCTTACACAGATGTCAGGGTTTGGGGAGTTACTCCTTTTGTGATCTCCTTGGATCTACTCGTGGTGTTCTCTCCTCATCTATCGTCGACTCTCGTGTTCTCTCCTCGACTCTCCTCGACTCTCCTCATGTGCTCTCCTCATTTTCTCTCCTCATGCACAAGTTTGAAATTTTTTTGGGGTTTGGTTTATTATATATATTATAATTATAATATATATATATATATATATATATATATATATATAATACATAATTTATATTTATATAATTAATATATATTATAATTATATATAATATATATTATAACTTAATTTATATATTATATAATATATTTAAATTAATCATTAAATATTGCATCTATTACACCACTAATATATGACCAGCCACCTATTCCACCACAACTCGTCATAGGTAGCACCCATGTCCCCCCTCCCACCCCAGTTATGTTTCTAGAAAGACCTCGATAGAAAATATTTCCACCACTAATGATAGATAACCTAGATTTTGTTTCCATATATAACTTCTTTACAAGTAAGTAAGGCCAATATCCTCCAACAACCCTTCATCACTCTTAGGTATTAGCATAATCTCACCTTGTCAAGATGAATAAATAGAAACTTAACAAATGGAGTCTCATTTCACTTACATTTTCTCTACATTTGTCGACCCCTCCATGGTTAATGATTTATCATGCACATGTGACATAGATGGAAGAAAAAATCACACCCACAAGCCTCGTCATCCTATAATGACCTAACCTCTACAACCCCCATTTTCCATTCAGATGAAGACATACTAGAGGCCATGCATGATCCTTACTATACATGGGATATAATGTGTCATAGATTTTTTTTTCTCCTGTAGGATGCATGCACCCCAACTACCTCACCTAGATAATTAAAAATCAAGGACACATGTTCTATCCCTCTCATTCATGTTGATTGGATTAAACATCCCATAACAACCCCTAATGCATTTAAGGAAGAAAATATGGCTAGCATTTCACCCACTATTAAAGTGGATATCTCTGTTACACTTCGTGTTATTGATAAAATTCTCTTAGGAGCTGCATATCCCCCTAAAGCAATATTCCAGTGAAAATATATTTCCAAGAGTTTTACAACATATTTAATTGGTATTGTTTAAAATATCCTAAACTATATTTCACCATCATTGAGAATTACATCAACACATGGATCGACATACCCCTTATCTGATAGAAACAAAGATCTGCACACCCCTTAAAAGACATGTCCATCAAATAAGAGATTTATAAAGTTCATAAAGTAAAATCCATTTACCCAATTTCATATACCTCATGGGTATCCAACCTACTTGTACAAAAAAACATGGCACCATTCATGTGTGTAGTTATTTTCATGATTTAAACTAGGCTTGCTTGAAAGAAAACTGGGTATCCAACCCAGTCCATGTAAACCAAAAACATGGTAGCATTTCCATGTGCATTGATTTTCACGATTTGAAATAGGCCTGCCTAAAATACAACTTCCCTACCCCCTTCATAAACCAAGTCATGATGCATGTGCAAGAGATGAGGTTGTATCCCTCATGTATGGGTTTTTTAGGGTATAATCAAATCTAGATTTGACATTCTGATAATGAAAGACCATGTTCACTACATTGGAGGGACCTTCACCTACCATGGTATACATTTAGTGTGTAATGTTCTATGTTTTTTATGATTTAGTCCACGCTTACCTTCATGATCTCACTAATTGGTCAAATAAATGACCCCAATTTTCAAGTCTTCCCCTAAACAAGACACCTTATGAGTTTGGGATTCAAAAAAAGTGTTTTTGATATCAACCTATACTACAATAATGTTAATGGTGAGATCTTCCCGAATCATGAGAAGTACACAGTTGAGATATTGAAGAATTTTGGGATGTTGAACTATAAGCCCATGGCCCCATTCATAGGTCATTGTTGCCCGTGTCTATCCTAGTACAATTTCCTTAGTTTGTGTATTGATCCCTTTTAGTTTTGGGTTGTTATTATTTTCAATTGCACATGCACCTTTCAATCTAGTCAAAGTTCAATTAATGTCCCATTCCATGTCAACAATAATGCATCCATTCACTGGGAACACTAAAACCCGACAAATCGATGACTCCACTAAATTAGGGTTTATGATTTACATGATGAATTGATGATGGAATAAAGTGGGTGTGTGAGTCAAATTTGAGTCCAAAATCCCTCCCATATCGTTAAGGCATACGAATAGTCTATCCATGTCAAATTACAATGCATTCAGAAACAGTTTGAAAAAATTTCAACGTTGGCCCCATTCACAGGTCATTGTTGCCCGTGTCTAGTCCTAGTACAATTTCCTTGTAAAATTTGTATAAGATATTTGGAGAGTGATAATTTTGAAGGTGTTAGGCCTACTCCTACACACCACGGCCAGATCACCTCTCATTGACAGTCTGTGTATTGATCCCTTTTAGTTTTGGGGAGTTAGTATTTTCAATTGCACGCACCTTTCAATCAAGTCAAAGTTCAATCAATGTCTCTTGTTATTGTAGGGTTATAAAGCCTCATGATCCCAATGCCCATATGCCTCCCACCTTGTGATCTAATTATTGTTGGGTGACGACTGTCATGAAGGGTGATGACTAATACTAGGGGTAACTTTCAATTCAAGGCTAGGAATGACCATTCCCACATCAACTGAAGGAACAAAATTAGGAAGGTACATATGTTGTCCCATTCCATGTCATCAATAACGTATCCATTCACTAGGAACACTAAAACCTGACAAATCGATGACTCCACTAAATTAGGGTTTATGGTTTACATGATGAATTGATGATGGAAGAAAGTGGGTGTGTGAGTCAAGTTTGAGTCTAGAAACCCTCCCATATCGTTAAGGAATGTGAATAGTCTATCCATGTCAAATTTCAATGCATTCAGAAATAGTTTGAAAAAATTTCAACGTTGGCCCCATTCACAGGTCAATGTTGCCCGTGTCTAGTCCTAATACAATTTCCTTGTAAAATTTTTATAAGATATTTGGAGAATGATAATTTTGAAGGTGTTAGGCCTATTCCTACACACCACGGCCAGATCACCTCTCATTGACAGTTTGTGTATTGATCCCTTTTAGTTTTGGGTTGTTAGTATTTTCAATTGCACGCACCTTTTAAACTAGTCACAGTTCAATTACTGTCTCTTGTTACTGTAGGGTTATAAAGCCTCATGATCCCAATGCCCATATGCCTCCAACCTTGTGATATAATGATATTTGGGTGACAACTATCATGAAGGGTGATGACTAAGACTAGGGGCAACTTTCAATTCAAGGTTAGGAATGACCAGGTCCACATCAAGTGAAGGAAGAAAATTAAGAAGCTACATGTGTTGTCCCATTCCATGTCAACAACAATGCATCCATTCACTGGGAACACTAAAACATGATCACAAATCGATGACTCCACTAAAATAGGGTTTATGATTTACATGATGAATTGATGATGGAAGAAAGTGGGTGTGTGAGTCAAATTTGAGTCCAGAAAACCCTTCTATATCGTTAAGGCATGTGAATAGTCTATCCATGTAAATTTCAATGCATTCAGAAATAGTTTGAAAAAATTTCAACATTGGCCCAATTCACAGTTTAAATTGATGATGGACATACCTACATCGTTGGTATGATTAGGCACAATCGTGTAGGGATCCTCTTCGTTTCAAGAATAGTTAATTCTCTACTAAATAGGGGCAACCACATGAAGATGGAAGCTCTAATTATGCCCGCCACCGCCCGCCCCCCCCTCCCCCCCTCACACCACTCTCAATTTCCCCATATTACCTAATTTGAAATTCTAAAGAATGTATGCATCATATATTATATTATAGAAAATAAAAACATATAAAGATCATATAAAAGATATAAACACATACCTCTTCTTTTCAACAATTAAATATCAATCATCTTCTTCTTCATCCAACTCAACATCTATATCAGGATCTGGTTCAGAATTGATATTGGTGAAAGGCTCATTCCTATCAGCATCATCATCAATGTCATTTTTGCTAGTATATTTATCGATATCGTCAATGAGATCGTCGTCTCCTACATTTGGATGGTCAACTTTTTCATCTGACACATCGACTACATGATCCACCTGCTCCTAATCTGCATAATCATGATCTTCTTCCTCATTATTATCTTCATCCTCAACTACATGATTATACTTTACTGGTCTTTCTCTTGGATCATATATAACAACGTATGACCAACCTGCTTTACTAGGTACCTCTGAGTAAAATACTTGCTCACATTGACTTGGAAGAACATAAGGCTCTGTACCTGGTTCAAATACCCTTTTATTAACCATGGTAAATCCATTATCATGCTCAATAATAGTTCTTTCAGGATCATGTTCATGCATCCGTAGCCTGTACCATTTAACCTCAAACAAAACTATTCTAAAGGAATTAAAATCGCACTCAATTATATCCTCCAAATGGCCATAGTACCTATTCTTAGTTTATTCCATATTTCTGTCACTTCTAGAGGAAATGTTGGTGACCTTAAACACTGCAGTTATCCCACAATCCAAGGTTTTCATCTTATTATCCAACATTTTGATACGAAATTTACGACCATTACACCACATAGCCTTGTGATGTTTCAACTGCAACATGGACAACAAGTAAAAAATATATTTCCAATTAATAAACCTCATATAGGACTTAGTAAATATATATTTCAAAAATTAAACAAACCAAATACATTGAAAAATTGGGAAAAAACTAGGAAAATGTGGGTAAAAAATTTAACTTGCATGTTTATCTTTTAAACCAAAGGCTAAATAAACTTCCCTTGATGTACGATCATGAAATTGATCTCGATGACGATGTGTTGTTTTAATCATCTTACTCACCCCTTCCCATGATAACCTACCGAAGTATTCTTCAGTATATTCTATCCAATGCTCCATCTAATCAAGGTTGTTTGCAATGTATAAATGTAAAGCATCCCACTCTCGAGCAACTATATGATAGCATAACAATTCAATATCATTAATTAGCCATTGTTAATAAAGGAATAATTTAATAAATGTGTAATATATTAAATCTACGTCAACATCTAATAATTACCTTTCACAGTCCTCATTTTACCTTTCCCCAATAGGACCTCCCCTTCAAATTTGTTGATGGAGTCGAGATGCCAAATGCGAGGCACATTCATAATTTCTACTAATTTAGGTATATATTGACTAATATACACCATGCATTGATATACCATATATCCGTCAACCATAGAACCCTTCAGACGTGCTCTTTGTCTAACCAAAGCCTCTAGTGACTTCAACTGCCTCTCCACCAACCGCATTGACCTTATGTGTACTAGTCCACATAATTCAATCTCCTCAACTTGGTGTATGAGGTAGTGTTCTTATGCATTGAAAAATGATGGAGGTAGATATTGTTGCATTTGATAGATTAGGCAGGGAATTTCTCTCTTCCAATACCTTATATCTTCTTTATGGATTTCTTTTGATGATAGCCACCTACAAATGTCGATGCAATAAAATAATATCAAGGCATACATAAATTTGTAGATAAAACATAATATTTCAATAAGTTCCGCTACAAATCACATAAGAATAACATTTTCCTTATAAAACAATACTTACCTCACGTATTTTCCAAGTACATAAATAATTTGTTTTATGTTGTTGTCAAAGTCGTCTGGGAGAGATAAAGGTAGAACATACTATAACAAAAAACAAATAATTATTATTTTTTTCCAAAAAATGCGTACCAATACGGAAATATATTATAACCTACTAATTACCTTAATGAATGTATGCCATTCATGTGTTTTAACACCACCAAAATAACCTTTTTTCACTAAGATATTTGGTATGTTCGACGAAAACCCCGTCAGAAACCTAATTTTTCGAATGACCTCTTTTACAATATTGCTCTATTTCTCCATCAATAACCAAGGAAGACTAGTATTTTGTTCACGACCATCACCATTAGAATTAATAATAACACTTTTCAATGCGTGATTAGCTTCATGGATGTCACAACAAATCTTTCCAATTCTCTCTTTGTCAATCCTTCCATCTAATATTCGCCATAACAATTCTGTTTTGTTCTTCCCGATATGCATTGTATCAAACATATGAACTATTTTTAGGTGCTCGTAGTATGGAAATCTACTGAATTGCATTGGGTAACTTTTCATTCCTCGTGGAATCCCATTTGTGCCTTAATGACATTCATGAAACATCAACAAATTGAAATTAACAATAATTAATGGGACAAAATGAAATTAATACTAATGAAATTAATCAAAGATTTATATAATATGTCATACATAAATAATTTGTGTACCTTGATGATTTCTAATATATTCCAACTTCCATAGGTGAGGTATCATTCTTCGTGGTTTTTTTTTCCATTTTCTTCTTTACCATTGAAATTTTCTTTGTCTATAGTTCGATAACTATGGTTCTTAGGCAGAAAGTGCCTATACTCATCAAACATTTACTTTCCTAAACTCCTTGAATGATGAGATTTTATCCTCGGACCACAAACTGAGCATGAAAATTTACCCTTTGTCTGAATACCTACAAGATATATGAATTAATGTAGCGTCAAATTAGAGTTACAATTTAAAATAATGCATGATATTTTCAATAAATATATATAATATTAAATCACAAAATAAAGTAACAATGTACCACAAAAATGTGTTAACCCGGGAGCATCATGAATTGTCCATGATAGTATTCCATGGAATTGAAATCATTTTTTCCCTATTGGTCTAGAGATGTCATACATAGTGACGCCAACCCATAACTTCAACAACTCATCGATAAGAGGCTCAATATATATGTTCATATCTTTAACTTGGTACCTACCTAATTGTTTCAACATACTACATGATTAATTATACTTATCTATATGTCATTATATATATAAGAAATAATTACCATGCACGAAACAAATAAATGAAATATTTTGTCATACTTTAAAGCAAATAAAAGATAATTAAATACCTGTAACAATCATTGCCAACATTGTGTGCTCTCTCTTGATTGACATCCAAGGAGGAAGGTTATTGTTTATAACAAAAACAAGCCACACTGAGCACGTAGAACGAAGCTCTCCAAATGGATTGACACCATCAACTGCCAACGAAAGTCTAAAATTACGAGGTTCTTCTTTAAAAATTGGCCAATTTTATTCAATGTACTTTAATGCAGAACCATCTATAGGCATTCAAAAAACATCGTCTCGACTTCTGTTCTTTGCATGGAAATCCATAAACTGTGCTATACTTTGGCACTTGAAAAACAACTGGAAACGTGGAATTATCGGAATATAATGAAGAACTTTGTGAGGCACCTTATTTGATGTTTTATCGGTTCGATATCTACTTATTTGACATTTTGGGAATTCATTTTCTAATGCATAGTGTCCATAATATATGATATGATCATTAGGACATGCATCAATAGCTTGATAGTCCATTCCAATTTCTTTCATAATCACAAATATTTCTCGATATGTGCATGGCAAAATATTTGGCGTCGGTAATATAACTTCACCTAACAATCTACAAAATTCTAAACAATAAGTCAATGTAAAAAATATTAATCATCAATATCTCATCCAATATACTAATTTACAAATTAGAAAACAATAGCAATATAGGAAAAAAATGAAAATTTTAAGTATTTGTGAACATGCAGGCATAAATAATCAACAAATTAAATACATTAGTATCTGTGTGAGGCATGTGTTTGATAAACCATTCGAAACCTTCAGGTTCACCAACAAAAATATAACAGATAAAAGATTTGTTGTTGAGCCTTCATAAGGAGGTTGACCTGACTTCTCGAGTAGAGGATCAACATCATGACTATCATCTTGGTTGTCCTCATCCATTGGAGAAAATGTATCTTGGATCAATCTATGTATCTCATCTTATTGATTTGAATCAATAACGTTATCTCCATCCATATCACCATTAATAACTTGATCAACAGCTTCAATATTTTGATCTCAAATTTCATCACCCTGTAAAGGAGTATTTCTGCTAGTACTTGGCAAATAACTCTCTGGAGGTAGACATTTTGGGGGCATCGTCTATATATTTAAAAACAACGTATAAAAGTTAGTGTGTATAGAAAACATAAAAATCTCGATAAGAAATATTACTAAAATTCATGACATACCGATTATTATAGAGAATACATTAAATATTGAATCCTCTTACCAATGGACGATATTCATAACCCCCTTCGGCGTGCCCCTTCTCCCTACAATGTCTTTGAGTTGTTGTTATTAAAATTATTATTTTTTGAAAGCCTCCGTGTAATGTCCCCCACCTCTTAGAGAGGTGATGTGGAGACTCAGTGGCCTGGGCACCCCCACTAGGTCATAGTCTTACATTGAAGGGGGAAGTCAAGGAGGCTAAAGTTATATTTTTAAGTTGACTTAAGAAAGGAAAAGGGATTAAGGGTAAAAGATAACTCAACAAAAGAATAGAAGATTAACCCTGGGAGTTAACCTAACTCAACAGAGAATTAGAAGGAAAAAAGTATAAGTAAGAGTCTGGGGCGCACCTATTAGGCATTCTAGTTTTGGATTAGCATTTTCTATTGCTCTTGAGCATTCAATTTGGGGGTTTTGCTGTACAAACCCTTGTGAGCAACTCAATGGTGAAATATCCACTCACCTTGTTCGGCAGCTTGGTATCAGGGATGAAAGACTCCTCCACACCATTCTAGCCTCAACCCATCTCCATCTAGTGCTTCAGAAGGTAGCAGGCCATACTATTCTTGTGTTTCCAGCAAGGGCACACCATCATCTAGAGGCAGGTTCGATCAAGCTTATCCTGAGGGCCTGGGTCCATTCTGACAATTGGGTTTTGTTTGCAGGGGCAGGACCATCAGTTTGAGGGCTTTTCTGGAGGGTTATCATCATTCTACATTTGTCTGTAGATTGGGACGTCTTGGAGCCATAGGGGACATCCTATGATTCAATAAAACTCAGATCTAGGGAGATCTGCTTGAGATCTGAGTCCGAAACTTCTCCCACGGGATTCTCATAGCTCGATATATATTCTTGGAGAGTTTCAGAGCATTTGGAGGCCTCCTTCATTAGGGTCGAACCAGCTAGAGTTTCAGTCATCCAGTGGGGCACACCATTCAGTGGAGGAATTCAGTTCTATAGGGTTTGAGAGTGGATTTGGGAATTTGGACATTTGGTTTGTCCTTACAGTTGCCCGATCTATCATTTGGCCTATTTCTCAATATGATTGGACACTTTTGGTAGCAGGGATGAATTATTGAGGGCTTCAGCATTCTAGTAGGGCATGGCACTTTCCATCTTGGAGGTTGAGCATTAGTACGGCTCAGATCTACTTGATTCAGTCTTCATTGTATATCCAGCCTTTGGAGGCTTATTTTGTATTGTCGGGAGCATATTGTAGTAGCTCATATCTACTGCTTGTACGACCATCTGAGGTTTATTCCAGATCGGCCATCTATTGTATTGATCTTACATTGCTCATAATAAAAAGGTCAGATCTTTGCTTGTGCTTCTACATCTTGAATACATTGTGATCTTCATGTGTTGATGAATCTTGTATGCACTTAATAACTCAATAAATACCTGCACATCCATAGATCAATAGTAGTTAGTGATTCCAAGAAAATATTTAGCTTGGGATCATTACAGTGGTATTAGAGCTTCGAACCTCCAAACCTGTGGAAGGATTGACGCATGCAAAGGTACAACGGTATCATTATGGGTCGAAGGAAGAAACCCAGCAGTGAAATAGAGGCCGAGATGGAGGGATCTGGAGATGACCATGAAGCTTTAGAATTGACTCTCATAGTAGCAGAATTTAACAAGTTCCAGTAATCCATCAACCACACGGAAAGCACATTGGTCTGATATTTGGATGAATACCATGAAACCAACAGGAAGGGACAGGCTAATCTTTTTGAAACATTGAAGAAATTTGACAAGAACCTGTAGATAATGAACATGAACCAATCCAAGCTAACTACATTTCTAATGGAAATGTCACATAAGAGGAAAGACCCTGATACTTATGGGCATAAGGAGGATGGTGGATCTGGTGGGATCCATGAGGAGATCAGACATAATCAGGAGAAATCTTCCAAATCCGAGGGGAGTTCGGAAGGAGACACACTCCAGGGTCAAATGGGTAGCAAGATCAATTAGAGGAGATACATACCCACATTCACATATGAATAGCTTGGCCAACATATGAATGGCAGAGCCAACCCATGATCGTATATGCCCACATTCTAAGATGAGCTAGGGCAACAGGAATTGGTTGAAGATTTTGTGGGACAATTGGCGAGGAGTACCAATGAATACTATAGTTTAGATATGAAGATCAAAAAACAAATGTCCCTAGACCAGTATTGTTAACTCAAGTTCAGAAATCAACCCAGGATGAACAACAGGGGCAGTTTTGAGTTTGAACGAAGAGCGGGAAAAATAGAAATTCCATAATTTGATGGTACGACCAAGATGACAGCTCAATCTTGGGCACAAAAGTTGTATACTTACCTGCAAATCAACCCCATGAGAGAGATGGAGGCCATCAAATTCGCCACTATGTACCTGGATGGCAAGGCTCATGACTGGTGGTATCATGGACTCACCACACTTGGCCACAATTAGATTGTATCCTATATAGAGTTCACTCAGAGGCTCATTGATAGATTTGACCAAGGAGATCCTGAGCTACATTTCTGGGAACTTACCCAACTCAGATAAACAGGTACAGTTGAAGTGTATATTGATGAATTTCATAGATTGACAGTTATGGTACAGGATATGTCCCCAACAAGGCTCATGATTCTTTTCACAGAAGGGTTGATGGAACCCTTGAAGGGTTGGGTAAAGGCCTTTAAATCCCACAACCTACAGGAGGCCATTTGGAAAGCAATGGATTTGGGGCCAGCTGTGAAGCCTAGATTCATACCCAAACCACCTCTTAACAGTGGAGGAAGAGATCAAAGACCTCCAATGAATCAAGGGGGATGTGACCCAAAGGGATTTGACAGGGTCGTGGTAGGATAGATGACAACTCCATAAGGGAACTGAGGAGAAAGGAACTCTACTTCACTTGCAAAGAACCATGGAATCTGTCACATAAGTGCATGGGACGTGGCTAGGTTCACTATATAGAAGTTACCTCGAACAATGAAGAGGAGGAAGAGTATGGTCAGATACAAAACATTGAGGCCGAAACTGAAGAGACAGGAGAAGAGGAGGTTCCAGAACTTGACTGTGTGACTGGAGAGAAGGCTACCTTCGCATCTATCAGTGGGGTACCCAAGTTCAACACCTTCAGGATGAGAGGGGTCTTGGAGGGATAGAGAGTCTTGGTTCTGATTGATGGAGGAGCTTCCCACAATTTCATTGATGAGGCATTACTAAAGAAGAGGCACATACCTATAGTAGAGTTTGAAGGGTTCAAAGTAGAGGTAGCAGGCGGGAGTACTATGCCCTGTGATAGATACATACCAGGTATAAAACTCACCTTAGGAAGGCATGATTTAGTTCAGGATGTGTATGTGATGGATCTTCTCGATACCAACATCATCCTAGGGGTGTAGTGGCTCAGCACTTTAGGTCCCATCACCACCAATTACAAGACCATGGAAATGTCCTTTGTAGAGGAAGGAGGACGAAATGTTGTGCTCAAAGGCATGACAGGTAACTCCGCCAGAGTGGTCATGGCCAAGAGGATGGAAGCCATCTTCAAAAGGGAAGAAATTGTATACGCAGCAGAATGTAATGTCTCAACACGAGTGGATGAGAAGGGAAAGGTGCACTATGCTCTGAGATTAAAAAGATCCTTGACAGGCACCACAAGGTGTTTGGGCCGATTCCTCCGGGTGTGCCATCGGACAGGGGGTTCAAGCACATTATTGAGCTAGAAGTAGGGGCTAAACCAGTTATCACCACACCCTATAGGCATCCCAAGAAGTATAAAGATGAGATAGAGAAGGCCATCAAAGAGCTTCTAGACATGGGACACATCAGGCCGAGTTCATGTCCGTTCATTTCTTCAGTAGTCTTGGTTAAGAAAAAGGACAGAACGATGAGAATGTGCATTGACTTCTGAGATTTGAATAAAAAGATGATAAAAAATAGGTACCCCATAGCCAGGATTGATGAGTTGCTGGATGAGCTGCATGGAGCTATCTATTTCACAAAAATTGATCTCCGTTCGAGCTACCATCAAATCAAGATGAGGGAGGAGGACATCTCAAAAAAATCCTTTAGGTGTCACTACAGCCATTACGAGTTTTTGGTAATGCCCTTTGGGTTAACCAATGCCCCAGCCACATTCCAGTCCTAGATGAACCATGTGTTCAACAAACAACTGAGGAAACACTTGTTGGTATTCTTTGATGACTTACTCATTTACAGAAAAACCTGGGAGGAACACCTTCGACATGTGGACCAAATCCTGTCAATCATGGAAGAACAATCACTATACGCCAAGGAATCCAAGTGTGAGTTTGGGATGACAGAGGTACTCTACTTGGGACACATCATAGGGACAAAAGGAGTACAGGTACACTAGGAGAAAATAACATCCATTAGGGAATGGCCTACTCCGAAGACACTCACAGAACTGAGGGGATTCCTGGGCCTATGCACATACTATAGGAAATTTGTTAAAGGGTTATCTCAACTGTGCACACCCTTAACTAACCTGACCAAAAATGGGTCCTTCAAATGGAGTGACGAGGCCCAAGCCACGATGGAGAAAATGAAAGAAGTCATGAGTACCTGTCCAGTTCTATCTCTCCCAGATTTCGGCATACCCTTCACCTTGGATTCTGATGCATTAGGGGAAGGTATAGGGGCCGTGTTGATGTAGAATAGGCACCCCATTGCCTATGAAAGTCGAAAACTCAGAGGTCCTGAACTACTTTACAACATTTACGACAAGGAAATGTTGGCTATCATGCATGCACTAGCCAAATTCGGGAAATATTTGGTAGGTGCAAGGTTTGTGGTCAAATCAGACCATAACAATCTTAAATATCTACTGGAGCAGAAAGATTTGAATGAAATACAATAGAAATGGGTAAGAAAAATACAGGCCTACGACTTCGACATTGAATTTTTCAAGGGGAAGAACAATGTAGTAGCTGATGCATTATCCAAGAGGCCATCCATTTTTTCCATGTTCGGTATGTCAGTTGACTGGAAGGATCACTTGATAGTGGAATATGAAAAGGATCAGTTCGCTTGTCAACTATTGGATGGAAAAATACAAGACAACAACTTCAGAGTCATAAAGGACCTCATTTATTACAAAGGCCAAAAATTCTTAGTTCCTGGGTCACCTCTCAAAGCTAAGATCTTGCATGTGTGTCATAACTCACCAGTAGCAGGAAATCAAGGCATCAGTAAGACGTACAGGCAGGTGAGAGAGAGGTTTGCATGGAAAGGCCTCAAGGAGGATGTGATTAAGCATGTCAAACAGTGCACCACATGCCAAGAAAACAAGGATGAGCACACGCACCCTGCAGGACTGTTGCAACCCCTACCCATTCTAGAACACAACTGGGAAAGTATATCCATGGATTTCATCACCGGTTTGCCCAGAGCACAGGGGAAGGATTGCATTTTCATGGTGGTGGACAGATTGATGAAGTTTTCACACTTCTTTTCCATAGCCATAGACTTCAGTGCGACACAGGTGGCCGAATTATTTTTCAGAGAGGTGTTAAGACTACACGGCCTACCCAAGACCATTATCAGTGACAGGGAAAGCAGATTCATGTGTATGTTTTGGCAAGGGTTGTTCAGATTAGTAGGTACGACATTGACTCCTAGTACTAGTTATCATCCTCAGATGGATGATCAGACTGAAATAGTCAACAAATGGGTGGAAGGCTACCTCAAAAATTACGTAGCAGGAAAACAGAAAGCATGGGTCAGATGGTTGCACTTGGGAGAATATTGCTACAACACCACCCATCATGTATCCATAGGCATGATACCCTTCAAAGATTTATATAGCTATGATCCCCTTTCCTTTGTGGAGATTGCCTTTGGGGACAACAAGGCACCCATGGTGCAGGATTGGGTGAAACAGAGCCAAGAGATTCTCAGGGAATTGAAGGATCATCTACAGAGGGCACAAAACCAACAGAAGGTCCAAGCAGACAAGCATAGAGTTGACCGGACTTTTGAGGTTGGCGATTTAGTCTACTTGAGGATGAAACCATACAGGCAGGCTTCCATTAAAAGAAGCAGAGTGGAGAAACTACAACCACATTTCTTTGGACCGTACAGAGTTAGCAGGAGGATAGGGGTCATAGCTTATGAGCTGGAGCTTCCACAGGGTAGCAGAATTCAAAACATTTTCATGTCTCGTGCCTTAAGAAAGCCCTCGGTCAACACATCAGGCCTATTGAGGTATTACCCCCCATGGATGAGGAGGGACAGATTGTTTTGATTCCAGTGGAGGTACTAGAAGTCCAAGAGAAGAGGCTCAGAAAACGAAGCATCAAGGAGTACCTGGTCAGGTGGAAGGTGTTGTATGAAAATCTCCTTGCGCATAGGTAGATTGCCTCAAAGAGATAAACTCTTAACTCTAAGATAGAAAGTGCTTAATGTGGACACTGACTTCCTTTCAAATCTATACAAACTAATGCATGAGGAGGAAGGAGAATAGAAGTACCTTTTTATCGATGTTTGTCCCTGTACGCTCCAAGTTGAGCTCCAAACTTTCACTCCTCGATGATCTCTGTAGACAAAAAAATAGTACGACCACTTCCTACTCTATTGATATTAGCTTGAAAAGAGATCTATCTACCAAAGATAAGTTTATGTAACACCAGACACAAACTAGAAAGAAACAGGCCAAGCATGTCATATTAATGAGAACAATGACAACAGTAACTTACAATCGTAGATGCAAATGCGACAGCTTCATCAAGTCCCCTTTGTCTAACCCTTGCTCAAAAGATCCACGATCTGAATGATAACAGCTTCACTGATAGCTTTCCTACAGTTCACTGTGTGTTTCCTATGAGATCATAGGTTTCATGCTAGCAATTCTTCCCCCCTTTCCACCATCATAGAGCCTTCTTATATAGGTTAAGAGAGGCTTAACCTCTTGAGGTATCTTTAGGGTAGGTTGAGGAATTCTCTCCTTAGATTAAGGATCTTCTGATTGAACCAAGAATTCGAATGCAACTACTTTCCAAACTTGAAATATCCTCCCCTTATTCTCCTCAACGGGCCAACCACTACCTAGATTACATAGCGCTCCCTCAAAAGGAGCAGCAGGGCATTATAACGCTCCCTAGGAGGCTCAAGGGGAGTGTCAGTGCTCTAGAGATGGATAACACTCCTTCAGAGGGGCATTTTGGTGCTATAACGCTCCCTAAGACCTTATAGGGGAGCGCCAGCACTCCTAAGGGTGCCATAGGGGAGCGCTCTTTCTCAAAACCCTAGTTTTAGAGCTCTTTTCAGGTGGCAAGAGATTCTTGACTTCAGTTGATCATTCTCCTCCCTCCATATCAAGTGTCTAAGGTATTCTAAGTGTCTCCTTGGTGTCTTCATCATGGCAGTATGATTTGTTTGATGTTTGCGAAACTTGTGAACAACATACGACACTTGTGACAATTGTGAGGAACATGCGACACTTACGACAGTTGAGAGGAACATGTGACACTTATCAAATTGAGTAATATTGATGTGTAACAGATTGCCCCCCAAAGCACGAAGTTAGAAGATGAGAAATGATAACTGAAATGCTTTGTAGACTTTCAAGCAAGGGTATAGACTCAGGGAACCTAACGGAAGCTGCACACAAACATCCAACAAAGATTAGGACATGTTTCAAAACCCAAGGCAGGCATACCTATGCTTGGGTGATCAAGACTTGCAAGATATGGCCGCCATAAAATACACCGCGGATACATAATTGTATTGATGAAAAGGTATAGCCACCAAGGATACAATGTGGATCTATACTTTGATGACCTGGACTGATCATAGCCACGAAGAATACACAGTGGATCTACAAGATGACAAGACATAGCCACGACCAATACAAAGTGGATCTATGTAATAATATATGTATCATTTGTCCAAGAGAAGCTCCTTTGCAACCTGGACAAAGCATATATCAAAGTGATCACTCAACCCAGGGTCTTCTTACCAATCCTAATGTGGTACGAATCTAACCATGTGAATAGATGTCCTAATGTCGAACATGGCAGAAACCGCTTGATTACCGGTCAATGGTGTAAACCGTTAACAAGTGTGAGGGAGTTCACCATTAATGTCAATGATTCCAAAGGTACCCTAGTACATTCCAACAAATGTGAATGGATGAGATGGAGTCGAACATCCATGGAATCACCCAATCAGAGGTCAATGATGTAAACCTACTGTCAAACATGAGGAGGCCTACCATTGAGGCATGCAGGTCCCAAAGTACTAACTGGTTTCTAAGCCTAATTCCTGGATAATGTGTTGAAGTTTATAGGAATAGACTCGTCGAGGGAGGGCCTTGATGTATACCCCATCAATGACACAAAACGGACACAGATATTTAATTGGCAGATTAAATGAACATGGACTGACATGGGTTTTGAGGCAAGATATTTGGGATGGCTAACTCTAGAGGCGGATACTTCCCTTGAACACTGAGGCACAACAACAAAACATGACATGGACCAAAACTTGATGATGCAGTGGATGCTGTGATTTGTATCAGGTGACCCAAAGGAGTGAAAGAAACTCAAAGGATTGGCTTAATGTAGAGGTTCAACAGATTATGATGCATGCAAATGAAAAAGTGTCATGTTCAAGGGTGACTCTAAGAATTACTTGGTAATGTTCTCAAGAGACTTCTTGGCTTGCTTCTTTCAAATTTTTCCCCATCCAGATAGACAAGTACCTCTTTTGATTTAATGAGCTCGAGGAGGGTAACACATGCTCGATATAACTCACCTTCGGTAAGTTCCTCTTCTTTTGTTTAACGAACCGGAAGAAGTAAGGGTTCGGTCCTGTATGGGCCTGTCGATGTTTGTTTCAATGAGTCCAAAGACAGAAAACTCAAAGGTTTTTCATGATTATAGAGTCTGGAAAAACACTTAAAAGGGAACTCTCTCAGTTCCTTTTTCGTACAGTAGTCTAACAAGAACAAAAAAGAGATAAACTATCGCTCGAAAGACGCCCTTTTGAACCTTTTAACGAGCGTGAAAGGAAGCAAGATCACTCAACAATATTTTCATATTTACAGAGTCTGAAAATAGTTTGAAGATGACTCTAGGAGGGTTCCTTTTTCGTGTGTCCATGAGGGTCCAAAAAAGAGATAAAAGTCTACCTGGTGTGTTCTCATATTTTCGATCTTGAGAACGAACTAAGACTATGCTCATGAGTGCGACAAGGTAAATAATCAATCAAAACTGCTAGGAAACCTGCGATGTCAAAACTGAAATCCAGATGTTTAGTGAAGCCATTATATTGTTAGAGAAACCCACAAATAACTATACCTTATAAAAAATGGAAATTTATAAATATTAATAAAATGAAAATTCCATTTACCATTTCATTTTGCATAAGGATTTGTAGCAGTGGAGATTCTTATTTTGAAGGTGGATCTTGTTTTGTTTGATACTGGAGCTACGGTTGACCATTTCTCTCGCCATTTGGACTAGGTAGATCTTCATCTCCCCTTCTTTCAATCACATGGTTTAATATTCATTTTTATAGCAGCTTTTAATTTAAAAAATGAAGCCTTAAGTCGCCCCAAAAAGATCAAATTTACCTCTATTAAAAATGATGGGAGTAAGACATTCTTCATGCAAAAATGTTTTAGAAAGTGATAGCCAACATGCCAACGCCTTGACACTTGGGTGGATGGATCATTTTTGGCAAAGAACCCATAAGAAATTCTCACATATGCTCATGCAGCCATAATGTAAATCGTTTTTATTTAAAAACATTTTAATGTTGTGTGATGGATATTGAATGGCAAAAAGAGGGCATGATGATTATAAAATAGGGTGTGGTCTTTTTAAACAATCTGGGCTTTAGATTTCATGTCTTTAAATTGCTTTAGGAAATTGCCGAAAATTGCCAAAAAAGTGAAATAATGAAATTCTTTGTTTTTTTGTTTTGTAGGTAACCTCAGCGACCATGATCGAGTGGAAAGAACGAGAGCATGAGATGGATGACTTAGCTGCCTTGCGGAGCCCTCGCACACGGGCCGCATTGAGAGCTTGTGGCTTACTGAAATTCTTCAAATTGCAAAAAATGAAGAAGGAGATTTTATTGCTTGAGCACATAATTGGCTTATGGGATGTCGCAGAGCAAGGGTTCCGGATCAGAACACAGCTTCTAACCATCAAGTTGGAAGATGTGTATTTCTTGACTGGCCTCTCAAAGAGAGGGGTTTCCATATATTTTATCGGATAGAGGGCACTTCTTGACCAAGTGGGCGTGTATCTGGCACGTCATTGTGTCCCAGGAGTAAGAATGGTAGGGGGTAAAATCCCTATCAAGGATATCCGAGAGTTTCCCCTTCGGTCCATTTTGTTTGCCATCACGAGCATGACGGGAAGGACTAGTTCCCATATGGCATTGAGATCACAGGTGGCTTATGGCGTACAGTGTTTGGAGCCAACACTGTTTAACTGGAGCGCAGGGTTCCTTCAAAATGTGAAGGAACAGGTTTCGTGGTGTAGGATGGGATAGAAACAGTTTGAATACAACTCTTTTCTGGTCTCATTTTTCTTAGAGCGCATCCCCCAGATGCAACCTCAGATAGCACTGGCAGTGCGACCAGTGGACGAACCACAGATGGAGAGGTGGACTAGTCTGTCTCTGAGGCTAGTAGCAGAGTCAGAGTTCTGTTTCACTGGAGATTTCTTCACTTGGCTGAGATAGTAGTATCTCTGGATAGAAGACTTCCCATATTCTGAGGTGGATTTCTGCAGGAGCATGGATTTGATTCTACCCACGGGGGAAGATTGGGATGCGTTAGGTAAGAGACTGAGCAATACCTTTNTATATATATATATATTTGGGTATGTAGAAGAGTTTTTAAAAGTTGTATTGTTTTCAATGTGAAGACAAGGGAGCAGTGTGCCCTGTCAATGTATCGATACCAGGAGGTCGTGGGGGTGCTTCGGTTGTAGAAGATCCGGGAGTACCAGTGATAGGTCTCTAAGAGGTTGAAAGAAACCTCCAAGGCCTCACGATGGGCATTCCTCCTCTACGGAGGGGAGAAGTGCCTTTACATCTACAGAGACACACTGTGGGAGTGTCATAGAATGTTAATTCTCTACTGAGACACGTATTGTGTGCAGTGATATGTTACTCCCAGCACAATGTAGTGCAGTGAGATTAGAGTCTCTCCGGTGATTGTGTTTTTGTATGCCTTGTCAGGCGATGTTGTATGGGTGTAAAGACCCAACATTTTGCTCTTCTAAATACTTTTTGATGTAATCAAAACATTTCAGTCATGCTATGTATATATATACAGTTCCGATTTTTTATAGTGCCAAATGATTTGTACATGATAATGCCTTTAATGTGATGTGTTTTAATTTACATGTGATGTACAATTTTGCTTTCCTTTATGAAATCTTATCTATGGGAAAGATACCGATCCATGATGTAATTGGCTAACGAATCCGAAACACTGTTGAGTTCTCTTGGAATATGTCTATATTCAATGTAATCAAACATTTGTTCAAGACGACGAAATTGTAGATGGAGACGTAGCAGGATAGGACTACGAATAGCGTAGATTCGATTGAGTTGATAGACCACGAGTTGGGAGTCTAAGTAAACAACGATATGAGAGATACCTAGGGAGGATACTTGGGTCAGAAGTCTGATGACAGCATGATATTCTGCCATGTTATTAGTCACTGGTCCTAAGCAAATACCTCCTGAACTCACCACCTCATCAAATTGGTAAATGACCCATGTTGCCGAAGCAATGTTCTGGGTGTGTCGACTAGTGCCATCCACAAACCCGACAAAGATAGGAAAGAGAGACGTCATCTGCACATGAAAACACAAGGCACAGTATGAGTGGAAAAGGTAAAGACTCAAGCACACAAAAGAAATAGACACACCAAACTAATAATACAATAATGTACAAAGTACACATGCTGGGTGATCTAGGCATAGTACTTTTTAAGGTAAAGCCCGTTCTGGGGCTCTCCTAGGGAAATTCCATCATAATCCACTAACTTGTAGGTGCCTCTGTGTAGAACACATTTCACAATGTAAGCGCCATGCCACAAAGGTTTTAACTTACCTATCCCCAATTTTTCATGAGCCTGGTCATAGACAAGGACTAGGTCTCCTTTTGCAAAAGTCTGAGGATGGATGGATTTGTCGTATTGATTTTTAATCTGTTTCTAATGTGCCTCATTAACGAGAGTAGGATCATGACATGTTTCGTCCAGTTTGGATAGATATAAGAAACATTCCTCTTTGGCAGAAGTATGGGGTAGGAGTTCTACCTTAAGTTTCAAAGATAGAATCTCACACTTGATTGGTAAAATGACTTTGATGCCATACACCAACTAGAAAGGATTAAATCCAGTTTCAGTTTTCACAGAAGTACGGTAAGCCCAGAGAGTGAAAAAAAGTTGTAGATTCCACGATGTCTTATTTTCCCCTACCATGCGTTGAATCATGGTTTTTAGAACTTTGTTGATGGCCTCAACTTATCCATTGGCCTGAGGATAGTAAGGGGATGAGTTTTCATGGAGAAAACCCAATTTGACATGCAATTCGCTCATCATTTGGTTCTTAAAGTGTGCACCATGATCAGTGACAATGGCGCGTGGTACACCAAAATGAGTTATTATGTGGTTAAAAAGAAACAGAGCTATGGTACGACCATCGTTCAGAAAGGTAGGCATAGCCTCAGCCTATTTGGTAATGTAGTCGACGACGACGATTATATAACCATGCCCCCCGGGTGAGGTAGGCTTACATTGCATGAAATCGATGCCCCACTTGGCGAAGGGGTCGATGGTGATAATGGGGTGCAGCGTAGTAGGGTGGGTGCATGCCTTGTTGTTAAAAAATTGGCAGGGTGGGCACTTTTTGACTGCCTCGATACAATCTTTGAAAATCGAGGGCCAAAAATAGCCGGCACGTAGGATTTTTTAGGCTGTGGCCATCCCAGAAAGGTGACCACCACATGCTCTAAGGTGAAAATCATTCATAACACGTTCAACCTCTTCATGAATCAGACATCGTCGAAGGATAGTGTCAATACCACGGCGATACAAGGTGTCGTTGATGATAAGATAACGACAAGAATGGTGGTGAATACGTCGACGCTCTTCATGGGAAATGTTGGGCTGAAAACATTGGGTTTGGAGGTAAAGGAGAATGTCTCCATACCAAGGATCAGAGGTGCTGATGAGCAAAAGATTTTCATCCAGGAGAGAATCTCTAGGTTCGATGTCTTCATCAACATGAGGGAGAGCACAAATAAGCTCTGCAAACACCAGGGACTTTTTGGCTTTGGACTTTGTAAATTCAAGATCGAATTCCTGAAGGATGACAATCCATTTAGAGTATTTTCCCCCAAGTACTTGACGTGTCAAGACGTGGTACATGGGGTTTGAGTCCGCAATCACCATGGTGGTGCGTAATAAGATGTAATGGTAGAATCTCTGGACATCGATGACGACTTCCAGAGCCAGTTTCTCTACATGTGAATATCGGAGTTCGGGTCTAGATAGACTCTTGCTCAAGTAATAGATCACATGTTCTTCACCATTGGGGTCCTCCTGAACTAACTCCATCGCAATAGTGGAAGTGGAGGCGGCTAAGTAAAGGATGTGGTCTTTTGTATACTCTAGAGGGTGCAACAAAGGTGCATGGGTCAAGGCGTGCTTGAGAGCATAAAATGACCATTGAGCAATTTCATCCTAGATGAAAGGGGTGTTTTTCTGCAGTAACCGCATGAATCCTTTAGTTATCTCAGCGTAGTTACAAATGAAATGGTGAAGGAAGTTTTATTTTCCTTGCAAACTTTGGAGTTGGGTTAAATTGATGGGTGGGGGTAAGGCCAGAATAGCCTTGATCTTCAAGGGATCCACCCTAATCGCATCTTTAGAGACAATAAAACTGAGGAGTCGATCGGATTCGACAACAAAAATACACTTATGTGGGTTCAAGCAGATACGGTAGAACCAACATCGAAGAAAAATAGCCCGTAAGTGATCAACATGATCAGATCGAGTTGATGAGTGGACAAGTAAGTCGTTGAGGTAAGTCTTTGCGATATGCTTGATATCATGGAAAGCGTACAACATGGCCCACTGGAAAGTAGCACCAACATTTTTTAGACCAAAAAGTAGGTTTCGATAGGCGAAAGTTCCCCACAGGCAGATAAAGGTTGTCTTATGTTGATCAGCAGGTAAGATTTCAATCTGGTTATACCCAGAGAATCCATCCATGAAAGAAAAGATTACACTCCCAGCAAAATTATCGATGATTTGGTTGATGAAGGGCATAGGGTAGTTGTCCTTGGGACAAGCTTTGTTGATATCTCGATAGTAAACACAAACACGGATGGTTCCTTGTTTTTTGGCAATCGGGACAAGGTTGGAGACCCATTCTGTCAAAGGGACAGGATAGATAAAGCCATATTTTAGAAGTTTCTCAACTTCTGCCTTTATAGCTGTGATTTTCTTGGGATGAACTTGGCGGAGTTTTTGTCAAACATGTTTCGTGCCAGGGTAAGTCTTGATTTCATGCACGACAATCGAAGGGTCGATCCCTAGCATTTTCTTGTAGCTCCAAGCGAAGACATTGCGAAGTCTTTAAACAAAGCGGTGTAAGAGACCACTTCTTCGGGTGTGAAATTAGCACCAAGGTTAATGTTTTCCATGACACCTTCTTTGATCGAAATATCAATAACGATCGTGGTAGATATGTTACCCATATTCCCCTCATAGAGAGTATCTTGTGTGAGGATGGGAGATTGCAGAGCATCGGTAACATTGGGAGGGAAGACAGAGTGTATGTCTTGGTGGATTTCTTCCAAAGGTGGAGGAAAATAAGATCGATGATGGTTATCATCCCAAGGTAGATCATCAATACTAAGCATTTCCATAATAGATTCGTCAAAAGGGAAAATTTGGGAAATGTAATTGATTGCAGACGATAGGGAATCCAACCATGAAGGCATTGAGTAGGCGTCAGGTGCCAATGAATGTGGGTTGTCCAAAGAGGGAGAGGCAGATTGAATATCTACGTATGTGGCCTCGGCTAGGCTAAGTGGCATAGTGTCACCGAGCACATCGAATTCCATAGGACTAGGTACAACCCAAGGATTATATGATTCCAAGGATTGATAAGGCATAGTCGAGATCATATTGATGGTGGAAATATGATGCATGGTGGGTTGAAGTGGTGTAGGGAAGGTACCCATAAGGATAGAATCTTTCAATAAGAGAACACCAACGCTTTCATACATAACTGGGTGGTCTCCCAAAAAGGGAATGTTGTTGGTGACAGGGACGCGAGTGTCGAGTGTACAGAAATCAAGTTGATCGATAGTGACAATTTTTCCTTGATGGGGGAATTGTACACATCAAAACACCGAAAAGGTGACAACAGTCATAACATAGAACCAAATTCGTCCAAGTAGTAGGTTGTAATCGAGGGGGGCATCGACCACCTCGACATCAATAGTAACAGTTTTACTGCCCAGCTGAACGACTAATGATTGTAACAGTTCGCGAGGATAAAAACCTCGCCCATCAAGAGCACGTAACATCGTAGGGGATTTGTTAAGGGCAGGTGATTTTAAGCCTTTCCAACAAGCTAAAGACATGACATAGGTAGAGGCTCCCTCATCCAAGATAGTTCGGTGGATTTGTTGATTGTGAACAACAACATCAATTTGGAAAGCTAGTTGGTGAGAGATTCAGGGTTGATGATCATCCAGATTAAATGTGAGGTTATTTGATGACTCAGGATCGAAAGTGCCAATAGCAGCTAAGAGCGTTCTACGTTGGCTGGGACAGTGTTGTAGAACTTCTAAAGCGGACATAGCACACGGTGCTTGAGCCAAATCTTCAACAATGTTGTAGTTTTGTGCAGCCTGTGAACTAGGATTGAAGGTAGACTTCCAGATAGTTCTCTTAGGGGGGTGTAAAAAGGATCCAAATGAGGGTTTCTCAATCTGAAGTGGCCCGGATGGAGGGCTAGCAGACGGAGGACTAATGGAAGATGGTAATGGGTCCGGTATGGAACCATTAGTAGTCTTCGTCTTATTAGGTTTAACTGGCATGTCATATGTTGCAGTGTGAGTGGTCAGATTAATCCCTTTAAACATGTAAATGTGGGCACTTGTCGAGGCCTCATCATGGGGTTGGTTGGAACTGCCCCCTGGAGTGGGGGTTTGAGCAACCAAAGATTGTTGTTGTGGGAAAGGCTGAGTGAGCACAGCGAGTTGTGAATATTGGCCACTTCATCACAATGTGGACAGTCTCGAGTGTAGTGATCATCACCACAAATGAGACATGGGAATTTCGGTTTCTATTGTGGTTGTTTCCCAGCAGCAGGGGTTTGCGGTTGATTTTTTGGTTGTTCGTTGTTGTTGTTTTTCTTTGGTTTATTTCTTTCTTTCTTCTTTCCCCTAGGTTGTTATGAAGGGGTTGATTGGACCGCATTCACCTTAGAGACCTGAGTTTGAGGGGGGGTAGAAGAGGGTGCAGTCGAATTGGGAGAAAGCGTCAGAGTAGACTGCTGGATTGTTCCAGTCGACTGGGAAGTAGATTGGGTTTTGGCGGAGCCAATAAATCCATCCGCATGTGGGGTAGACGAAGGTTTGGATGGGTCATTAGTGGCACGGGTAGCGTTTGGTATCAACTTGTACATAGTACCAGATTGTGAATAAACTAAATCTAAGTACTGAGCTCGGGCAATAGCTTCTTCCTTTGTGACTACATCACCCATGGCAACATCATGAGCGATCTGGGGTAACCGTGATTTGGTGAACCATTCTTTTAACAATTGGTCAGGAATGACCACTTTGATTAGCCTTCGTCGTCGTCTCCATTCATGAATATGATCGGAGATATGTACGGAATTTGTCTGATGAAGGGAGGTCAATAGTTCAGTACCCGTCTCATATCGAATGGGTAGTTGGAAGTGTGTGAGTAAGGACATGGTGAGAGAGTTGAAATCGTGAAAAGAAGCATGCGGTAATTCAATATACCATTTTGTTGCAGAACCCGTAAGCATTCGTTGGAAAAGACGCAAACATATAGAATCGTCCATGAGGGAGTTGGATGAACACCACAGATGGAAAGTCATCACATGGTTGTTTGGGTCTTCTCCGGACTTTCCGTCGAATTTTAGAATATCGGAAGGAAGTTTAGCTGGGATAGCTGGCCAAACCGGAGAATGAAAAATGGGATCATTCGTTAACTGAGACAAGTCTGGAAGATCCAGGGTTGCTAGGAAAGGTAGTTGCCGATTAACTTGTGGGTAATGCTGGTGTGGCATAGGGACACCAATAGGGCTATACACTGGGTTATGTGGGTAATTGTAACTAGTGGGCCCTCTTGTATGAGGTTGGTGTTGACCAGGGTACACAGGATTTGAGGTGTTTTGAGAAGCATGTGCGAGCGGAGGATAACTAGATGGGTTTTGAGGATTATAAGCTAGATTTTTTGTTTGTCCATAAGGAGGTTGTCGTGGAGCTTGAGGATTGTGTCCCCCTGAAAACTACGGATTTCCTGGAAAAGGGATGTTCCACGGATTGGGTGTGGCAGACACATTTTGTCCATACGGTTGATGGTAAGCTTTGGATTGAAGCTACCCCCCAACATGAGGGTGCCCTCCAAATGGGAATTGTCCTCCGGTGGGAGGATACACCCTAGCTTCAGGTAGAGTTCCCGGAATTTGAGAACCAGACGTAAATGACTGACCAGTACCACTAAACGGATTAGGACCACCAAGACCAGTCCCTCCAGGTTATTGGATAGGTATGGAACTTCCTAGCATAACTTGGGTGGTAGTGGCAGTGGAAGAATTCAGTGCTCTGTACCCAAAAGGGAGTGATGATGAAGGTCTAGGTGTTACAGGTGTGCCAATTACAACTTGGCTAACCACCGCATTACCAGCAGGAATAGTTGGAATGTGAGGGACCATTGTAGAATGGGCCATCTGGAGAGAAAAGGTAGACCTCAGGCCAACAAACGATGTGTTCGGACCAACAGACGGTGTGGCTGAAAAAATGGTAGTATCGGTGAAATGATTTAAGGGTACGGTGTAGGTGATAGGTGCGTCAGCACCCATCCTTGTTCCATAAAGATCCCGCACCATCCGCAGTGGACTTCGAACAATGTCTGCAGTCCAAAAGGGGTCATCCGCTAAAGGGTTTGAATGAGACCTAGTCGAAATTTCAGAAGGATTGACGACGACAAATTCACTGACTGAATTCAATTGGAGAACACGTCGCTCATATCCCTTCGGAATGCAGAAATCTTTCGGAGACTCTAAAACAATTCGAAAATTCTCTAAAGGAGTGGGAACTTTTTCCTGGGAAGTTGTAGTGTCTTGAACCTCACTCTATTGAGGAGATTCCTCCATAGAATGAGGGGGTAAAGGGGTGTTTCCTTCCATATTTTTTGGAGGAAGTCCCTGTAGCCTCCGCGAATGGCATGGAGGGTTGATGTTGGGGAAAAAGAGTTGGGGAAAGAGATCTATGGCCAACTATCGAAGAGAAACAACATACGCTAATAGAATCTAAGAATCACAACCAAGTAAACATGACCTTCTCTTGATGATCGTACTAGTTGGTGATGAAATCCAACGTCGCGTGATCAAGTCAAGAAGGAGTGGGGATATGGTGGAATAGTTAAAATGGCGACCTTCTTAATGGACTTATGCCTTGGTGCAAGCTTCCATACAGTAATTGTGGATTTACCCTCCAAGGAGCCCGAGTGAGTTTGACCAATGTCTGCTCCAGGTACAGTGAGACTTCCCTTCACTATCACCTTGTGTAAGACCCTAAATATTATGGCCACTAAGGTTACCAATTCGCAGTCATCCCCTGAGCAGGAACAATCGACAGTCCAGTCCGAACGTACGGTCAGGGTATCTAGTCTGAAATCAAATTAAAAGGCTTCCACTCAGTGATTGTGGATTTACCTTTAAGAAATCCCCATAATATGATCTGACCACTACAATCAGTCAAACCATGGAGGGATAATCTCCATAGCTTTCCCGAGTGCAACCTCGTGCGTAACCCCTGTGTGAGAGGGGGATCCCCGACAGACTTATATGATAATTGGATTTGACTCTCCCTAGCTCAGAATGCTAATGTTTGTTTTTGGAAACTTTGGAGAGTTATGCTCATAGCCTAATCCAAAGTATTAGTCTTAGTCTACTGTTGGTGGAGGATCCTAGAAAATAAAATGTTCTAGATAGTTTTTAATTAGCGTTCATTTTATGGATGTTCTTTACTCAAAAGGGGTGCATGAAAGTGAAACAGATGGAATTATGACTCAGTCTCTAAAAAATGCATCAAAGATGATAAGCATTCATTTCTTTTCGATGAACATCTATTTAAGGGAGAGAGAGAGAGAGCTTTTTTCACTAACAAGCACTAATAAGGAATGTCCTCAAACAAATTTTCTTCAATCAAATCCGATGTGGTGCTAAAACTTTTGAGATACCTTCTAATATGAAAAATCAATCCTAAAGATGTTTGTTTATTGTTTGTGTGTGAATAATGATTAATTCAAAACAACACTTTTCCTGCCAATTATCCTTTTGGATGAAGGAACCTCAGATGAACACAAGCAGGTTTCATACAAACAATACACCCTCTTGTTGTGATAAAAAACAAGAAGCAAAAGAAAAGAAAAAACAAAGATAAATCAAGAACTTCACACCAAAATAAATGTCGAAGAGAAATGACCTTAACTAAAACCATATGGAGAGGTTCGTAGGCTTCTGATGTCTTTCACCAGAGTTTCTCACTCAGTCAAAAAGGAGAGAACAAAAATGCATTGGTTTCCAACTCCCAACAGCAGAAAAACTCAAAAACAATGAAGAAGGCTACAAAATCCAAACAGTAAGGTGTTCGTTCTTTAGAAAGAGGGATGTCAAAGTTGAATAGGAAGAAGCATTGACTCACAGGGAGGCTCAGCAGGTGAAACACAGAGGTAAAACCCTGAAAAGATCAATTCTAGAAAGTTTTTTGGCCAAAAGAGGGCTGGCGCTCTGTTGTAAAGGGAAAGGAGCATTATAGCGCTCTATGTAAGACAGTCAGGGAGTGATGGTGCTCTGTCAACACAGCCATAGGGGCGCCAGGTTCAAAAACTCTTAAAAATGTCAAAAAAAACAAAAATTGCAGTCTAGTCTTGTCAATCAAGCTGAGTGTGATAGGGTAGGGAGTCAATCAGCTCATGAAATCAATAAAAGAGGGGTGAACCAGGTCTGAAAACAATCATGGGGTAAGACAAGGTCTATGAGGAGAAATCAAAATAAGAAGTTTTGATTCGAGGACTCCCCAGTGGAGTTTCCAGTTTCTGTTGTAGGAAAATCTCCCTACGGACAGGTAGATTGCCTCAAAGAGCTAGAATCTTAACTCTAAGAAAGAAAGTGCTTAACATGGACACCGACTTGCTTTCAAATCTATACAAACTAATGCATGAGGAGGAAGGAGAACAAAAGTACCTTTTTATTGAATTTTGTCCCTGCATGCTCCGAGTTGAGCTCCAAACTTTCGCTCCTCGATGAGCTCTGTAGACAAAACAACAGTATGACCACTTCCTACTCTATTGATATTAGCTTGAAAATAGATCTATCTACCAGAGATAAGTTTATGTAAGATCAAACACAAACTAGAAAGAAACATGCCAAGCATGTCATATTAATGAGAACAATGACAACAATAACTTACAATCGTAGATGCGAATGCGACAGCTTCGTCAAGTCCCCTTTGTCTAACCCTTGCTCAAAAGATCCACGATCTGAATGATAGCAGCTTCACTGATAGCTTTCCTCCAATTCACTGTGTGTTTCCTATGAGATCATAGGTTTCATGCTAGCATTTCTTCCTCCCTTTCCACCATCATAGAGCCTGCTTATATAGGTGAAGAGAGGCTTAACCTCTTGAGGTATCTTTAAGGTAGGTTGAGGAATTCTCTCCTTAGATTAAGGATCTTCTGATTGAACCAAGAATTTGAATGCAACTTATTTCCAAACTTGAAAGATCCTCCCCTTATTCTCCTCAATGGGCCAACCACTGCCCAGATTAGATAACGCTCCCTCAAATGGAGCATCAGGGCGTTATAACGCTCCCTAGGAGGCTCAAGGGGAGCGCCAACACTCTAGAGATGGATATCGCTCCTTCAGAGGGGCATTTTGGTGCTATAACTCTCCCTAAGACCTTATAGGGGAGCTCCAGTGCTCCTAAGGGTGCCATAGGGGAGCGCTCTTTCTCAAAACCCTAGTTTTAGAGCTCTTTTCAGGTGGCAAGAGATTCTTGACTTCAGTTGATCATTCTCCTCCCTCCAAATAAAGTGTCTGAGGTATTCTAAGTGTCTCCTTGGTGTCTTCATCATGGCAGTATGATTTTTTTGATGTTTGCGACACTTGTGAACAACATACGACACTTGCGACAGTTTCAAGGAACATGCGACACTTATGACAGCTGAGAGGAACATGCAACACTTATCAAATTGAGTAATATTGATGTGTAACAAAAGGATTTACCCATTAAGGATGCCACTTGGGAGCAGGAACATGTGGTAAGAGAAGCAGGTTTGGAATTGCTTGAGGACAAGCAATTTCAAACAGGGGAGACTGTAATGTCCCCCACCTCTTAGAGAGGTGATGTGGAGACTCAGTGGCCTGAGCACCCCCACTAGGTCATAGTCTTACACTGAAGGGGGAAGTCAAGGAGGCTAAAGTTATATTTTCAAGTTGACTTAAGAAAGGAAAAGGGATTAAGGGTAAAAGATAACTCAAAAGAAGAATAAAATATTAACCCTAGGAGTTAACCTAACTCAATAGAGAATTAGAAGGAAAAAAGCATAAGTAAGAGGCTGGGGCGCACCTATTAGGCATTCTGGTTTTGGATTAGTATTTGCTATTTCTCTTGAGCATTCAGTTTGGGGGTTTTTCTATACAAACCCTTGTGAGCAACTCAGTGGTGAAATATCCACTCACCTTGTTCCGCAGCTTGGTCTCTGGGATGAAAGACTCCTCCACACCATTCTAGCCTCAACCCATCTCCATCTAGCACTTCAGAAGGTAGCAGGCCGTACTGTTCTTGTGTTTCCAGCAAGGGTGCATGATCCGAAGGGTTATTCATCTTCAAAAATATACACTAATCCAATGGTACAATGGTTATTATTATATGGTTAAAAACCATATGGAAAACATCTACTATGCTATGGTTCAACTAGCTTCTACAAATGTTCCATACCTTTCCACATGTTCCAAAGACTAAGATTTTTAACATGGTTTGTTCACCGACGAGGGTAACATAAAATGTTTCGTCACATGGTCGCGCGGTTACAACTTGGCATTTGGCGGTTTGTGCACCGTCAAGCGTTAACATGAAATGTTCACATGAGGGTGCACGGTCTCATTTGGCGGGACATATAGCAGAGCTCCATCATATTTGGCGGAGTTCCATCACATTCGGCGAACTTTTAGCGAAGGTTTCACAATTAAGCGGAGCTCTTATGGAACAGTTAGATGATACGATATATGCGGAGTTTAGTGGTAACGTTCAGAGTATGGATAACATTTGTTCTATTGATAGTAGACAATTAGTCTGGGGGAATGTAACAGTTGATCCGTTGCCTCATTTAGTGGGATTCAACTCAATTGTAACGTCTTGCTGAGTGTTAAAACAAGTAACATTTAGTGGGATGTTGCATTTTTTAAATGGATAAACAGGCGAGTATAACCCGTAAACTAACCTCCCACTGAATGCTTCATTTGCATGCTTCTAGCCGCATATCCTGGAGGCTTTCCTTTGTTTAGCAAATGCAGAGCATCGTTTCTGTGATGGAAACTTGGCAGGGAAAGAACGGAAGCATTGTTTCTTTTATGGAAATAACTTTGAGTATCATTTCTGGTATGGAGTTCTATAAGCTATATAGCCATTGTTCAACCAGTATGCAGAGAAGAGTTCTTCATACAAAGATTTCTAGATGCTGGCCATTTTATAGTCGACTGTTCTCACTGCATTTTTGGCTTTCCGTGCCATTTTGGAGGCCAATTTGTAACTTTTAAGAGAGAAGGTCTTGAAGACTGTTATACAAAAATCTGTTCTACAACAGTGAAGTTGTTTCTATAGAGATAGAGGACAGAGAGAGGGTTTAGTGTGTATTTCTAGATTTTTGTTTGTATGTAAAGTCGACTGCACTATGTTATGATTTAGCTTTCTTTGCCTTTTGAAGGCTGAATTGTAATTTCCAGAAGAGAGGAGTCTTGAGGGCTTTGTACAACATTCTGTTCTATTTTTTTACAGTTGTTGAAGTTGATGTTCAAAGATTCCAGAAACATTTTGTACCATTTTAAAGCCATTAATTGGATTGGTACCCATTGGAGAGGGACCCGAAGACGTAGCCCAGTGAAGGGGGTGAACTCCGTTAACAACTTCTACATTTGTGACTTTCTTTTGTTGTTCTCATTTTCTATATCTCATTCCTGTTTCAGTTTGTTGTTCATTTCAATCTATAAGCATTCAATTTCTGTTAAATGCTATTTCATGAATTAAACAAACTGATAAACGCATTCTTTAAAAACTTTTAATGCACTAAAGTTGAGATCTGATAGATCATATTATGGTATCAGAGCAGGTTAACTGCTTGTGCAAAGTTTGTGAATTCTTACTAGGTCCAAGTCGAAACTTGGTGAAGGAGAACTGGTAGAAGGTGAACCTGAGATTGGCTCGAGGAGGACATTTTCGAGAAAAACCATGTCTTCTCCACGAGGTGAAGAAGAAGGACATACAGAATAGGAAAATCCTGTTGCTTCCGAAACTGATTTTTTGGAGGCTTTTATCAGCATGAAAGCCATGATGGAAATTCTACTCGATGAGCGAGCAGAAAGGAAGAAGAAAGAAGAAGAATCTTCATCCAAAGATGCAGAAGTGAAGAAGGAAGAAAAGGGCAAAGGAGAAGGAGGTGATGGTGATCCTCCTAAAACTAATCAGACTTTCTCTTCTTCTCACACTTCTCATTCGAATAATGCAAATTCTAATATGCCATATTTCAAATTTGATGTGAAATTTGAATTACCAATTTATAATGGAGATTTAGATGCTGAAAAGTTAGACAATTGGATCAAGTAGCTTGAAGTCTATTGTAGGGTGCAGGGAATTAATGATGACCCTTCTAGAATTCAATTGGCCACTTTGAGAATGAGTGGGATGGATCTTACTTGGTGGGAGAGAAAGATTCAGCAAGATCTTCTAAAGAATGGTAAAATTATTTCAGTTTGGAATGAATTCATTGAAGTATTAAGGAAGCAGTTTTATCCTTTGGGTCATATGCAACAATTAACCATGAGTTGGCAAATGTTTAGACAAGCTAAAGGACAAAATATTCAAGATTATACTCATGAATTCATAAAAAGGGCTATTGCATTGAATATTTCATTAGATACACATGAAACTCTTCTTAAGTACATTGGTGGCATGCATTCTTATTTGAGACATAATTTATTGATGTTTAACCCCAGTAACTTGGATGATGTATGTGTTCAAGCCACACATTTAGAAGCTAGGGGGAAGCATGCTAATGATACTTTTGTGAAGAAATCATCTAAATTTGACAGCAAATTGAAAGGTAAAGATAAGGGGAAAAAGAAGATGGCTACCATTAAGAAAGAGGGTGAAAAGCCTACATCTTCGCATTGTCAGAAGGGGCATGATGTCTCTAAGTGATGGAAACTTCATCCGAAGTTAAGGCCAAAGAAGTACGGAGGAAACAAAGATAAAGGAAAAGAAAAATCTACTGCAACAGTTATTCAAGACTTGGGATCGGATTCGGGATATGAAACAAAGGTTACAATTGTCGGAATCCAGGGTAAGAATAAAGGTATCTCACTTCCCATTGATGCAAATTCAAGTCCTAATGCAAGTACAAATCTGCCATCTACTTCTAAGCAAAATGATAAGAAAATAAGTGCACTATTTCATGTTCGTGTCATTGCAAATCACACAAAGATTGATACATTGTTTGATAGTGGTTCAAAAGTAAATTTAATATCAGAAGAAGTGGTTAAGAAACTGCATCTAGTTACTATGCCTCATGAAAAACCCTATCCTCTTGGTTGGGTTACTAATGATAAACAATTGAAAGTTACAAAGAAATGTGTATTAAAGTTTGCAATTACTGAAAAGTTCATGGATGAGGTAGAATTGGATGTAGTGCCACTTGACATTTGTTGAATTGTAGTTGGAAGTCCATATTTGTATGACCGGAAAGCAGCCTTTTATAGAGAGCAGAACAAATATCATCTCTTTAAAGATGATGTGGAATATATTGTATGATCACATAAGACAAAAACAAATCTAGCAATAGTTTCTGCAGGACAAATGAAGAGGCTGGTAAATGCTAGTAAGAATTTTGTATTAATGATGTTTAAGGTGAAAAGTGATGAGATCTCTAAATATTTTAAAGGATGTGATCCTAAACATAAATATGAAATGATTGAACTTACTTCTGAGTATGATGATTTATTTCAAGATCCAAAAGGGTTACCACCAAAGAGAGAGATTCAACATGAGATACAGTTGAAGCAGGATGTGCCACTTCCGAATATAGCCATGTATCAGATGTCTGTAATGCAGAACGAGGAAATAAAGAAGAAGGTTCAGGAGCTGATTGAGAAGGGGGTCATCCAACCTAGCACTTCTCCTTGTGGCTCTCCTATAGTCTTGGTTCCAAAGAAGGATGGGTCTTGGAGAATGTGCATTGACTATAGGGCCCTTAACAAAATCACCATTAAAAATAGGTATCCTCTTCCTCGCATTGATGATTTGCTTGATCAGTTAAAACATGCAATTTATTTTACTAAATTGGATTTGCGTAGTGGGTATCATCAAATCCGGGTTTCTGAAAACGATGCTTGGAAAAAATCTTTTAAAACGAAACAGGGTTTGTATGAATGGCTTGTAATGCCTTTCAGGCTATGTAACACACCTGCTACTTTTATGCAGGTCATGAATGATGTCTTTCGACCACTTATTGATGATTTTGTAATCGTTTACCTGGATGATATCCTTGTCTTTAGAAAGACTTGGAAGGAACAAATTGTACATGTGAAGAAAGTTTTAGATGTACTGAGGAAGGATAATCTTTTTGTAAAAATGTCTAAATGCGAGTTTGCTAAAACTTCTTTAGTATATTTGGGCCATATTATTGGTGGAGACCACCTGCGAGTGGACCCAGCCAAGGTTTCCTTCATTGTAAACTGGCCACGGCCTAATACCATTACTGAAATCAGAAGTTTTCTGGGTGCGGTTCAGTATTGGAGGAAATTCATTTCTGGGTTTTCTTCCATTACTGCCCCATTACATGCGTTGACAAGCATTAAAGAGATTTTCCAGTGGGGAGACAAGCATCAGAAAGCCTTCAATCCTTTGAAGGAAAAGATGAGCACAATGCCGGTTCTGACATTGCCAGATTTGCAGCAGCCATTCGAGATCGAAACAAATGCCAGTGGGTTTGCCATGGGAGCCGTTTTGATGCAAGGGAGGAAGCCGGTCTATTACCATTCAGAAACGTTCTCTACTATGGTAAGTAACTATCCAACTTATGACAAAGAGTTGTATGCTTTAGTACAGAGTGTGAAGAAGTGGAAACATTATATCATGGGTAAAGAAACAATTATACATACTAATCATCAGCCACTTCAGTATTTACAATCTCAAACTAAAGTACAACAAAGTAGACATTTAAGATGGATGGGATTTTTATAGCAGTTTCATCTTGTAATTAAATACAAAAAAGGGATTCATGATAAGGTAGAAGAAATGTTATCGAGGCCGCCTACAAATGCTTCAATCATTCTTCAGAACAGTTCATTAACACATGAAAGTTATATTGAACAGTATGCGGAATATAAAGACTTTAAGAAAGTATATGCATCACTAATACATGGTAAACAGGAAGAGAACTATTATGTGCATAATCAACTCTTGTATCATCTTGGTAAACTTTGTATTCTAGAAAAAGAGAGAGTACATGTGATCTGAGAAGCACATAGTTCATTGATTGCAGAACATTTTGGAGTAAGTAAAATGTTGTTAGTATTGCAGAATCATTGTTATTGGCCTCAGATGCAAGAAACTGTAGCTAAATACATACGAGGATGTGTTATGTGTGCAACAAGTAAGCCTAGCAATAGGAAATTGGGTTTGTACACACCTCTTCTAGTTTCTTCTCATCCCTGGGAAAGCATTTATATGGACTTTGTAGGAGGACTACCTATGTCTAGAAAAGGGCATGATTACCTATATGTTGTTGTGGATAGATTTAGAAAAATGTGTATCTTGATGCCATGTAACAAGCAGATCACTGCTGAACAAACATCTCATCTATTCTTTCAAAATGTTTGGGTACATTTTGGGCTACCCATGTCTATTGTATCTGATCGGGATTCCTGGTTCTTGGGGGAATTTTTGTCAACATTATGGGAGCTTATGGATACTAAACTGAAGAAAAGTACAACTTTTCATCCACAGACTGATGGGCAAATAGAGGTAGTGAACAGGACAATGGTTCAACTGCTCAGAGGATATTGTAGTAAACATCCTAAACTTTGGGACGAATAGTTGTAGTACATACAACATGCTTACAACCATGCAGTTCATTCTTCCATGAAGACATCTCCTTTTGAAACTTGTTTTGGTTATCTGCCAAAAACACCTATGGACTTCTCTTTTGGAAAAGATGCAGTGGATGGACATCATGATGCAAATAAATCTCTAAAATTCATTCAGAGAATCCAAGAAGTGCAACAGGCAGTTCAAGAACAATTGGAGAAGAGCCAGGCAAAGTACAAAGCCATGCATGACAGGCATCGAGTTGATCATCAATTTCAGGTTGGAGACCGAGTCTGGTTACATATCACCAAAGAAAGACTGAAAGGTGAAGGTAAAAATCTGAAGCCTATTAGGTATGGTCCTTTTGAGATTCTGGAAAATATTGGTACTAATGCTTTTCGCTTGAATTTACCTCCATACATGAAAATTTATTCAGTTGTCAATGTTGAGAATCTTAAACTATATGAGCCTCCTATGATCATGGATGAGGAAACTAACATACAGATTCCTTCAGTTGACGATATGGCACCTGAATACATGAAAGAGTTGTAGGATGATGTTATTCTTGACATAAACATAAGGACTTCACAAAGAGGGAATGTTGAGTACCTTCGAGTGGGACTTAAAGGCATGCATCCTAGCAAAGCAAGATGGATGGAAATTGGAAAAGTGAGGGAGTTGTACCCTCACTTACTTGCTGAATAATTCAGGCTTTTGGTGGTCCAAAAGCTCTCTAATGGGGAGGAATGATCCAAAGGGTTATTCATATTCAAAAATATACACTAATCCAATGGTACAATGGTTATTATTATATGGTTAAAAAGCATATGGAAAACATATACTATGCTATGGTTCAACTAGATTCTACAAATGTTCCATACCTCACCACATGTTCCAAAGACTAAGCTTTTTAACATGGTTTGTGCACCAACGAGGGTAACATAAAATGTTTCGTCACATGGTCGCACAGTTACAACTTGGCATTTGGTGGTTTGTGCACCGTCAAACGCTAAAATGAAATTTTCGCATGAGGGTGCACGGTCTCATTTGGCGGGACATATAGCATAGTTCCATCATATTTGGTGGAGTTCCATCACATTTGGTGGACTTTTAGCAAAGGTTTCACAATTAAGTGGAACTCTTATGGAACAGTAATTTAGCAGAGCTCTTATGGAACAGTTAGATGATACGATATATGCGGAGTTTAGTGGTAGTGTTCAGAGTATGGATAAC
This sequence comes from Picea engelmannii, assembly GCA_009831015.1. Taxonomy (NCBI): domain Eukaryota; kingdom Viridiplantae; phylum Streptophyta; class Pinopsida; order Pinales; family Pinaceae; genus Picea; species Picea engelmannii. Next base: position 607,174 of record ML782825.1, read on the forward strand.
ATATGTTCTATTGATAGTAGATGGTTAGTCTGGGGGAATGTAACAACTGATCTGTTGCCTCATTTAGCGAGATTCGACTCAATTGTAACGTCTTGCTGAGTGTTAAAACAAGTAACATTTAGTGGGATGTTGCATTTGTTTAAATGGATAAAAATGTGAGTCTAACCCGTAAACTAACCTCCCATTGAATGCTTCATTTGCATGCTTCTAGCCGCATATCCTAGAGGCTCGCCTTTGTTTAGAAAACACAGAGCATCGTTTCTGTTATGGAAACTTGGCGGGGAAAGAACAGAAGCATCATTTCTGTTATGGAAATAACTCTGAGTATCATTTCTGGTATGGAGTTATGTAAGCTATATAGCCACTGTTCAGCCAGTACGCAGAGAAGAGTTCTCCATACAGAGATTTCTAGATGTTGGCCATTTTATAGTCGATTGTTCTCATTGTGTTTTTGGCTTTCCACACCATTTTGGAGGCCAATTTGTAACTTTTAAGAGAGAAGGTCTTGAAGACTGTTATACAACAATCTGTTCTACAGTAGTGAAGTTGTTTCTATAGAGATAGAGGACAGAGAGAGGGTTTAGCTATGTATTTCCAGATTGTTGTTTGTACGTAAAGTCGACTGCACTCTGTTATGATTTAGCTTTCTTTGCCTTTTGAAGTCTGAATTGTAATTTCCAGAAGAGAGGAGTCTTGAGGGCTTTGTACAACATTTTGTTTTGTTTTTTTACAGTTGTTGAAGTTGATGTTCAGAGATTCCAGAAACATTTTGTACCATTTTAAAGCCATTAATTGGATCGGTACCCATTGGAGAGGAACTCGGAGATGTAGCCCAGTGAAGGGGGTGAACTCCGTTAACAACTTCTGTGTTTGTGACTTTCTTTTGCTGTTCTCATTTTCTGTTTCTCATTCCTGTTTCAGTTTGTTGTTCATTTCAATATATAAGCATTCAATTTCTGTTAAATGTTATTTCATGAATTAAACAAACTCATAAATGCATTCTTTAAAAAAATTTAATGCACTAAAGTTGAGATCCGATAGATCAGCGCACCATCATCTAGAGGGAGGTTCGATCTAGCTTATCCTGAGGGCCTGGGGCCATTCCGACAGTTGGGTTTTGTTTGCAAGGTCAGGACCATTAGTTTGAGAGATTTTCTGGAGGGTTATCATCAGTCTACATTTGTCTGCAGATTGGGACGTCTTGGAGTCATAGGGGACATCTTGTGATTCAGTAAAACTTAGATCTAGGGAGATCTGCTTGAGATTTGAGTCCGAAACTTCTCCCACGGGATTCTCATAGCCCGATCTATATTATTGGAGAGTTTCAGAGCATTTGGAGGCCTCCTTCATCAGGTTCGAACCAGCTAGGGTTTCAGTCATCCAGTGGGGCACACCATTAAGTAGAGGAATTCAGATCTACAGGGTTTGAGAGTGGATTTGGGAATTTGGACATCTGGGTTGTCCTTACAGTTGCTCGATCTATCATTTGGCATGTTTCTTGGGATGATTGGACACTTTTGGTAGTAGGGATGAATTATTGAGGGCTTCGGCATTCTAGCAGGGCGTGGCACTTTCCATCTTGGAGGTTGAGCATTAGTACAACTCAGATCTACTTGATTCAGTTTTCATTGTATATCCAGCCTTTGGAGGCTTATTTTGTATTGTTGGGAGTATTTTGTAGCAGATCATATCTATTGTTTGTACGACCATCTGAGGTTTATGCCAGATTGGCCATCTATTGTACTGATCTTACATTGCTCATAATAAAAAGGTCAGATCTTTGCTTGTGCTTCTACATCTTGAATACATTGTGATCTTCATGTGTTGATGAATCTTGTATGAACTTAATAACTCAATAAATACTTGCACATCAATAGATTAGTAGTAGTTAGTGATTCCAAGAAAAGATTTGGCTTGGGATCATTACACTCTGCAGTCATAGAAAGGGAAATAACATTTTTCATCGCCCCTCACCTCTAATGTCGCTCTTAACCGAGCAAGCTTCCTATCATTTTTGTTCATAGTGACAAATCCTTCTCCTGACAAGTAATTGTCTTACCTACACCATACCAAACAGTAAGCTGTCAAATTTTTATATTTTAGCTACTCCTTTCGATTATGATATGTTTATTTATAGTGACCTACAATCCTCACAATTATTTCTTCTAAGACATTTTGACATGATTTTTTTTTATTATCAATTAACTATTAAAATCGATATGCTTCAATTTGTACTTTAGAGTAGTGTGTTCTGAATCACCATGGAAAATAATTACACACCATTTAACAAAAGTGGTCAAAATTTCTCAAACTTGAATCACTCGACACCATACACTAGCCTCTAAGTTTTTTTGTAGACGAAATGCCAATCTTTGAAATTCACCACTAAAAAAAGAATGCCAACCACTTGTCATCCACAATTTGGTTGGGTTGGTTTAAATTATGACATGTTTATTTGCATCTACATACAATGGTCACAATTTTATGCTACTTACAGTGGTCACAGTTTTATTTTCTAAGACACTTTGGCATGTTCTCATTTTTCATTGTCTGACTAGTAGATTTCATCATGTTATCGTAGATTTCGTCATGATTTTTTTATATTTTAGATACTCCTTATGAATAGTGTATAAACAAGTTACATCAACTACAAACTAAAGTTAATCACTACATCTAGAATTGTGTGTGATTATAAAAAATTGAGAAAAACAACATCACATATAAGAAAAGGGTATATGGATTTTATTAAGAAAGTTGAAACAAATATACTTTATTTATATTGGAAGAGTATGGTATATAATCATAAGTTCATTTGTTAAAGGTGTTTAGTCATAAGACAAGAAAATTAAAGGTGGCTAACCATAAGCTAAGATGGTTGAAGGTGGCTAACCATAAGCTAAAAATAAAAGAGAGGATAAAATGACAATCAATTACTATCATTTCACCGATCAGGGTTGAGTTTCAAGAGCACTTCCATATCTTTATCAATGAAAAGAGAGAGACATTCTAGCTACAATTGAAGGGAAAAGGGTATGTGGATTCCATAAACCTAGAATATTATGGAATCCACATACCATTTTCCCATAGAATATACTAACTAGACCCAAAAACCAAAGACATGAAATATGGTACTACACATATAATATATTATCAAGGAAAAAACAAGCTACATGAAATTTGGACATTTGAACACAAATTAACAAGTTAAATGAATACATCAATAAAAAAAAACATACTAACCTTGCAAGTTCAAAACCCGAGCTATGTAGATCGAGAATTGGATTTGTTCAGCCGGTGGGTGACAAAAAAAATAAACATCTCAAACAAAATCCAAGAATAGTGTCACAACTATAGCAATTATGTCGCAAAGTCTCTTAAAGTCAGGTATATATAGATCAAATAGTCAACTAATCGTTAACACCGACCAATGAGATAAGAAAACTTTCCGTTCCTATTGCCACGAAAGTTTGTGGAAACAACGACAAAAATCCCGACCAAGTTAAAATAACCTATTTGTGGTTATTGCAACGAACTTTCGTGGAAATATCGACAGAAATCCCGCACTATTTAAAAAAAAATATGAAAATAATGGAAACGTAGAAAAATTTCATGGAATAATCTGCCCATATGTAGTAGTGATTGGTGATTAGAGTGTTGACGATATGTTTGTAGCGAGCACAGGCATTGTGATGATCAACGGGTTAGCTCAGTTGGCTTGGACGTTCGAGATGAAGGATCGGGGAGAAACAAAACAATCTTGAGCATGGAATACATAGAGATAGGACTAAAGGTGAGGTTTGGTTATCACAATGAGTGCATGGAAATTCGATATGAATTTAATGTGAAACTGGTAAAATCCTTTTAGAATTTTTCTTTAGGTTTTATGTCCAAGAGATGGAGAAGAAAAGGGTTATATGTCTCGTGTATCGTTTGCTAGTAAAATGTACAAATTTGTGATGAGAAGATCATATATTTCACTTGCGGGTATTTATCAGTGTTCACATGATAAATCTAGGTGGAACAGTGAAATGGGTGCTTCGGTTTTGAAAGCACTGGTATCACCTATCTTTAGCTTGCAAGAAGGTGATGAATGGAAAATGGCATGGTATCGGGTAAATTGTTGTCAAGGTGGATATTGTTGAAATGGTGACAATCAATTTCCAATTATGTTGGATACTGGCATCTTGTAGATCCCTATTATTTAGGTTTCGGTTGAGGCTAATCAGTCCAAGTTAAGGATGCAATTAATTTAGTCAGTTTCATGTAACTATGGAGAGAATTGTATAAATGCAAATGCCTGAAAGGCATTCAGTGAGCAGGGGCTTCAATCCCTCTCCCGGGCTACCTGGATGCCATAAGGTTGTTGTAATCTCCTGGTTTTTCCTTGATAATCAAATGTGATTTCCATTGTCCTATGGATGTTTCCCTCATAAGGTGAAGGAGGGTTTTACCACGTAAATAGTTGTCTATTGTGTAATTGATGGATGTGTGTTTGTCTCTTTGTTTTTTGCATTCTTTGCTGCATATATGTGTGATCTCTATGGGTGTTCAGGCCCAACAATAGAGACATAAAAAATGAAACAACAAAGATGAATAGGGGCCAATTATATCCTTTATTTCTTACTCAATAATGGATAAATTAATTTACAAGTATCATGGAGCACCTCAGGGCTTCCATATTTAAACGAGAAAGATCTCAAGAATTTCCATGCATATAAAAAGCCAAACGCTTGAGAAAACTCTATCTAAATGAGTGTAACTACAAGGTGTGTTCTCACCACCCAAAAATATCCACCTTGACAAAAAAATTCCTAATACCTTTCCCAATGAATCAATCATCACCTTCCGTGCAACACCGCAACTTCTCTAACAATATTGCTTTCCTGAACATGTCTGCACAGTTTTCTCCAGTGTCTACACAGTTTTCTCCAGTATGGACCACTCCACCTCCTATGAATCAACATAACCACATACTAAATCACTACAACCAATTTAGGTGATATGCATGCTTCTAAGATACCAAAGCACCCATTTCCATGCTCTTTACATCGTTTTTCATAAAGTTGTTCAGTAAAAGAGCATGGTTTTTTCGTAAAATGCATAGATTTGGTAAATTTGTTCAATAACAACCATTAGAAGTGTACATTCACTGCAGCAGAGATGGATACTTGCAAAGTTGATATTGACACAATTGAAAATGATGACATGCAAATAGCCAAATGGTACAGTGTTTGTGCCTTTGCTAAAAAAATAAGGTTTTATTTCCTTTACATAGCCCTTGATTATAAAACATTTGAATAACAACACGAAATTATTTTACAAATTAAAGATTGAATACTACAATTCAATAATTTTGTGGATTTTATTTTGACACAAAAAACATTGAATTGATTTTGTGTTCACAACCAAGACAAAGATATCCTAGTACCATATTCCACATTTGACATATACATAGGGAAGCTAGGCAATATTTTTGAAGGAGATGTTCTAGTATTATATGGTGCCCTGTCACAACATCAAGTTCATTGCCAAAAAACCCATGTTGTCCATGTTGATCTCATTGACATGCATGGACAAATAACAATAACCTTAAACATTAGTGACAGACTCATATCTCATTTTCTGCCACATTTTTCCCTAAGTAGCAATGGTATAACACGGTTTGAGATCATTAAAAAAAGTATATATGAAAGGGGAGGTTGTAGTTGTTGTATTGCATTGAATTCAACATCCGGAGTTGAAAAAATACCATTGGTCTTTATGGAATGTAGGCTCACTCCAAACACTACAATCAAAGGACTTTTGGAAGCAAATCAGCATTACTGAGTTGGTAGTTTTGTAGCAATTATTTCTAAAATTACGAAATGTATGTCAAAGATGGGAAGATGACACATGAAACTTCCATAATAAGCATTGCAATCCCAACATGCTTTTTATTTCATTTACCAAATTACAAGTTTCATTTATTTTTTTTGCATATTTTATATTTGCATGTTTACTTAATTACTACAATTTACATTTTTGCAATGCTTATTAGGTGCACTTGAATGGCCATTACAACAAACATACTTTTAAATGTAACAACTTATAGCTACAATTCTTTAGACCCATGTTTATTACTGAAATTCAATTAGTCTTGCAACTAATTATTTTTCTTTTTCAGATTTTGATAATAGACTAACAAATACCCTATGACCCAAAAAAAAACAACATTGTAGATCACTAGACTCCACAAACCAATTCATCTCTTTTTGCCTCTAATCAAGGCATTTTGCAATGATTGTGAACAACTTTTTATAACAACAGATTTTACAATAGAGAAACATGCTATATTGTACAAAATGTTCCCATAAAATATCATATTCATATGAACACACTATACAATGTACATTTCACAAAACAGATGACAAGATCAACTTCACTTTGCCAATAGAGCTTATCATGACCATGGAGCCAACTGCTATCCCTGCAAGCTCTCCTATCTGTATAGTTTACAAACCAGTCAGTGGCTCCATCACTATACAACGTTTAAATGTGCAGTATTGATTCATGGTTAGAAGAGATGTGTTATATAGATGGGGTAACATGTTGATTTTTTTATTTTATTTTTAATTAAGTTAGATGGTTAAAGAAATTACCGCACTGCTATCGGTTGCAACTGCTGAGGTAACGAACATAAGCACGAAGGATACCACGACTTCCATTGCCAAGGCCTGCAGCACTGTCCCTGAAGGAGTAGTTATACCCATGTTCGATACAGCTTTCAACATAACACGAAGTGCAAGACAGGCTGCAATTGACCCGCCCAATTGAGCTGTAATGTAAGGCGGTACCTGCATATCGATTACCTACTCAGATCTGTGTATTCCAATTCTGGACCAAGACCAAAGGATTTACTCAGATTGAGAGAAAATAGTTACCTCCAAGCTCTGACACTAACGGCCGACTGCCGTGATCCAATATTGAGCAACCGCATGTTACAAAAACCAGAATGAAGGTCGAAATGGTCTCTGCTGTTATCTGCAAACGGATTAACAAATAATCAGATGTAGTGTTTCAATAAGATCCAGTTAAATTAAATTGGTTTGCAAAAGGAGTCCAGGTTTAACAGATAAGCAGATGAAGTGTCCATACATATAAGGGAGGAAAATTAGTTTTCAAAGATTAGACACCTTTCCTCATACATATAAGAATTCTACAGAGTATTGGATTTGTACTGAACTGCTTGTATGACGGTCCTTAATCCCCACTACCCAAGCACAGTTTAACAAATAATTTGTTTATAAGAACAGTGTTCTGGTGAAAAGGACAATATAGAACATCCCCCACTTTTACTCAGTGTATCCAGGGGGGATTTTTTTTTATTCAGGATTCAAAGCTTAATAATTTCTGAGTTAAAAAAACAATTATTGGAAAATGTACCAATAGAGGATTTTTATTCCGGATCCAAAGCTTAATAATCTGAGATTTAAGATGAATATATGATAGGGTAAATCTGAGAACAGTAAGGCATACCTTTTGAAGGAGAGTAGGCGGAACAAAATCCATGCATCCGTTGGGGCACTGTTTATCTTTTTTATAGAATAGGGACCCTTCTTTCACGTTTCCAGCCTCTTCGTCTTCTATTTCTTCGCCAGAAATATTCACTAGCTGACTGTAATATTCGCCAGAAATTTTCAATATTCATCCATTTCTCTACCATAAATGAATGAATTATTTCGTTGAGATTATAACGGCATACGGAAGTAAATAAACATATCAAATTCTATTAGGTCAATCACTGTATAAAACAGTAGGAGGAAATCGGGAACCATGGGGACAATTTACGATGAGAGAAGCTGAGAGATCAACACCAGAGGCGAAACAGGCCCGCAATAAAGTATCCTCCCGTGTAGATTAGTATACAGTATATATCATGCATATCGTGCATCCTAGATTCTCAATTGCATCCATGCACTGATATGATGCAATTGCTATTTGTGAGCACAATGGTCGGTTAAAGAGAATTGAAAATGATTGAAAAAATACAGTTTAAATGGGTTTATTTAAATGGGTTTATTTGTTAATAACATATGTTTTTTTTTTTTTTTTTTAAAAGTTACAAGTTCAAATCCCAAAAATAGGTATATTTTACCAATAAAATCACTAAATAGCTAACAAGAACTTTAAAAATAAATTATTATTATTATATATTGTTTTCAAAATTAACTTATCCTTATCTATATCTATCTCTATATATATGTCATGTACTCAAAACGTAACAAAACGTAAACCTATACCATCCACATATATAAACAACCATTTCTTCACAAATATGGCAAAACATCTTTTAAAACTTTGTCGTCTTTAAGAAGATATGATCATTCTTGAAGTGATATAAAATCTCTCATTGCGTAGGCTTTCTCACATGAACACGTGGTTATATAGGATAATTACCTCGTACTTAAGTATAAATTATCATTTTATTTTATTTTTGGTTTTGTTTAAATTTTTTTTTTTTTTTTTTTCTAAATTTAAATTATACTAAGTCTGGGTATTTTTGTAAAATCATAATTTTTTATTGATTAATTGAAATTTTTAATAAAAAAATTTAAAATATTTAGATTATAAAGACATAACCACTCACATCTATAATTCCAACAATTTGTTAAATAATTTAAACTAAGTAAAAAAGCATGTTTATAAGATATTTAAAGTAGTTTCCAACAATTATTAATTAAATTTGATATAAAATAAAAATGAAACCAACAAAAGTGTCCCATTCATGAATGGGAGTGAGATTACCTTTGCCTACTCTTTTATTAATATTATTCCACTTATTAAACAGGTTCGGAAGCGGCGAATAGCTACAGGTTCGGAAGCGGCGAATCGCTACAGGACAATGTAGCGGGAGCACGGAACGAAGGAGACTCAATTTCAGGGTAGGCCCGGTGTTAGGTAGGTGAGAGACGCGTCACACCCATTCATGAATGGGAGTGAGATTACCTTTGCCTACTCTTTTATTAATATTATTCCACTTATTAAACATTGACATTTACTAGCATTTTTACTTTTATAATGCCGGATGATTCATGTTGAGCTTTATTAGTCCACTAGATATTTGAAGAAAAAAGTCAAATTAATTTGAGTTTTTGATTGTTTTTTAATATATTTTTTTTATCATTGTTTTATTTTATTATATTATATTATTAATTATTTTGTTTTTAAAAAATGATTATAATTTTGTATAAAAATAAATTTAATCATTTTTTATTATTTTTAATAAAAAAATATTTATTTAGATTTATTTATTTATTATATTATCAAAGTTTTTTTATTTAAAAAAAAATATAATTTTAAAATATTTGAATTTCAATGTTTTAAATTTTTTGAGGCCACTAAATAAAGTATGTTGTGTGGTCATATATGTCTTATAAATAAATCAAATTATAGGTTGACAACCAAGATACAATCAAATTACAAATAAAAAAAGTTTACCAAAGTTATTTTATTTTAAAAAGAAATATAATTTTAAAATATTTGAATTTCAATGTTAGATTTTTTTGATTAGCTTAAATTTTTTGAGGCCACTAAATAAGGTATCTTGTGTGGTCATATTTGTCTTATAAATAAATCAAATTATACTTTGACAACCAAGATACAATCAAATTACAAATAAAAGAGTTTACTAAATTTGTTTTAGTTCACTTATCGCTTCAAATTTATTTGTCTTAGGGTATGTAACTTTTGAAGATATAATTAGGTGGTTTAGTAAGTAATAATAATTTAAACAAATTATTTAGCTTAAGTTTAAAGATTTTAATCAATTTTTACTAATTTAATTTTAAATTGAATAAACTTTTTTAATTAAACTTAAATTGAAAAAATATATTTAATTTTTCAATCAATTCCAACAAATGTAGTGAGAATTTTTTCATACTCTTCATTATAGGTTCTTTCAAATTCTAGCATTGAATATGGAAAACGGCCTAACACATCCTTTACATTGACATTTTTGTAATTAAGGACAACATACCTTATCTATACAAGTTCATCCTTGCTTCCAAATCACACCATGACCAACACAAGATTATGGGTAGAACAATCAATAGCAAATCCAAGACCTAAGTATGATAAACAACATGGATGACTAGAGGCTCCCCGGAATTTCCAAAACTACCAGCGGATGGTATAAAGATGCAAAATCATTGGGGAATACAACAAGAAGTCATCATGTAGAATATTGATAATTTTACACATATTATCACTTCTAAATTTAAGGAGAATTTGTGGTATGATAAAGAATTAGTGGATAAAAGGACATTCAAATAATACAAGGAGGTGGTCAACCCTAATTTATAAGATCAAAATTGCCTCTCAGTTTTGAAAAATGCAAGAAGAAAATCAACATTGCTAAAATAAGAATAAGCTCTCATGAACTACATAGTGAAAGTGGGAAATGGAGAGTTCCCAAAACACCATGGGATGAGAGAATATGTCACCTTTGTGACACTAAGCTGGTAGAAGATGAAAAACACTTCCTCTTGGATTGACCTTCCTATACCCATATTATATCCCAATTTAAAAATATCTTATCTTGGAACACTTCTCGCAATGTTTTTTGAGCATAGAAATACAATTTTAAAGAAATTGAAGGAATCCTTTACCTTCTTAAGGTCCTATAGACCAATTGGTCTCTATGGACTTTAATCATCATCATCATCATTGCTAAAGAAAGTCTATTTCTTAAATGGTGAAATCATGCAAAAGCTTTGGTGAATTTATTTTCCTAGACCTTAGCAACTAATTTGATTTGTTTAGAAGTTCCTATTCCATGCTTAGAAGATGTAAAATTTTAATAGGTAAATTTGGTGAGTTAATTTTTCATTTTTTCCCAAAAATTAATTAGCCAATTTATATTATTTTAAAAGTATTCATCCAAATTTTATAGAATAAAAGTATTTTAGTTTTAAAATGGTGATTTTTTTTAGAAACTATATAAAATCTTTAAAAATTTGAATATTTTTGCAAAAATATCATCAATTTTTTTATAATTGGCATTCTAAGAATTAGTCAAATTTATCAACATTTCTACATTTTAAATATAAATCCTTCACTTTTTCTTAAAAAAAACAAAATGACTTAACTAAGATTTAGAGTTTTTAAGAAACTCTAATGAATAAACCCTCGGCCTACAATCTGAATCTATTGGTAGAGATGAATGTGGTGTTGTTAAGGCCATATTGCATTACCATGAGAGATCACCTCAAAGGTATTAAGGAGGAATAATGTCTTCCTAGCTAATTTTTTTTTCCATAAGAAAACTGTCTTATATTAGGAAATATAATTTGTCTGTTACAATAACTTTTAGAGGTTCAGAATTACTCTTCTTTTGCTGCCACAATACAATCATAGATTACATCATATCTTATCATTCCAACAGAGCTAGTAAACTCTTTTATAGAGTCTTCAGAAAAAAACTTCTTCTTTAAACTGATAAAAAATATCAAGTATTTAACCAGTAAATTTTGTAGTTAAGCTATGTCTAATCTGTCGAAAAATTCTGCATGTCCTTCTTTAACCGCTGCAAAATATAAACCATCTTCACCAAGAGTTAAAGATGATTTTGAAAGTAGATCAGCTTCCTTGTTGTATTCTCTGTAAATATGTTGTGCTTTAAGCTGTGTGAAATTCCTGCTAAGATCTCTAATCTTTTTCATCCAGTGCTGCAATGAAACCACCTGAAGATTGTTTGCATTAGTAAACCAATCAATAATCGATTTTGAATCACCTAACAACTGCAACCTTGTTACCTTTTTAAAATGAGAAAAGTATAAAATACACCACAATGCTAGAAGTTCAGCCATGGTATTAGAGCCACTGCCCCAACTCATTTTGATTCTATAAGTACCCAGCATTGGGCACTTTAAAAAAGATCATGCCCCACAAATCTCCCTCTTTCTTGTGAATCACCATAAAAAAAACCTGATCCCAGATCCCAAATCTATCAATCCCCCTTTCCTTCCTATTCTGATCTATTTTTATTTCTCCCAGAACCTATAAAATCCTTGAACAAACTATGTTCCTATTTAGTGGTCTATCTTCAAAGATAGCAAGGTTTCTATGTTTCCATATCTCCCAACAGATTAGACCCGGGATTTCTATATTTTCTCCTTTCCTTCTTTTCTAGTTTAGGATACAATCACTCACCTATCCTCCTTCCCCAAAACCATCACAATTTAAATCCTTAAGCATTAAGTTCTAGATTTCTTTAGTAAAGTTAAACTCCACAAATAGGTGATTCACAGTCTCCTCACAAATCCCATAGAGAATACATCTGCTAGGACCATGAAAACCTCTTTTAACTAAGTTTTCCCAAGTTAGTATTCTTTGTTCTAATAGTAGCCACATAAAAAGTTTAATTTTTAATGGAAACTGCCAATGCCAAAGATCATTATACCAGAAAATAGGTTTAGTCACTTTGTCCTCCAACATTTGTACTTCATAGGATTTATTTTCACTTACTTGTCCCCTTTTGGTATCCCAGGACCACATTAGTAAACATTTTTCATTATTCAATTCAATTCCCAAGCTTGCTAAACCTATTACATAGTTATTCCATTCATCTTTTGTGTCTCCTTCCAATCCTAAAACCTCTGCCTTTAACCACCCTATTTGTCTTGTGTTTTCCAAATCCACTGATCTTACTTGTAATAAGAATTATAATCCTAGCCCCTTTAGTTTTGATATAATATTCCTTGATAGATGATAAAAATTATGGGACCCAACCAAGGGATCAATACCAATTCTGAAGTCCCTTCCATCTCCTGGCTTCCAGGCTAGCCAATCAAATATAATACTTAAAGAAGAAGTAAGAACCCTCCAGATATTAGAGCCACCAGTCCACTTTCTATTACCTTGTCTAAGCCATGCAGCCACAAACTTCTTCCTAAGGTACTTATTAACAATTACCTCATGCCAAATTCTAGGTACCATGAGGCACCTCCACAAGCTTTTTCCTGCAAGGTATTTCCCAAAAGTAAATAGTTTTTTTATACCCCACCCTCCTATATTTTTAGGTTTGGATAGTTTATCCCATCTTATCAAATGTATCCCTTCTTTATCCTTTTTTCTAGACCACACAAAACTGAACATTTTCCTTTTGATAATATTGAGTATAATTTTTGGGATCTTAGCCAGGGATAGCCAATAAACATGTATACTTTCAAGTACAACTTTAGATAGTATCACCCTTCCCCCTAAACTTAACCATCTTAGACTCTAGCTTGCAATCCTTTTCTCAAACTTTCTCACGAACCAATACCAATCAACCTTCTTATAACAATTGGGTTTAAGAAAACAACCACGATACTTGAAACCTGTATCTACTGAATTTAAATTATAAGGCATAATCTCCTTCAGTAAAGATAATTCCTCTGCAGTCCATCCAACTTCAAGAAACATTGATTTCTATGGACTAAAGGCCATACCAGTTGCTTTACTGAGCAATTCTAAAAGGCCCTTATATAAAATCCACTCTCCAAAAATGCCATTCCCAAACATAATTATGTCATCTACAAACATCAAATGAGTTATGTAATGCCCTCTAGCCACATAAATTCCTTCTAAGTTATTTTCTCTTATCCATTCCTTTATAGATCTACTTAAGCCTTCCACAACAAGAAGAAAGAGAAAAGGGGATAATGGGCACCCTTGTCTTAATCCCCTTATGCTTTTGAAAAAATGTGTAGGCTTGCCATTAATCAATACAACAAAGTTTGCAGAGGTTACACACCCCATAATCCAATCAGTGGCTTCTAATCTCAATCCCACATGTAGTAGCATCAATCTTAAGAAGCCCCAGTCAACTCTGTCATAATCTTTTATCATGTCTAGTTTAAGAACCAAGGCTTTGATATTTTTAACTTTTATACTATGCATAACTCCCTGAACTATGCCAATAGCATCAGTGATTTGTTTTCCCTCCAGAAATCCAAATTGTTCTTTTGATATACCATAAGAAAAATATGTTTTAACTCTATTGGCAATAATTTTTGTTATGATTTTATAAAACAGGTTACATAGAGCTATGGGCCTATAATCCCCAAAATTTCTTGGATTCTCACTCTTTGGAATCGGAGAAAGAAAATTTGCATTCAAAGTTCCAGAAACCCTCCCTTTCTTTCTAGTCTCTTCAATCGTCTCCACTAACTCATCACCCAGAATGTCAAAAAATGCTAGAAAAAACTCTATGGTCCAGCCATCAGGCCAAGGGATTTTCGAAGATTTAAATATTTTGAGAACTGACAAAACTTCTGCTAAAGTTACAAGTAAGGTTATCCTTTGACTATCATCTTCTATGAACATCCTAGGATAATTCCTTAGGATTTCCAGTTGATCAGTAATGGCAAGGTTCGGGTAGGCCAAGAATATTTTATGGAAGAAACCAACTGCTTCTTTTTGTAATTCTTGATTTCTAGAAATCACTGCCCCATCCTCCTTGGACAACTCCCAAATAGTGTTGATCTGTTTTCTAGTGTTAGCATAGGGATGGAATATTTTTGTGTTTCTATCCCCTTATGCCAGCTAGTTTAGTGGACTCTTTTGTCGTCAGGTTTCCTCTTCTTGTCTCAAAAGAAACATTTTTCTTTACTCTTTTTTAGCAATCAACTCTATATATACCTCATTCTCAAAACCACTAGGATGATTTGAATAACTTATGTCTAATTCCACCTCCAACTTAACCAATTCTTCCGTTGCTCTTTGTTTTTTCTGTTTTTCCCAATTAATCACCCAAGCCTTGAGTATCTTTAACTTCTGTACCATTGACTCTATAGGAAATAAGGTATTTGTTCCCAACAATCCTACCCAATTGGACTTGACAAAATATACAAATTATGGCTCATCCAACCAAATAGAATTGAACTTAAAGGGGTAGTTGACCTCCCTATTTTCTTTTTCCAAGTGTTGAATTGCTTGCATATGGTCAGAAACCTTTACATTACACAATACATATCTATATCTAAATCATGTGGAGGCAAGGTCCTCAGAAATCATAAATTTATCCATCCTCTTGGCAATAAACTCCTATCCTCTTCTACCATTTCTCCAAGTAGGAAACATTTTTAAAGGTTCCACATCCACCATCCCCTCGTGCGGCTGTAAAGAATCCACTCTAGCATGATCACCCCACACCTCTCCGAAAGAGGTAGTAAATTTGAGATCACCCCCCAAGATTACATTTTTCTCTTTTAAAATTCCTTCATTCTTAATCTCCTCCCAAAAAACCTCTCTGTCAGAATACAGCCCGTAACAATTGATCACCTTCAAATCTCTGCCAAGTTCCTTTACACGTCCCTCCAACAATATCCTTGCAGGAATCAAGTAAGCATATAAGTCATCTTTCCTTGGATTCCATGTTGAGAACTTCCCACCAGAGAGACTTGTGGAGTCCACTCCACAAAAAAACCATTGTGGTAATAGTTTAACAAATAGATCCCTTGATTTTTCCACCCCTACCATAGTTTCATGTATAAGCATAACATCAGGTTTCACTAATTCTAAAAGTATTTTTAGGGCTAGGTACTTGGATATGCCCCCCACTCCTCTCATGTTTAAGGAGACCACAATCATTTTTTAACACGTGCTAGGGATTTTTGTGCTCTAAGTGCCCTCGAACCATCAATCACTCTGTAATAATTCGACTCTCCATTCTGCTTCTCGATCCCTAACCTCCTTGCACTTCTAGTCTTTAAAGGTGAGAAGTCCTTTTTGAGACCTCCATGTACTACCCTTTTTTTCAATGATTCCTTGTCCCTCGAAAAATGGGAATTAGGATTCAAAAGGGACATCTCTTTACACGGATTTTCCAATTGCTTTTGTATTTTGTCCCCTCCAACTAAAATCAACAGAGGATTTCTATTGAGGATCTCTCTATAAGACAACACATGGTCAACGACTACCTCTCTAGCTAATTTAGAGAGTGACAAGGACTTCGGTAATCTAAGAAATAGTAATAGACCCAACCGTAAAATATTTCCCTTATTTGGATTTTTAAATGTGGCAATATGCCTCATCCATCATGTGAGAGTGCTTTCGTAGCCTATAAACTTCTTCATTAACTTTTATGGCTTAAATTTAATTGATTTGTTAAATTTGATTTGATTTGTGTGATTAAATTTTATAATATCTTGTATATGAAAATTGAAATAAAATAAATAAAAAATTTAAGATATTTATATGTCTACAAAAAAATTAAACGTTAATTACAATATAATAAATTAATTTAATATTTTATGTGTAGAATTTAAAATAAATCAAAATTTCAATTTAAATATTTTAATATATAAATTAAAAAAATAAATACTAATCCCAACATAATGCACTCTACATTTCTTTATACAAATTAGATATCAATCTACTTAGATTGGGTGGGATCTTCTAAAGAAGTCGAACCTTTCAACCCACCATTAATAGATTGATTTAATAGTGTGTTCATTAGCTTACCTATTTAATGTTATCTAAAGATATTTTAGCAAGTGTGGGCCTCTACAGATCCTAGGTGGAGTACCCTTTCGTCTCGGATCATGCACCTGTGTTATTACAACTGGAGATTACTCCACTCTTTAAGGCATATCCTTTCAAATTCAACTCTCATTGGCTGATTGAAAAATAGTTTAATTGTATTGTTCATTCTATCTGGAACGATCATAAATTTTTAAAAGAAGAAGGGAAACAACGAAGGATAGTGTGGAAATTAAAAGAATTAAATGATCGAACTAAAATCTGGGTAAAGCAAAATAAACGCCGGAAATTGATCCTTTTTTAGAAGCTAGAGGATGAAATTGAATCTACTTTTCAGAAAATTACGGGAGGCAAACAATCACAGATGGAGGAAAGACACCTTTATAGCCCGGAACAAGAAAGAAACAGGTACTTGAAGGCATAAGAGGAACTTTGGAGATAGCATAGTAGGGCGATTTGGATTCACAGTGGATACCAAAACACAAAGTTTTTTCTTCAATTTTCCAGCTATAGAAGAAACTGCAAACATGTATGGGAGATTAGGGATGACATTGGGCAGACACATTCCAGTCAGGTGGAATTAAAAGAAGAGGCTTCAAATTACTTCAAAAGTTTATTCAAGGAACATGATCAATCCTCTACAAATGCGCATGTCAAAGTTGTGAGCCTTTTCTCCCGTTTGGTTAATGAGGAGGAAGTTAGAGTTATGGAAAGCCCTTGCAACCCAGGTGAATTAAAGGAGGTTTTAACATTGTTCAAAAAAGAGAAAAGACCTGGGCCCGATGGATGGACTGTAGAGTTTTTTATTCATTTATTTGATCTGGTAGGGGTTGATCTATTAGATATGGTAGAGGATTCAATATTAAGAGGTGTTGTAGTTGGTGGCCTTAACTCAACCTTCTTGGATCTTATACCAAAATTTAATAAGACAACTTCTTTTGGAGATTTCAGGCCAATTTCCTTATGCAACCTCTATTATAAGTTAATCTCCAAAATGATTGGTAACATGATGAAACGTTTTCTCTCCTGCTCTTTGTTAGAAGAGCAGTTGGGCTTCTTAAAAGAAAGACAAATACAAGATGCCATAGGAACAACACATGGATGCCTCCATATCATTAATATAAAAAAATGAAGGCCCTAGTACTTAAGCTTGATCTGAAGAAAGCATACAACTGCATAAATTGGGGCTTTATAAGACTGATATTAATACAAGTTGGGTTTGGAATTATGATGACCAACTGGATTATGAGTTGTGCATGTTTCTCGTCTTTTGCAGTTTTACTAAATGGGGAGACTACAAAATTTTTCAGAAGTGGCAGAGGTTTGCACCAAGGGTGCCCTTTATCCCCTTTTCTTTTTATTCTAGTTATGGAGGGTCTTAGTCTGCTTCTAAAGAAAAGAAAACGAGATGGAAAGTTGATGGGAGTGAAGGTGTCCAAAATTATAAATAATCTTCACTTATTTTTTCTGGATGACGTCTTAATTATGAATAGAGCTACTCAACAAGAATGGATGGATATTGATAGACTCATTAAATTTTTATGTAAAGTGTCGGGATTATAGGTGAATGCGTCAAAAACCACAGTTTTTCACGCTGGGTTACTCAAGGAGGAATTAAATCCTTTGAAGAATTTGATCCTGTTTAACTTTGCAAAACTTTCGGTAGGGTTCAATTATCTTGGTTATTTTCTTAAGACAGGCCTACACAAAGTGGAATACTGGAGCTGGTTACTTTCCAAAGTGGAAAAAAGAATAGGCCAATGGTGTAATAGGTGGTTGTCATTAGGTGGTCGGTACATTTTAGTGAAATCGGTCCTAGAAAACCAACCAATTTACTGGATGTCTTTGGTGGCCACCCCCTACTCAATCCTAAATAAGATAAGGAAAGTAATGTTCAGTTTTAATTGGAATGGTAGTAGCGAAAATTATCATTATCATCTTTGCAGATGAGAGACACTAACAAAACCAAAGAACTGTGGCAGGTGAGGTTTCCGTAATATATTCCATTTCAATAAAGAATTAGCATCAAATACTCTATGGTGAGTGTTAACACATGATGGTATATGGCACATAGTGATTAAAGATAAATATATTCCATATGTCTCTATCACTAATTGGCTCAGGTCGACGACCTTTCAACCGCCAATAGCTTCATGAACTTGGAAAAGTCTCTTAAGATCTGTACATCTTCTCACAAACTGGCTGAGTTGGAGACCAGGTTCGGGTCAACATGTTCATATTGGCAGAGATAGAATTATGGGGTTGGGGGATATATCCTATCTATCACAAAATCTATTATCCTTCTTAATATATAAAAATATCACCTTACTTTTTCAGGCTAGGGGACCACATTGTCAAGATTTTGTTTCTGCACATTGGATAAGGAGTAATGAGCTAGGAATCACAGGTGAGATAGAAGATGAATGTGAACATTATCGCAAAGCTCTTATAGGGCCAGGGGATTTCCTATAGGACATAGTTGATGAGTTGATGTGGATTGGGGGAGATAATTCTGGATTTCTCTCTGTAAAAAATGATTATAATGCCTTAATGTCAACCCTTATGATGTAACTAGTTGGTGGGTGGAGGTTAAAATTATGGAAATGAGATTTACCATTCAAAATAAAAATCTTTGTTTGGTTGGCAGCAAAAAATAAAATACTATCATGGGACAACTTACAACAAAAAGGCTGGGAAGGACCTAGAACCACTGCCAACTATGTAAAAAAGATTCGGAAAATATAAGACATATTTTTATCCATTGTTCCTTCACAAATTTGGTGTGGGAGAGAATCCAAACTAGACAAAAGATTAAAAATTTTGGGGAAGGGAACAATCTGACAGATTGTTATACAAATTCGCTAGAGAAAAAGACTCCCTTTTTCATTACCTACCCTAATTTGCTGGAATATTTGGTTAGAGAGAAATTCAGTAATTTTCGAGAAGGGTTCACCTTCAATCCTTTCTGTGGTTACCAAGACACTTGGAACTCTAAAAATGAATACGAGTCTTCAAAAATCCATTCCTTTATGATATTGTATGGTAACTTAGAAAACATGCACTACAATAACATGTTTTGATGGAGCATCACAAGCATATGGAAAGCAATGTGGAGTGGGGGTGGTTTATAAAAACTCCAGACCTCTATGTTTAAAGATGGATCTTTAACTGTGGAGAAGGCACAAATACAAGGGCATAATTATTGGGAGTATGGGAAAATTTAACACTGGCAACTTTCCTGGAAATAAGTGAAATCCAGGTTCTGGGGGATTCTAAGTTTGTAATTGACTGGTTAAATGATAAAGGAATATTACAGGCTTTCATAATAAAATGCTAGAAGCTCAAAATCAAGGACCTTATAAAAAAATTTCAAGAAATTAGTTTTGCTCACATCTTCAGGGATTTCAATAAGGAGGTAGATATTCTATCACAACAAGTTATTTAAGAACCAGAAGGAATAATTACCTATTACAAGTGGGTTGATGGGATAGAAGGTCCTAAGAGTTTCTTTATCCTATACTAGTGCAGATCTCAGCTTTACATTGTAACTACTTTTCCTACATTAGATGGTGATTATACCTATAATATAGGAGTATTAAAGGAATTATAGGAAGGATGTATATCTCTTTTGGCTTAGTATATGTTACTTTTTGGTATCATATGACAACTTATTAGTCTCTTGGGGAGTGGGGAATTCCAGGAAATATTTTGAGCTCAACCAATCCTTCTTTCTTTTGGCTAGTTATCATGATTTTGTAAAGACATGAAGATGTAAAAAAAATATTATCTAATATAATTGAGTTAATTTTCTATTGAAAAAAAATGTCTCTTTAGTTTTCATAATTTAAACCTTCCTATCTTAAGTCAAAAAGCAATTTGAAGAAATAGTATTTCATAATTTAAGAGGCCACTATGCCTTAGAGTGTTTAGTATTTACTTGTCTATTACCTATTCTTTGATTACATCCATAACAATACTAACTTTTGACATAATTGTCACCATTCCTTTTAGAGACAAGTCAAAGATAAAAATAATTGTTATGCAATTTTTTTTTGTTTATGTAAATTATTTTTCTTCCATATTAATTTTGTATATTTTAATCATGTCAAGTATATTGATAATGGTGTTGTCTTCATGTTTTATGTAAGATTTTAATTATATTCATTATTTTCCTTTCAACCATAAGATTATTTGATCATGTTTCTTTTATACTTTGGAATGTGGATGTACACTTATACACTATGTATGGATTTTTTTGAAGGTTTCGACTGAACACTCCACTTATTATCAGGAAGAACTTATGAAAGTTAAATTTAAAAATAAATAGGGGAGAAGGAAAAAAATTATTCCTTATAAATGGAAGATTAGTCGTGGTAAATTAAACATGATTAAATAAACTATAAAGAGATAAATATTTAATATTAATAATTTAAGTTAAAACAAATGATTAATTTAAGGGTGAGTGAGATGTAATGACTACCATACTAAGTTAGTAATTGAAATAATATATAAAGATAATTGTGCAATAACTAAATATTAATAACATGGTAAAAGGTTAAACACAAATTAAGATGAAAATTAATCAAATGTTAAAGTGGACAAAAAATAGTCTTTGTAGAGTAAATATAATTCAATAAAGAGTAAAGAGATAAATAAGTAATTTTTTTTTTAAAGGAGATAATTTGAGGACAAGTGGGAAGAATGATGAAAATATTAAGTTAATAATTATGGAAGAGCAATAATTAAATAATTGTTAAATGTTTAGGACATAAATTAATTAAGAGTGTTTTAATTAAATATAAATCTAAGATTAAAGGAAAACTAAGGAATTTTTTTTTATTAGGGCTTGTCACGTCCCCACAGTGTGCCTTACGATCGTACACCTCTTGAGGGAATTTGACACCATGGAATTTCTCACTTGGCTGCTTGGGAACACCAATGATACTTCGTCTGAACTACACCTCTTCACCTAGAGCATACCCATACTTTGTTCTAGGCTATCGATGAGTCACACTCCTACTCTAGTGCAACTATTGTATACTTAGAAATTTGTTAACATCTTAGCACTTAGTCATATTTAAGAATACATCCATGAACATGAGAAGCCAAGAGAACAAAAACAAAATAGACAAAAGAAACCAAAGAGAAACATAGATATAGCGAGAGAGACATGAACCATGCCTAACACCCGACTAAGTCTTTGTTATTGAAGAACAATTACAATATGAACATTATCAACTCAATTTAAAACTTTGGAAAAGTTACACGAATCACCTCACCTCACCTAGAAACTCATACACATATTCATCACTAAGACTCTCTATCGCAACTGTCTCTGCAACCTCCTGCAGTTCACCTTAGACGTGCCATCAACTGCAGAATTGTTGTCTCTTCACTTCCAAAAACTTCACATATTTGGGTTCTACCTCACACATGCCTCCAACAAACTTGTGTTTCTAGACTTCCCCAAAATCAACACAAAATAATATCTCCCAACTTTGTCCATTGAATCCACCTCAAGGTAGCTTTAATATCCCTCAGATGAACCCAATTGTAAATGTAAATGCAAATGTACTTAAGTTGGTGAGTTGTTTGATATCATTTTTGTATGCACCTTTCATAGCATAGTGCGTGTAGGTACTGCGCAATAAAATGATGTAGTGTGCACATTCCAGGATACTGCACGCAACATATTAAGTGGATGTGATATTGAGGCCCAAGAGCCTTTGTGTATATGCTGTGTTTTATAGGCTGGTGAGCCAGTTATTGTAAGCTAGGATGATTATGTTTTGAATTAGGTCGGAGAGCCTAGATGTTAAAGGCCAGTGCACCTATTTTTGTATATGTCTCATGATAAATATAAAATACATCATTGCACGCAGATTGACCACGATAAAAGAGATGGGGGACTAAACTCCACTAGTTAGGGAAAGGGAGGGGCTAAGTTAAGGAAAGGGGCTAAGCTAGGGATCTTAAGCCAAAAAGGAATATTATATTAATATTTCTTAAATATAAAGTATGGATAATTATTTTATCCTAAGTTCTAAAGTTGGGGACAAGTGGGCCAAAGTAGCTCCCAACATCATGACAAGTGTCAAGTTGGGGGCATGCATACATATTGTTGGGACTTAGTTCATTTCCTATAATCTTTTCCATCATTCTTCCATCATCCAGTCAATCATCCATGAGCCTGCACACACCCATTGAGTTATAATTCATATCTTCATGACTATATCTGAACTTGTATCCATAGCCATTCTCTATTCGGGTAGTTGGTTAGCTTGGGAGTTGGACTGAAGAAGCGGGTTGTCAGGCCCGTGGGATATTGAAGAGGCGGGTTGTCAGGCTTGTGAAAAATTTCTCTATGGGTGAGAGAATTGTTGGGAATTGATTTCCTGAGGGTGTTGAACTATAGCTACAGTACTCTGAGACTTCATGTTCGTCCTGTTGTTGAAGCCCGGAAAGGAAGTGGGGCAACCGAAGGATTGTTGAGCAGAGAAGGGGCACACTTCCTAGGGTGGGACATGCATGTGGGAAATGAGGGACTATAGATTGCTAATTTGAGTTGGCACCTGAGACGAAGTCTTTCCTGTTGTCTATGATCCTTTATCCTAGTTAGGAATCCCTTTACCCGGGTGGAGTTTAGTCCCAGCTCGGGGGTCCACTGTTGAGAGTGATGAACAATATGGTCTAAGGCAAGGAGGTTCGTGGAAGGTTTGCACGTAGTTGGTGACATTCGTACCAAGATAAGTGCCAATTGTGTGATAAATTTACATGCTGCATTGTTATTTACGTGCTTATTTTTATGGGTTATCATATGTGCAGTTATAACTGTGTTTATTTTTATGGGTATTGCTTGTATATGCTGCATGTATATGTTTACTGTTATTTCAGTGTAAATATGTGTATTTACAGATGTATTTGTATGTTTACATTTTATATATAATG
This sequence comes from Picea engelmannii, assembly GCA_009831015.1. NCBI lineage: Eukaryota > Viridiplantae > Streptophyta > Pinopsida > Pinales > Pinaceae > Picea > Picea engelmannii. Next base: position 630,625 of record ML782825.1, read on the forward strand.
CTTCCACAAGAGTTCAGTGCGTATGTATTTTAGTTTCATGCAGTTTGAAAATTTTATGTGGCATAGCTGAGTTGGATACTGGGTATGTTACAGTATGTTCCGTAGAGAGAACATAAGAGTTCTCTGGGGTAGCATGGCCCGGTATGGATGGCCTGGGATGTTACAATATGGTATCAAAGCCTCATTTTTCAACACTGAGCCTGGATGGGCCAATCAAGTTGAGTGAAGCAAATTTCACAGAGGATTAATTTCAAAATGGCCAAATTTTGAGTTGTAGAGCGTGCATGGTAAAAAGCAACAACAATTGGGTGGAATTGGGAAAAATCCCCAATTTCGGTTGGTAAATTCATGAGAAAATTGAGAAATTCGACCATGTGGTGAGATATTATTGATTGAATATCCGTTCTAGCAAATTCAGACTGGGAATTGGTCAAATTTGAATTCACAGTGAAGCGATGACAGTTGGAGCGAGTTTTATAATTAAAAATCTCAGTTCGTGAATTGAGTTTGGGAAAAATTTGTTCCAGAAATGTCCACCCACAATGATTTGTTGTTATAGAGGTTGAATTGGTGTTATTGGGGTGAAATTGAACAATTTTCATGGTTGCAAAATGTCGATGGTAAATTGGGGAAAAAGTTAAGCCAAAAGCCCCAATTTCTGTAGCAGAATTCACGAGGAATTGATATGCATAAAAATGAATGTGTGTAGGTGGGCGCACTAAAAATGTATGTTGTGCAGTGAAAATATTATGATAGGTAAAATTGGGCACAACGTGGAAAAATGTTAGTGTGCTGGTTTGCGCGCTAAATTTTGGCATCATGCGAAAAAATATGGTGAGCGAGTTCGCACGGTAAATTTTGGCACCGCGCGGAAAAATGATTTTGTGCAGGTGTGTGCATTAAATTTAGCATTGTGGGGCATGCATACACATATTAAGGTGCGCGCGGTGTGCACACACATAATAATGATGCACGTGGTGTGTGCAATATTGGCAGAGCACAGAGGAGTTTTGTTGGTGCACGCGCAATGTAGGGATATGTTGTCGTGTGACAATCTAGTTAATGGTGCACAGTGGGGGCGTACTAAACTCTGTCATGATGTAACATGTAGAGTATAATTCACTCATAATATCAACACATGATACAAAAACTATGCGCAACAGGTAATAGTGCAAGAATCAAAACTGTGCGTGGTGGATATGGGTGCGCGACACAAAAGTAGTGCATGCAAGTTATTAGCGCGAAAGAGAAGTGAAACACAGTGGTTTTAAAGTGTGCAAAGAACAATTTACCTTGTGTTGTTGTTGCACATGGTAAATATGGATGTGTGGGTTGAAATTTGTGCACGCGAAGTTGTTTGAAGGGTGAACAATAGCAGAGAACCAATGATTTTCTGCGACGTTTTATATCATTTGAACGTCATCTTTTTGCAGTGTGTTTTTAGGGCCTTAACAAATTTTCTAGCTACTCAAAAACCATGAGGACAGAGTGTGCCAAGGCACACTCTGTCTCTTCATCTGAAATAAAAGAGGATGGAGAGAGCTTTCTAATGGTGTAAATTGTTTGTCAAACAAAGATTTTATCAGAAAGTTACAACACAAACAGTGAAGGGTAAATTCTAAGACCCATCTAACTTCAAAGAACCATAAATTTCTGCTCCGGAATTAGATTGAGGCACAAGAGCAGTCAATGGAAATATATGGAACCCTAGGAGACATTCCAAGAGCTCAATTAAATTTCTGGGCATGTTAAAAGCGTTTAATATGGAAAATAAGGAACCTGTATGGTATAAATAAACCCAATTGAGATCCTATGAAAATTCCAAAGGAGTAGGTGCAAAAATACATATTACAATGCAGAGTTGCGCCAAGTTGAGAAAAAGGAACAACAAAATTAATGGGAAATTTTTAAATAGCCATAACTTTCTGCTCAAGACTCGGAATTGAGCATGGGAGCAGGAGTTGGAAATGTATTGGATAGGGGAATCTAAATATCCACTCAGAAAATTGATCCGGGCATTCAAATTTCTAGGAAATTAGAAGAAATAATTCTGATATATATTATTGAACCAAAATGGTTCATATTTTCATGAAATTGTTGAAACAATTAGCCTAACAAAGTTTTGTTGACTACACATTTTACAGAGTTAAAAACAACTAGATCAGATCAAGATCAACATAGAGTCTAGAGGAATGAAGGAGGCACAGGGGACTTACAGTCAGGAGGATGATATTAAAGGGATGGATGTCCATTTGGGCATTGAAGGAACAAACTCCAATGGACATGGATATGAAAGGAATGAAAACATGAATATGGCAGAGACCATTAAAAATTTACAGAAGGATGTCCAAATCCATAAAGATGATAATGAAAGGCTTATGAAAGACAAGGAGCAACATGAAGTTATTGTAGAGCTTAAACATAATAGAAAATAAATTGGATAAGGATCGTGGCTCAAGAAAATATGGAAGTCACAGATCTCATGATGAGAAAAGAAGAGAAAGAAGTGTTAGTAGACATCACCACCACTCCCCGAGGCATTCCAATAAGAGAGCACACAAAAACTCAAGTCCATCCCCTGTCAGGAAGAACAAGAGGTCTGGGGTGGATGAGCTACGAGGAGAAATGAACAAAATCAAACCTCCTACATTTGATGGTGAGCACAAGAAGGATGAAGATGCAGAGACATGGTTGCTGGGCACGAGAAAGTATTTTCAATTGCATAATTCTTCTTCTCATGTAGAAGGTAGAATTGTTATCTATCAACTCAATGGAAAGGCATCCATGTGGTGGGATCAGCTTGTGCAGGTGCAACACATTAAAGAGAAAAGTGTTACATGGAGAGAATTCAAGAAGTATTTTGAAAAGAAATACTTGACTAAGAGATACTATGACAAGAAAATGAAAGAGTTCTTTGAAATCAAGCTTGGGAGTATGACAATAGATGAATATGAAAGAAGGTTTTTACAACAGCTGAAGTATGTCTCTTTCATCAAGGATGAGATAGTTAAGATTCAAAGGTATTTGAGTGGATTTCCATCATTTATCAGTGACAAAATACAATATGATGATCCCAAGACATTGGAGGAGACCATAAGGTGAGCTAAATGCCTTTATGATCAGCAAAAATCAAGGCCAACTTTCCAAAAAGCTTGGGAAGACAAGAAGAAATTCAAGATGGATCAAAGGAAGAAGGGAACTAAGCCACCATTCTTCATAAATAATCCTCAAGGACAACAAACTCCTAGAGAACCCAAAATGATTGACATAGGGGTTCAAAGTCCAAGGAAACACCTATTCAATGCTGGTGTTATAAAGGAGATCATATGTTTAGAGATTGTCCTCACAGAGGTGTAAAAGGAAGGATTTTTCACAATGTACAACAAGCTAAAACAATGGAGGACATGGGAAGAAATGTGCCAAGGATCTATGCAACCATGGACAATAAGCAAGAAGAGTATCAGTCACATATGATTGAAGTGGAAGGTATGATCAACAACCAAACCATTGTTATTTTAATTGATTTAGGATCTAGTCATAGTTATATAGATCCTAAGATGGTGGAAAGTTTGCATTTGCCAAGAAGAAAGCATGGGAAATATTGGTTGGTGCAACTGGTTACCAGAGACAAAATAAAATTCAATGAGATGGCTAAGTCATGTCTTATGAACATGAATGGATTGAACACCAGGGCAGATTTGAACATCTTGCCTTTAGGTTGCTATGATTGTCTAATTGGGATGGATTGGTTGGACCAACATCATGCTATCCTAGACTGTCATGCCAAGAAATTTACTTGCTTGGATGAGGAAGGGAACTTAAGGAGAGTGCAGGGAATTCCCAGGGTGGTAACCATCAAAGAAATTTCAGCATTGCAGCTCAAGAAATGTTACAGAAAATGATGTCAAATATTTTCAGCACATATGGAAGAGACACCTAAAGATAAGGTGCCAAATTTGGAAGATTATGCAGTCCTGGAAGAATTTGAAGATGTGTTAAAGGAGGTACCAGGACTATCCCCAAAGAGAGATATTGATTTGTCTATAAATTTAATGCCTGGAGCAACTCCAGTGTCAAAGACTCCTTACAGAATGAGTACACCAGAGATGAAGGAGTTGCAAATGCAGCTTGAAGGACTTATGAAGAAGGGGTATATATGCCCAAGTGTGTCACCTTGAAGTTCCCCAGTCTTGTTCGTGAAGAAGAAAGATGGAACATTAATATTGTGCATTGATTTCGGACAGTTGAATAAAGTGACTGTAAAGAACAAGTATCCTCTGCCAAGGATTGATGATCTCTTTGATCAATTGAAGGAAGCCAAGATATTTTCAAAGATAGATCTCAGGTCAGGATACCATCAGGTAAGGATTAAAGAGGAATATATTAGAAAGACCTCCTTTAGGACAAGGTATGTTCATTATGATTTCACAGTGGTGCCATTTGGGTTGTCAAATGCATCAATTGTTTTCATGTGCTTAATGAATGGTGTTTTCCGAGAATATTTAGACAAGTTTGTCATTGTCTTTTTGGATGACATTCTTATATATTATAAGTCAGAAGAAGAGAATGAACATCATTTGAGGATGGTGTTGCAAGTATTAAGGGAGCATAAGTTGTATGCCAAGTTGAGCAAGTGCTCATTTTATCAGAAGAAAATTCATTATTTGGGGCATATCATTTCAAAGGATGGGATAGTAGTGGATCCTGAGAAGATAGAATTCATTAGAGAATGATCAACACCAAAGAATATGATAGAGTTCATATCATTGATGGGCATTGCAGTCTACTATAGGAGATTTATTGAAGGATTATCAAAGATTGCAAACCTAATCACTTCCTTGCAAAGAAACAGTGTGAAGTTTCAGTGGACATTGGATTGTGAAAATAATTTCCAACACTTGAAACAAGTATTAACAAGTGCTCCAATACTAAGGATTGCAGACCCAAATGAAGACTTCATTGTATACACAAATGCATGTAAAGAAGGAATTGGTGGATTCCTTAGTCAAAATGGGTTTGTTATATGTTATGAATCAAGGAAGTTGAAGGAGCATGAAAGAAACTATGCCACTCATGATTTGGAGTTGGCAACCATAGTGCATGCCTTGAGGAAATGGAGACACTACCTCATGGGAAAAAGGTTTGAGCTAAGAACATACCATAATGGTATGAAATATTTATTTGATTAGCCAACTCTAAATGCTAGGCAAACAAGATGGTTAGAATTTCTAAGTGAATATGACTTTGATATAAAACATATCAAGGGGAAAGAGAACAAAGTGGTTGATGCACTCAACAAAAGAATGCATGAATTACATGCTACAACCATTAGCAAGTACCAATCAGATTTGAAAGACATAATTATAGAGGCTGCCAAATGGTAAAATTATAGCAAGGTAATTTGTAACAGAAAATTGAAGAATACAATCTAGATAATGATGAAATTCTCATGTACAGGGGCATAATTTATGTACCAAATTCTTAGGAATTGAAAAATCTGATATTGAGAGAAATGCATAATGTACCTTATGCTGGGCACCCAGAATATAGGAAAACTATTGTAGCTGTCAAGAGCCAATATTATTTGCCAAGAATGAAGAAAGAGGTTGTTGATTTTATTGCCAAATGTTTGGAATGTCAAAAGGTAAAGGCTGAGCATAGAAACCCAACTAGTTTGGTACAACCATTACCCATTCCTGAGTGGAAGTGGGAAGTTGTAATCATGGATTTCATTACCAAACTACCCAGAACAAACAAACAACATGATTCTATCATGGTAGTGGTGGATAAGCTTACTAAAGCTGCCCATTTTATTCCAGTTAAGATCACTCACAAGGTAGCAAACATTGTTGATGTTTATATGAGGGAAATTGCTAGATTACATGGCATACCCAAGATAATTGTGTCTAACAGAGATCCAAAATTTACCTCAAATTTTTGGAAAGGATTATTTAATGGATTTGGAACAAATTTGAATTTGAGTACAACTTATCATCCAGAATCAGATGGACAAACAAAGAGGGTGAATCAAGTGATTGAAGATACGTTGAGGATGTATGTGATGGATAAACCATCAAATGGGAAGACTAGCTACACTTGGTAGAGTTTGATTATAACAATGGGTACCAAGCATCTCTAAAGATGATCCCATTTGAGGCACTTTATAACAGAAAGTGAAACACACTAGTAAGATGGGATAACCCAACAGGAAGAGCAGTGGTTGGGCCAGATTTGCTCAGGGAAATGGAGGAGAAAATGATAAAAATAAAACAAAATTTAAAGGCTTCCCTAGATAGGCAGAAAAGTTATGTTAATAAGGGTAGAACTCAAAGGGAATTTAAAGTGGGTAATCATGTATTCTTGAAAGTGAAGGCTAACACAAGTTCCCTGAAATTGGGAAATTGTTCAAAGTTGGCAGCTCTCTATTGTGGGCCGTTTGAAATCCTAGAGAGGATTGGTCCAGTAGCTTATATGATTGCATTGCCTACATCTATGTCTGTTCATAATGTATTCCATGTATCATTACTCAAGAAATATATACCTGATGCTAATCATGTTATTGATTGGAATGTGATTCAACTGGAGTAAGAAGGCACTTTTCAAGTGCATTCGGTATGCATTCTAGACCGGAAAATCAAATAGCTTCAGAATCGATCCATAGGGATTGTAAAAGTCCAATGGACCTAGTACGGTCCTGAGGACGCTACTTGGAAGCATGAGGATGCAATGAGGGTAGATTACCCACATCTTTTAGAGGATTTTTGATTTTTTTTAGTATATGGGTACATGATGCACTGAGCACAGTGCATAAATAAGGGGAGGGGATTTTAATATCCCTCAGACGAACCCAATTGTAAATGTAAATGCAAATGTACTTAAGTTGGTGAGTTGTTTGATGTCATTTTTGTATGCACCTTTCAAGGCATAGTGCGCGCATATACTGCACAGTAAAATGATGTAGTGTGCACATTCCAGGATACCGCGCGCAACATATTAAGTGCGCGTGATATTGAGGCCCGAGAGCCTTTGTGTATATGCTTTGTTTTATAGGCTGGTGAGCCAGTTATTATAAGCTAGGATAATTATGTTTTGAATTAGGTCGGAGAGCCTAGATGTTAAAGGCCAGTGTGCCTATTTTTGTATGTGTCTCATGATAAATATAAGATACATTGTTGGGCGCAGACCGATCACAATAAAAGAGATGGGGGACAAAACTACACTAGTTAGGGAAAGGGAGGGGCTAAGTTAAGGAAAGGGGCTAAGCTAGGGAGCTTAAGCCAAAAAATAATATTATATTAATATTTCTTAAATACAAAGTATGAATAATTATTTTATCCTAAGTTCTAAAGTTGGGGACAAGTGGGCCAAAGTAGCTCCCAACATGACAAGTGTCAAGTTGGGGACATGCATACATATTGTTGGGACTTAGTTCATTTCCTATAATCTTTTCCACCATTCTTCCATCATCCATTCAATCATCCATGAGCCTGCACACACCCATTGAGTTATACCTTGTATCTTCATGACTATATCTGAACCTGTATCCATAGCCATTATCTGTTCGGGTAGTTGGTTAGCTTGGGAGATAGACTGAAGAAGTGGGTTGTCAGGCACGTGGGATATTGAAGAGGTGGGTTGTCAGGCCTGTGAGCAATTTCTCTCTGGGTGAGAGAATTGTTGGGAATTGATTTCTTGAGGGTGTTGAACTACAACTACAGTGCTCTGAGACTTCCTGTTCGGCCTGTTGGTGAAGCCTGGAAAGGAAGTGGGGCAGCCAAAGGACCATTGAGCAGAGAAGGGGCACACTTCTGGGGGTGGGACAGGCATGTGGGGAATGAGGGACTGTAGGTTGTTAATTTGAGTTGGCACCTGAGACAGAGTCTTTCTTGTTGTCTATGAGCCTTTAGCCTGGTTACGAATCCCTTTATCTGGGTGGAGTTTAGTCCCAGCTCAGGGGTGACTCACTGTTGAGAGTGATGAATAACGTGGTCTAAGGTTGGGAGGTTCATGGAAGGTATGCACATAGTTGGTGACATTCTTACCAAGATAAGTGCCAATTGTGTGACAAATTTACATGTTGCATTGTTATTTACGTGCTTATTTTTATGGGTTATCATATGTGCGTTTATAACTGTGTTTATTTTTATGGGTATTGCCTATATATGTTGCATGTATATATTTACTATTATTTTAGTGTAAATCCTTGTATTTACAGATGTATTTTTATGTTTATGTTTTATATATAATTCTTCCACAAGAGTTCAATGTGTATGTATTTTAATTGCATGCAGTTCGGAAATTTTATGTGGCATAGCTGAGTTGGATACTGGGTATGTTACACTATGTTCCGCAGAGAGAACATAAGAGTTCTCTAGCATAGTGTGGCTTGGCATGGATGGCCTGAGATGTTACAGTAGCATAAGTCCTCCCAAGTGGACCAAATCCATCGTAGAGCCCTCTTGCTCTCCTTTTCTTCCAAATATTCCTTCCTTGGTTGTGTGCACGTGTTCACGTATAGGGAATCCAAAGGACACCATCATGAACCATCACGTTCTTTTGAGGTGTCGTGCCCTTTCATGAACCCATTTGTCCAAACAAATCATCGCACCCCTTCGCAGACCCAGTCACCCAGCTGACTCCTCACACCCCTTTGCGAACTTGAATTGGTATCCATGCACGAAAATTCCACATTTAAATTTGCATGTTCGAAAAATTCTCATAACTATCATCAATATGAACATATAACAACATAATAGCATTATAAAGCACATAGATAGGTCCAAATATACATATCTCAAATGTCTATATCAGTCTAACTAAGTTCAAATAGTTACTAAGCAATGAATTACTAAGATGAGTAAAATCACAGTTCTAACATGGATTATTAAGGATGAAAATTTATTTTAAAATGTAGAATCCTTGGTGAATCTTATTAATCCTTCATATGTCAACTATAAAATATTTGGCGATATTTTTGTAAAAATATTCAAATTTCTAAGGATTTTATATAGTTTATATAAATTTTTGGCATTTTTTAAGGTAAAATAATTTTATCCTATAGAATTTGGGCGATTAATTTTTAGAATGGATAATCTGTTTTTGGTAAAAAAATGTGGAAAATGAGCCCATGAGCGAAATTTATCCCCTAAAATCATCCCCGAGTTCTAACTATCCAAGGTCAAAATATGGGGCATTACAATGATCTATAAGCTTCACCAACATACCTTAATGTTGAATACTAATCAATTATTTGGTATCAAATTGCTCCTCTTTGAGAACCTCACTTGTGTATTACTAAGAATCTCCTGGTTATTCTTCACCACAACCATGCACTTAATATATTTCTCATTCTAAAGGAGCACATGGACAACAATCTCTCTCTCTCTCTGAAATTATGTTTCAAAATTGTTTCTAACAATAGAATAATTCAAATTCAAAAATAAAGTAAAGTTTCTTATAATTAATTTTATGATTTTTTTTAAATAAATGTAGCAAATGAGTAAAGAATAATAATAATAAACTAATTAAAATTTAGTTTAATTTTGAAATTTTGTTTCAAAATTGTTTCTAACAATAACAATAATTCAAATTCAAAAATAACGTAAAATTTCTTATAATTAATTTTATGATTTTTTTTAAATAAATGTAGCAAATGAGTAAAGAATAATAATAATAAACTAATTAAAAAATTTAGTTTAATTAATGAAAGTTATTTATAAAATTAATAAAAATAACATAAACTCTTATCTGTAAAGAATAATAATAATAAACTAATTAAAATTTAGTTTAATTATTGAAAATTATTTATAAAATTAAAAAAAATAACATAAATGTTCTTATTTGTAAAGGAAAAAACTATTAATTTATATTCCACACATTACTAATCATGGCAATGCAATAATCAGTAGCCTACTTTAACTATCACTTGGTATTATTCACATGCTAGTACGAAGTACTTTTCCTATAACATTTACAATATTGTCTATCCTCAATTTAACTTCAATCCTTACTGAATCATCTAGGTTTGCAATCAAGATTCTATTGCATATCATATGATTGCTACGCCCACTATTTATAAGCCAAATATAATTGTAACTCTCTTGGGAAGCATTGGAAGTAAGTAATAAAGAGTCTTCATAGTTCTGAGAGGTGTTATAATAGTTTTCATTCTATTTTCCGAGGTCAACATTTTTCTTCCTAAATTCATGTGCATAATGACCTAGATTATTACAATAAAAACACTTAACTTTGGATTTTCCATACCTCTGATATAGTTGTGAGCTTATGTTGTTTCTCCCCCTTGAGCTATGAGTGTTTTGATATGGTCTCCTTTCTTGTTCTGAATATTCCTTACCATCTCTTTGACCACTTCTTATGTTTGTCCTGCCCTTACCTCTTGACCTTGATATACCTCTAATTCTTGAGATAGAAACTTGGGACTTGAAAGCATTTTCAAGTGAGGAATCATCATTCATGTTCATTCTAGATTCATGGGATAGAAAAGATCCCAACAACTTATCTATTGATAGTTTTTTCAAGTCCTTAGACTCTTCAATGGCTACAACCATTGCATCAAAATTCTTAGGCAAGGTTCTAAGAAACTTCTCTACCACTTTTTGATCTATAAGTTCTTCACCAATTTTTCTTAATTGGTTTACAATGTTCATGAATTGGGTCATGAAGTGGTCTACTGGATCTGGCTCCGTCATCTTCAAATTCTCAAAATTCATTCTCAATGTCTGCAACTTTGACTGTATTTACCTTGGTAATGCCATGATAGTTGGTCTCTAAAATGTCCCAAACTATCTTTATAATTTCACTGTTGAGATTTTGGGAAATATACTATCAACCAAGCCCTTTTGGATGAGATCAAGTGTTTTTACATCCTTCTTCATGATTTATCTAAGATGGTAATTTTAAGCATTTTCCAAGGCTTACTTGACTTCCTAATTAGACGGTTCTACATACCCACAAACTACAAAATCCCAAACATCTTGAGAATGTAATAATGTCTTCATTTTTATCACCCAAACTTCACAAATTTTGGCTGTGAAAATAGGGATCTATGGCTATGCAAGACTATTGTTGCTTGAAGGCTTGTTTTTTTTCTAAATGGATTTCCCTTCTAAAATAACAAAGCAAGTAATATTCAAATTGAAATTTCTTGTGTTATGGACAAAAAAAAAACATATGGTTATGTTATGTATGCATGTATATTAGAAAACCAAACAAAATTCAATACCAATGAAATACATATGTCATCGGTGAAAACTAGAAGCTAGCTATCTTTGTTTAGATAAATTGATCCATTCTTAAAAATAGTTGTTGGGTGTCTCTGCTCTAAGTAACTGATCTTTGCTTCTATCTCCGCTCTCAGGGAAACTGATTTCTATTTTCTTATCTTCTTTGTATAACTTTTTCTTTGTTGATAATGGGATAGTACAGAGAGCATGAGATAAGGTAGAGAGTTAATATGACATGTTTCTTTTCTATAGAAGTTGTGAATAATAATTGGGGACTTATGTGACTCTACTATGTTGAGGCTCTGGTAAAAAAAATGTGAAACCCCTTCCTCTCTATACTGTGGTAAATCGAATGGCATCTCTCCACAAAATTTGCATTGATGCAAGATGAATAAATCCTCACTACTTTCTCACACAATCCACGAGAAAGGAATCCACGACCTCAAGATGGACATATTCTTCTCTAGATTCCACACGCTATAGGGTTTTGACCTCAATATCGAAGTATTCTTCTCTAGATTCCATGCGTTGTAGGGTCTCAACATCAGGATCGGTGTATTCTAAAAATTTTGCACACCATGCCAAATTACTGTCGTAAGAAGTCCACTCCATGCCTCAGCTCGAATCGTCTCCTCTCCCAAACCATAAACGTAAGTGGATGATAAATAAAGTTAATAACAAGCTAGGTTTTATTATACATATCTACATTGTGATGGGTAATTCGCTAATATTTCAATCAAAGATGAACCCTTCACTTCATTGGCGAATGATGGATCCAACCTTGATCTCATACCACTGATGGAGGAAGGGAGGGAGATTATCTATGCATGTTATAGAATTCATCAACAAATAACATAAGAACACCATGAACTATTGCTACAACTCTTAACTTCATGCTTGCATTAATTCACAATGATATATAAATACATATAGGAAAATACTCTAGAATGGTCTTTTGGAAAGATTTAGGTGCGAAGACATGTCTAGGTGCAATGTCTAGAAGAAACTAGATCTAACTAACAATTAACCTAGAGACTTGCAACACATCTCATCTATAACATTATACATTTATTAGAGAATAATTACAATTTTCTAATACTCTGAATATAAACTTTTCCTATAAATAGGCCAACTAGTCAAGTAAATGTATTTGCAATCAATGCATCACTCAGTAAAAACTTGGAAAACTTAATAACACGAAAACTCTAACAAATCAAAGGATGCAAAGAAAACTATTAAAAAACACATTTCTAAGATATTCTTCAAAGCTTTAAGTCTTTTGGTTGTGTTTACATTTAAATTTTTATCAATATCTTCATATAAAAAGCAATTCTCACCCACCCAAAAAATTCATATATAATATACCATTCTATTGGTTACACTAAGATGATTTCTTTGTTAATACATAAATTCATATATAATATACCATTCTATTGGTTACATTAAGATGATTTCTTTGTTTCCCCCCGGGGGGCAACTCAATTGGCAAGTGTCGTGAAAATGAAGTTCCATGAGGTTTCGAGTTCAATTCCCCCCGACTTACCTTGTGTGCTACGTAAGGGGCATCATGGGCACACCTGGAGGTTATAGTGGTAGCGGTTGGATAACATGGCCACGTGTAACGCGAGCACGTGCCCAACTAGTTGCTAATTCCTCTAGACACACACACACAAAAAAAAAAGATGATTTCTTTGTTAATACATATATGAAAGGAATCATAATCCCTAAAACATACAAGGAAATGTATATATCACTCCATTGATTACATTAATATGATTTATGTTTAAGCGTTTTCAATAAAATATGAATTTCACTTTTCAACAAGTAGTTATACTAAAATAAGGGTATTATTTAGTTTTCATATTTTCTAAATAATCATTTTTTGTGGTTGAATTTTGATTTTTTTAAACAAGTTTTAATCTATTATTTAAAAAAAAAACTACATTTTATAAGATTTAGCAAACTTAAATTAACATTTTTTTTAAACTACATTTCGTATCTATTATGCACAAACTGGTATAGTCATTTTTCCATGTAGGCTACAATATAGGAAATTAGGCTGCAGAACATGTCAAAAAAATATTATCATATTGTATTAACGAATTATTTCTTGTTTCCATGTCTCTACTAAAATCAACTATTTTATTATACTTAAATCGATAACAAGTATATGGATATTCTAAGGATGACAATCATAATCCATGTAAAACAAAGAAAAACTTGCAAGTACATCCTAGTGTTATTCCTGGGAATCTTATTTTTCTCCTTAAGGTTGATCTAGGGCTTGATGTGATCGCCTTGCTCTGCTTTCTCTTATATTATGATTGTGTTGGTAGGTACACCTCCATTGTCTTGTTGATATGGATTCCACTCTAAACATGTTTTCCTTGTGCTTTTATTTCCTAGAGTTTGAAATCATACTTGTAGATCATATCGACCCAAGGCTTCTACCTTCTTATCCAGTATACCAATTTTCCTGTCCATATAATCCATTTTAGCCATGAATTACAATTGTGTGGTGGGATGTTCCTCCAAGACCTATGTCATAATTGACTTGAACCTCCGGTACATCTCAGTGGTCTTTTGTAGCTTTGTGTCTCTATTTATTGAGAAGACAGTGTTGTATACCCAACCTTTCATCTCCTCCGCTATTTCTTCCTTGTATTTTTTCTGCTTCCACTAATGTGACCATTTCTCAAAGTAGTCCAACTTTGATTTGGTCTCTAGTTTGAAATTATTATGGTAGAAATGATCCACTATGATATCCTCCTTCTATTCCTTAGTAATATAAATACCCTTTTCGGATTGGTTTTCGATGTCCTCATGAAGGGATCTTTTTCCTTTGATATTGTCCTTCTTGTTCTAGAGTGTTGCATCCTGATAAAGGATGTCATCTTCCTTTGGATTTCACATTTACCCTGAGTTCTTCGGAGTTTTTTTTCCTTGTCTTCCATTCTAAAATTTGAATATCCTTGAGGATGATAAGCATGGAATGGTTTAAACAAGAAAGTACACTAAGGGATTGCATAATTTGTGATTAAAATTGATACACCTTTCAGATAGAATACCATGGTTGGTAGAACTGAAAATACGTAGGATGACACAACAAATACTAAGCATGAAGGCAAGAGGGGAGGTTGAGTGAGGCATCGTGAAACAATGCAAAGGCCTAGGGGTGGAGGGAGTGGAGACAGAGCAACAAAGATAGACTAACACTCACCCAACAAATTGTTGGAAAGGATTTCGCATGGCTATCTTCCTTTATGAAGAATTCAACGACAATGAAGATCGAGGATGTCGCCATCCCTTGCATTTCAAAAATCACACTACTACATATTGAAAAATTTGCGACGACCACTTGTGACGAAAGTACTCTTTCGTCGCAACATGCAAGAGAAAAAGTTCATTTTTTCTCAATCCATCCTGTATTCGTCGCTATCTCGACGACTCTAGGTTAACTGAATTATTATGGTCAATGTTCATCGCAAGAGCGATGAATTACCTAACCTTAAAATTGACCATTGAAAATAACCTAAAATATTAATAAAAAGAATAAATATTTTTAGGTCACGTTCATTGCAATTGCGATGATAAGGACCTAAAATTGGAATATAAGTATTTGGTGATTTAAAGATGTTGCGACAATCTTGCTATAACAACGACGGTTCCGAAAGGATATTTTTGTGCGGAAGAATGTCGCATAATGTTGTCAGAGGTGGGGAAAAAATAAAGCGGGTGAAAAGGGTGATGGTAGATGTTATTGCCCTTATAAAAAATGTTGCCTCAGACGTCCCGTAAGAATTTTAATAGCAACAACTACAAAACATTGTAGGAAATATGGTCACATTGATGGCAGATCGAATGAATATCGTCCCATGGTAATTAGCTATATATTCATTATATTTTTTTATTTTGTCAATTTTATACAAAATTATAT
>ML782825.1:645854-659379 GCA_009831015.1 Picea engelmannii
TATATATATATATATATATATATGTGTGTGTGTGTGTGTGTGTGTATATGTATATATATTGTTTGAATGTTTGTTATAGTATACACTAAGTTTGCATGATTGTTTGTAATTATAAAGTTAGAGTTGCCCTCTAACTTTCCACAGAATATTGCACCACCAAGTATTAGTAGAAATGATGTTGTAAAAGTTGAGGAACATCATCATGACCAAGCAAATGAGGATCTCATGGAACAATATGATGGGACAAATCAAGTTAATGATCCAATGGAAGACGATGATGGGACAAATCAAATGATCCAAGATTTTTTTTCACAGCCGGATGAGGATGGGGAAAATGTTGGTATTTATGATGAACCTCTAATAGAAAAGACAAATAAACGACTTTATGAAGGATCAGGAGAAAATGTTATCTCCACTACATTGCTACTAGTGAACTTAAAGGTTATGAATAATTTTTTGAATACTTGTATGACACAGATACTAAAGTATGCAATATGTTTCATCTCATATTATACATAAATGTTGATTTTTTTCTATTTGTTTTTAGTGTTAATTAATGTGTAAAATAAGAATGCAATTTTTACGATTAATATTCTTACATTAACTAGTTGTTTTTTATGTTGTAGATTATTAGGTGAATTTTTGTTACCATCGTCAAATCATTTACCTCACACATATCGAGGTTTGCATGCCATTATGAAAGACATTGGAATGGATTATTAAACTATAGATGCATGTCCTAATGACCATATTATATATTATGGACAACATGCTTCAAAAACCAAAGGTCCGCAATGTCTTATCAGTAGATATCGAACCAATCAAGTAACAAAAAGGGTGCCTTGAAAGGTTTTTCGTCATATTCCCATAATTCCACGTTTGCAACGATTGTTCAGGTGTCAAAGTATAACACAATTTATGGATTATCATGCACATAACAGAAGTGGAGATGGTGTTCTTCAAATGCCTGCCAATGGTTTTGCATTTAGGGAAATTGAGGAAAAATGGGCAAATTTCAAAGATGAACCTCGTAATGTTAGGCTTTCATTGGCCGCTGACGATGTTAATCCATTCGGAGAGCTTAGGTCTATTTACTAAGTGTGGCCTATTTTTGTTATCAATAATAACATTCCTTCTTGGATGTCAATAAAGAGGGAGCACATAATGTTGACAATGATTGTTCCAAATATTTGTTTACATTAATTTTTTGAATTTAACATTTTCATTTGTTTCAATTTTTGCATAATATCTTTTGTTTATTTATTTAATTATATATATTACATGATATCATTCCTTTAGTAATTATGTGTAATTTCAAACAATTAGGTAAGTACCAGGTTAAATATATGAATGTATATATCGAGCCTCTTATCGACAAGCTACTAAAGTTATGGCTGACATCACAATGTATGACATATGTAAACCAATCGGGGAGAAGAAATTTAAATTTTGTGGAATACTTTTATGGACAATTCATGATGCCCCTGGACTAACACAATTTTGTGGTATGTATAAGAATTCTAATATTGATCTTTAATACTATATAATATTTTAATGTTATCATGGTGCATGTTTACTTTTTAAATAATCTCATCGTATAATTGACATTAATCCATTTGTTGTAGGTCTTCAAACAAAGGGTAAATTTGCATGTCTAGTTTGTGGCCCGAAGATGAAGTATCGTCATTCAAAAAGTTTAGGAAAGATGGTGTTTGATGAGTATAGGCACCTTATTCTTAAGAACCATAGGTATCGTACTACTGAAAAACATATTTTCAATGGGAAAGAAGAGACTGGTTTAAAACCACGAAGAATGACACCTCACCTATGGAGGTTGGAATATAATAGAAATCATCAAGGTACTCAATTTCATAATGTATCGTAGATCATGTAATGTTTTGAATGTTTGTTTTAATCATTGAATTTGTTTTACCTTATTTGATAATTGTTTTTGTGATTTCTTTTATGCTTCATGAAGGTCCCAATCATCATGAAGGTATTAATAATGGGCTTCCACGAGAAATGAAATCTTATCCCACTCAATTCATGAGGTTCAGGGATGATTTTGAGGATGTAAATTTATTTTAAAATGTAGAAACCTTGGCGAATCTCACTAATCCTTCATATGCCAACTATAAATGATTGACGATATTTTTGAAAAAATATTCAAATTTCTAAGGAATTTTTGTAGTTTTTATAAACTTTTGGCGATTTTTAAGGTAAAATAATTTTATCCTATAGAATTTGGGCGAATCATTTTTAAAATAGAGAATCTCGTTTTTGGAAAAACCATGGAAAATTAGCCCATGAGTGAAATTTAGCCCTTAAAATCATCCTTGGTTGCCCTACTATGAGGAGCTAAAAATAACTCATTTGTTTGATACAATGCATATAAGAAAGAATGTGACTGAAACGTTATGGCGAATCATAGATGGTAGGAGGTACAAAGAAAAGATTGTCAAAATTTGTACTAACATTCAGGAAGCCAATAATGCAATGCGAAGTGTGATCCGATATTCAAATAGATCATATGGAGTCCTAGACCGAAATAACCTTCCATGGTTATTAACAAAGCAACAAAGCAATGATGTAAAAGAGGTCATTCAAAGAATTAAATTTCCCACGGGTTTTTCTTCAAACATAAAAATATATCTTAACGAAGAAAGGTGAATTTGGTGGGGTAAAAACACATGATTGGCATACCTTCATTAAGGTAATAATTTTTGTATACATATTTATATATATTGGCCTTGTAGATCTTTTATTTTTTTTATTTTTTCTTGTCTACTTTGGTCAAAACAAATAACAATTCATTTTATTGTTACAGTATGTTCTACCGATATCTCTCCCAAACGACTTTGACAACAACGTCAAACAAGTTATATATGATCTTGGAAAATACATGAGGTAAGACATAGTTGTGATTTATATGCAAAATGTCCTTTCAAATTATTGTTGTACTTAATGACACATGCTTTACTTGTAATGTAATGTAATATATTATATTATGTTATGTTGAAACATGTTATTTTCTTGTGTCACGATCTTATGTAGATGGTTGTCATTGAAAGAAATCCATGAAGATGATATAAAGTATTGGAAGAGAGAAATTCCTCGTCTAATCTGTGAAATGTAAAAGTATATACCTCCTACATTTTTCAATGCACAAGAACACTACCTCATACACCAAGTTGAGGAGATTGAAATTTGTGGACTTGTTCACACAAGGTCAATGTGGATGGTGGAGAGACACTTGAAATCATTGAAGGCGTTGGTTAGACGAAGAGCACGTTCTGAGGGTTCTATGGTGGAGGGATATATGGTATATCAATCGATGGTGTATATTAGTCAGTATCTTCCTAAATTAGCAGGACCAACTATGCATGCAGTGGATCACATTTGGGATGTGAACTCCATCAAAAAATTTGAAGATTAGGAGCATTTGTTGGGGAAAGGTAGAATGAAAAAAATGAGAGGTAATATATTAATAATTGTGAAAATTTATATTATTAATACATATAAAGTTTCATTTTTGTGTATATATGATCAAACTCATTAATATATTAATATAATTTATTTCATAAATTATAAATATTTATAATTACCTGCATATTGTATGTTATAACTAATATTTAATATTGGTGAATTATGTTTTTTTGATTCAATTGCTCTAGAGTGGGATGCATTGCATTTATACATTGCAAACAATCTTGATTGGATGAATGTATGGATTGAATGATGTAAACAACATAATGGATGTAGGTTATCATGGCAACGATTGTCTGAATTGGTTAGATAAGCTCGTCGTAATGAAGATGCCAATGTTACGCAGAGGGAAATTGATCTAGCATATGGTTTGAAAGATGGATAGGTAAGCAATTTCACCCATTTATTCAGTTATTTTATATTATACTAATGCGACTACATGTGTACTATATTTTTCAGATACTTTCAAAATTATATAAATATATGTTAATTTATTAATGTACAATTCATCTTTTACATATCTGACATATTGCAGTTGAAACACCACAAGGCTATGTGGTGCAATGGTCGTAAATTTCACATCAAACAATTGGATGAAACAAGGAAAACTTCTGATAGTGGGATAACTGCAGTATTCCAGGTTACTAATGTTTCCTCTAGGAGTGACAGACATCCCCGAGAATCTAAAAATAGATACTATGGGTATTTAAACGATATAATTGAGTGTGAGTTTAATTCCTTCAAATTAGTATTGTTCTATGGCAAATGATATAGGTTACGAATGCATGAACGTGATGGGGAAATAATTGTTATTCAACATGCCAACGCATTTCCAATGATTAAAACAATGATGCTTGAAAGAGGACATGATCGTTATGTTTTTCCAAGCCAATGTGAATAGGTATTTTAATCAAATGTTCCAAGTGAAAGGGATTGTTCATTTGTTGTTAGATATGATCCAAGAGGAAGGCCAATTAAGTATACTCATTTACAGGAAGAATATGATATTGAAGATGAAGAAGATGATTCGACAGAATATCAGACAGAGTCAGAAGATCATGGAGGGTCAACTGATGAAGAAGACGAAGAATATCATGATCTAGGCATAGGAGACAATATTGCAATTATTTATGATGACGTCGATGAAAATATGCTCGAAAATGACATTGATGATGATGATATCATCAATCCTTTCCACATCGTTTTAGAACCATATGATGATATAGATGTTGAGTTCTATGAAAAAGATCAAGATAGAGAATAAGGATGTTTACACAGATGTTGAGGTTGGATTGGGTACGTGACTATATACTATTTTAATTAGTATGAATTATTCTCTTAAAATAATTTACTATTAATGTCATGGGTTAATCACATGTTTTTAAGTTTTATGCGATGTTTTTATATGCTAGATTACATGTTGTTTAATTATTATTTGAAACCTAAAAATAGTTGTCAATATAGTAAAGTATGTGGTAGACTAAAAATATCATTTAGAAACACATAATTTCATGTACCTTCATTAATTTTTGTTTTTGTAGTTTCTATGCATGAATCTTAATAGAACGTTGCTTTCGATTATTTTATATTTTATAGATTGGGTTTTGGGGATCAATTGCGAGTGATGTGAGGGGGAGGGGAGGGGCCATGTGAGCTTCCACCTTCACGTGGTTGGCCTTGCTAAGTAGAGGATAAATTATACTTGAAACCAAGATAAGATCTTTCATTTTTATACCATCATGATCATATAAGATTTCATCAATATTGTTACCTATTTGAATCTTCTTAGAATTACCATAAACCCAATTATTTTTCATATGTTATAGTAGATATGTTAATGATTCCAAGTTTCATATTTGTATTTGACTGAAGGTCTAACTAGCTTGCAAAGTATCAAATTGAGATTTCAAGTTGATAAACCAAATATGAAATGAATCCAAGCATCATTTGATATCGTCGCAAGATAGACTAATGTAAATAATCTTGTGACGGATTTGCTATACTATCGTCGAAAAACGTTCGTCGATAATTTTATGCCATAAGTATGTAATTTTGTACAAAAATAATGGATATTGGGGACTACACCATGTTCAAGGAATTAGGAATGAGGAACGATGAACGAGGAACAAAAATTGCACGAGGACTAGACACCGACAGCAAGGACCTGCGAATGGGGCCAACATTGAAATTTTTTCAAACAGTTTATGTATGCACTAAAATTTGTCATGGGTAGACTATTGGCATGACTTAACGATATGGGAGGGCTTCTGGACTCAAATTTGAGTGACACACCCACTTTATTCCATCATCACTTCATCATGTAAACCATAAACCCTAATTTTCTTTTAGAGTACCCAATTTGGTTGATGCAAGTTTTAGGATTTCATCGCTCTTTCTTCATTTTGCTTTTAGGTTCTACATTAATGTATATACAATTTTATGTGTCAACATTGTGATGAAAAATATCTCTATTTCGTTGATTTCTTAATCAACACCATCAAGATACTAAAGGCTGGCAATAGGGACCTGCGAATGGGGCCAACGTTGCAATTTTTTCAAACAGTTTCTGTATGCACTGAAATTTGTCATGGATAGAATATTGGCATGCATTAACGATATGGGAGGGTTTTTGGATTCAAATTTGAGTGACACTCCCACTTTATTCCATCATCAATTCACCATGTAAAGCATAAACCCTAATTTTCTTTCAGAGTACCCAATTTGGTTGACACAAGTTTTAGGATTTCGTCGGTCTTTCTTCGTTTTTCTTTCAGGTTCTACATTAATGTATATAAAATGTATCTGCATCATCGTTGTGATGAAAAATTTCTCTATTTCGTTGATTTATTAATCAACGCCATCAAGATACTAAAGGCTAACAATAGGGACCTGCGAATGGGGCCAACGTTGAAATTTTTTCAAACAATTTCTGTATGCACTGAAATTTGTCATGGATAGAATATTTGCATGCCTTAACGATATGGGAGGGTTTTTGGACTCAAATTTGACTGACACACCCACTTTCTTCCATCATCAATTCTTCATGGAAATTACCATAAACCCATCTATTTTTCATATGTTCTAGTAGATATGTTAATGATTCCAAGTTTCATATTTGTATTTGACTAAAGGTCCAGCTAGCTTGCAAAGTATTAAATTGAGATTTCAAGTTGATAAAACAAATATGAAATGAATCCAAGCATCATTTGATATCGTCGCAAGAGAGACAAATGTAAATAATCTTGCGACGAATTTGTTATACTATCGACGAAAAAAGTTCATCGATAATTTTATGCCATTGGTATGTAATTTTGTACAAAAATAATGGATCTTGGGGAATAAACCATGGTCAAGGAACGAGGAATGAGGAAATATGAATGAGGAACGAAAATAGCACGAGGACTAGACATTGACAACATGGACCTGCGAATGGGGCCAACGTTGAAATTTTTTCAAACAGTGTCTGTATGCACTGAAATTTGTCACGAATAGACTATTGGCATGCCTTAACGATATGGGAGGGTTTTTGGACTCAAATTTGAGTGACACACCCACTTTATTCCATCATCACTTCATCATGTAAACCATAAAACCTAATTTTCTTTTAGAGTACCCAATTTGGTTGACGGAAGTTTTAGGATTTCGTCGTTCTTTCTTCATTTTTCTCTCAGGTTCTACATTAATATATATACAATGTATCTGCATCATCATTTTGATGAAAAATACCTCTATTTCATTGATTTCTTAATCAACTCCATCAAGGTACTAGAGGCTGGCAACAAGGACCTGCAAATGGGGCCAACGTCGAAAGGTTTTCAAACAGTTTATGTATGCATTGAAATTTGACCTGGATAGAATATTCACATGCCTTAATTACATGGGAGGGTTTCTGGACCAAATTTGAGGGACACACCCACTTTCTTCCATCATCAATTCATCATGTAAACTATAAACCCAACTATTTTTCATATGTTCTAGTAGATGTGTTAATGATTCCAAGTTTCATATTTTTATTTGAATGAAGGTCCAACTGTCTTTAAAAGTATCAAATTGAGATTTCAAGTTGATAAACCAAATATGAAATGAATAAAAGCATCATTTGATATCGTCGCAAGAGAGACGAATGTAAATAATCTTGCGACAAATTTGCTATACTATCGATGAAAAACATCCGTCGATAATTTTACGCCATTAATATGTAATTTTGTAAAAAAATAATGGATCTTGGGGAATACATCATGGTCAAGGAACGAGGAACAATGAAGAAGGAACGAAAATTGCACGAGGACTAGACATCGACAACAGGGACCTGCGAATGAGGCCAACGTTGAAATTTTTTCAAATAGTTTCTGTATGCACTCAAATTTGTCATGGATAGACTATTGGCATGCCTTAAAGATATGGGAGGGTTTATGGACTCAAATTTGAGTGACACACCCACTTTCTTACATCATCACTTCATCATGTAAACCATAAATCCTAATTTTCTTTTAGAGTACCCAATTTGGTTGACGCAAGTTTTAGGCTTTCGCCAGTCTTTCTTCATTTTGATTTTAGGTTATACATTAATGTATATACAATGTATATGGATCATCGTTGTGATGAAAACTCCCTCTATTTCATTGATTTCTTAATCAACACCATCAAGATACTAGAGGCTGGCAACATGGACCTGCGAATGGGGCCAACGTCGAAATGTTTTCAAACAGTTTCTGTATGCATTGAAATTTGACCTGGATAGAATATTCACATGCCTTAATGATATGGGAGGATTTCTGGACTCAAATTTGAGTGACACACCCACTTTATTCCATCATCAATTCATCATGTAAACCATAAACCCAATTATTTTTCATATGTTCTAGTAGATATGTTAATGATTCCAAGTTTCATATTTGTATTTGAATGAAGGTCCAGCTAGCTTGCAAAGTATAAAATTGATATTTAAAGTTTATAAAGTAAATATGAAATGAATCCAAGCATCATTTGATATCGTCGCAAGAGAGACGAATGTAAATAATCTTGCGACAAATTTGCTATACTATTGACGAAAAACGTTCGTCGATAATTTTATGCCATTAGTATGTAATTTTGTACAAAAATAATGGATCTTGGGTACTACACTATGGTCAAGGAATGAGGAATGAGGAATGATGAACGAGGAATGAAAATTTCACAAGGAATAGACATCGACAGCAGGGACCTGCGAATGGGGCCAACGTTGAAATTTTTTCAAACAATTTTTGTATGCAGTGAAATTTTCCATGGATAGACTATTGGCATGCATTAACGATATGGGAGGGTTTATGGACTCCAATTTGAGTGACACACTCACTTTCTTCCATCATCACTTCATCATGTAAACCATATACCCTAATTTTATTTCAGAGTACCCAATTTGTTTGATGCAAGTTTTAGGCTTTCGTCGGTCTTTCTTCATTTTTCTTTTAGGTTCTACATTAATGTATATGCAATGTATTTGTTTCATCGTTGTGATGAAAAATACCTCTATTTCATTGATTTCTTAATCAACACCATCAAGATACTAGAGACTAGCAACAGGGACCTACGAATGGGGCCAACGTCAGAATGTTTTCAAACAGTTTTTGTATGCGTTGAAATTTTACTTGGATAGACTATTCACATGCCTTAACGATATGGGAGGGTTTTTGGACTCAAATTTGAGTGACACACCCACTTTCTTCCATCATCAATTCATCATGGAAATTACAATAAACCCAATTATTTTTCATATGTTCTAGTAGATATGTTAATGATTCGAAGTTTCATATTTGTATTTGACTGAAGGTCCAGCTAGCTTGCAAAGTATCAAATTGATATTTCAAGTTGATAAACCAAATATGAAATGAATCCAAGCATCATTTGATATCGTCGCAAGAGAGACAAATGTAAATAATCTTGCGATGAATTTTCTATACTATCGACGAAAAACGTTCATCGATAATTTCATGCCATTAGTATGTAATTTTGTACAAAAATAATGCATCTTGGGGCTACACCATGGTCAAGGAACAAGGAACGAGGAACAATGAATGAGGGACCTATGAATGGGGCCAACGTTGAATGTTTTTCAAACAGTTTTTGTATGCACTAAAATTTGTCATGGATATACTATTGGCATGCCTTATCAATATGGGAGGGTTTCTAGACTCAAATTTGAGTGACACACCCACTTTATTCCATCATCACTTCATCATGTAAACCATAAACCCTAATTTTCTTTCAGAGTACCCAATTTGGTTCACGCAAGTTTTAGGCTTTCGTCGGTCTTTCTTCATTTTACTTTTAGGTTATACATTAATGTATATATAATGTATATGTGTCAAAATTGTGATGAAAAATCCCTCTATTTAGTTGATTTCTTAATCAACACCATCAAGATACTAGAGGCTGGCAACAGGGACCTGCGAATGGGGCCAACGTCAAAATGTTTTCAAACAGTTTCTGTATGGATTGAAATTTGACCTGGATAGACTATTCACATGCCTTAAGGATATGGGAGGGTTTATGGACTCAAATTTGACTGACACACCCACTTTATTCCATCATCAATTCATCATGGAAAGCACCATAAACCCAACTATTTTTCATATGTTCTAGTAGATATGTTAATGATTCCAAGTTTCATATTTGTATTTGACTGAAGGTCCAACTAGCTTGCAAAGTATCAAATTGAGATTTCAATATGATAAACCAAATATTAAATGAATCCAAGCATCATTTGATATCATCGCAACAGAGACAAATGTAAATAATCTTGCGACGAATTTTCTATACTATCGACGAAAAACGTTCGTCGATAATTTTATGCCATTAGTATGTAATTTTGTACAAAAATAATGGATCTTGGAGACTACACCATGGTCAAGGAACAAGGAATGAGGAAAGAAAATTGCACGAGGACTAGACATCGACAGCAGGGACTTACGAATGCGGCCAATGTTGAAATTTTTTCAAACAGTTTATGTATGCACTGAAATTGGTCATGGATAGAATATTGGAATGCCTTAATGATATGGGAGGGTTTCTGGACGCAAATTTCAGTGACACACCCACTTTCTTCCATCATCACTTCATCATGTAAACCATAAACCCTAATTTTCTTTCAGAGTACCCAATTTGGTTGAAGCAAGTTTTAGGCTTTCGCCGGTCTTTCTTCATTTTTCTTTTAGGTTATACATTAATGTATATAAAATGTATCTGCATCATCATTTTGATGAAAAATCCTTCTATTTCATTGATTTATTAATCAACACCATCAATATACTAGAGGTTGGCAACAGGTACTTGTGAATGGGGCCAACGTCGAAATGTTTTCAAACAGTTTCTGTATGCATTGAAATTTGTCATGGATAGAATATTGGCATGCATTAACGATATGGGAGGGTTTATGGACTCAAATTTGAGTGACACACCCACTTTTGTCCATCATCACTTCATCATATAAACCATAAACCCTAGTTTTCTTTCAGAGTACCCAATTTGGTTGACACAAGTTCTAGGCTTTTGTCGGTCTTTCTTCATTTTTCTTTTAGGTTCTACATTAATGTATATACAATGTATCTATGTCATCATTGTGACGAAAAATCCCTCTATTTGTTGATTGCTTAATCAACACCATCAAGATACTAGAGGTTGGGAACATGGACCTGCAAATGGGGCCAACGTCGAAATGTTTTTAAACAGTTTTTGTATGCATTGAAATTTGACCTGGATAGACTATTCACATGCCTTAACGATATGGGAGGGTTTATGGAGTCAAATTTGAATGACACACTTACTTTCTTCCATCATTAATTCATCATGGAAATTACCATAAACCCAACTATTTTTCATATGTTCTAGTAGATATGTTAATGATTCCAAGTTTCATATTTGTATTTGACTGAAGGTGCAGCTAGATTTCAATGTATCAAATTGAGATTTCAAGTTGATAAACCAAATATGAAATGAATCCAAGCATCATTTGATATCGTCGCAAGAGAGACGAATGTAAATAATCTTGTGACGAATTTGCTATACTATCGACGAAAAAAGTTCGTCGATAATTTTATGCCATTAATATGTAATTTTGTACAAAAATAATGGATCTTTGGGACTAAACCATGGTCAAAAAATGAGGAACGAGGAACGACGAACGATGAACAAAAATTGAACGAGGACTAGACATTGACAACAGGGAGCTGCGAATGGAGCAAACGTTGAAATTTTTTCAAACAGTTTTTGTATGCACTGAAATTTGTCATGGATAGACTATTGGCATACCTTAATGATATGGGAGGGTTTATGGACTCAAATTTGAGTGACACACCCACTTTCTTCATCATCACTTCATCATGTAAACCATAAACCCTAATTTTCTTCCAAAGTACCCAATTTGGTTGACGCAAGTTTTAGGATTTTGTCTGTCTTTCTTTATTTTGCTTTCAGGTTTTACATTAATGTATATACAATGTATATGCGTCATTGTTGTGATGAAAAATACCTCTATTTCATTGATTTCTTAATCAACACCATCAGGATACTAGATGCTAGCAACAGGGATCACCTGCGACGATAATTTTATTCCATTAGTATATAATTTTGTACAAAAATAATGAATCTTAGGGACTACACCATAGTCAAGGAACTAGGAATGAGGAACGATGAACGAGGAACGAAAATTTCACGAGGACTAGACATCAACAACAGGGACCTGCGAATGGAGACAACATTGAAATTTTTTCAAACAGTTTCTGTATGCACTAAATTTTTCATGGATAGACTATAGGTATGCCTTAACGATATGGGAGGGTTTCTGGACTCAAATTTGAGTGACACACCCACTTTATTCCATCATCACTTCATCATGTAAACCATAAACCCTAATTTTCTTTCAAAGTACCCATTTGGTTGACGCAAGTTTTAGGCTTTTGTCAGTCTTTTATATGTCTCATCAACCTTTAGTATTTGTCATTGTTTGGTCAGTTTTTATTCACTGAGGGGATAAGTTGAGACATTCTTGAAATTTCCTCAAGCTCTTACAATATTGCCTTGTATTTTATTCTTCTTAATGTCATCAACTATCTACCATAACATCTAAGAAAGGAAAAGATTTTTCTAATGGAATATTCCCACCAAATTACAATTCAACCTTTGTCCCCTCAAGGCCTTGGACTTAGCTTCCATATTTTGGGGTGGATAACTTCACCCACTCCCCTATTGAACAATGGTTTAGCTTCCATATTTATAGGACCGTGAAAATAATTCTTTCTATTCTTAAATATGTTAATTGCTTGGCTAGAAATTCTATCCTCCACTCAATTCCCATTATGATATGTTGAGGTTCATTATTCATTTCTACATTAATTGTTTAAGTGGGTATACATTCCCTGTATTTAAGAAAAACTTAGTTAGTATGGTCATGGGATACCCTCATTTAATTTTACATTAATTACCAGTGGTAACATTGGTCAAGTGTGATGGGTAATTTTCCTTCTCATCATTCACTTGAGTGGATTCTTCCTTTTGGGTTTAGTTATTATTTTTTATTCTATATTATAGAAACAAAAAACTTAGATTATCCATCTTCCAATGCTACAATGATCCACTATCAAATGATTTATTTCCTCTAATAAATCCTCTAGTTATACTACCCTTTCCCTTTGCATTCATATAGTTCATCTTGCCTCCTTCTAGAGGATTCACTAGAAACAACCAACTCCTCATTCACTATTGCAACTTATTAAATCAATAATTCTTCAATATTATCCTTTTTTTGAATGCAATTGTGTTGGCTCACTAATCATAAATGACTATTGCTCCTTCTTGGTGGTCACAATTTTGGTTTCTCTAATTATTTTTGTCTCCATCATAATGATTATTCTATAATCACCATCTAATATTATTAAATTGGGTAGAGTGAGATCTTATATTTCCATATGAAATTGAAATCATTAATAGTCCAATTGATAATGTTGCAGTGATCCTTGGAATCTATTGAATGAATTCAATATGAAATGTTCATTGATCACCTTGT
>ML782825.1:659521-680226 GCA_009831015.1 Picea engelmannii
CTATTTCCATATGTATTTTTGTGCTCCATCCTTGTCTAAGATCATAATGTTTGTAACCTATACTCCTTGTTTCATCGTATCAATAAATTTTTGGTATTGATGTCATTAATAGTCTAATTGATTGTCATGATAGCCCTCTGAATATGTAGACTTAATTCTTCCCAAGTTCTCATTGATCACCTTATTGAATCCCTAGTTATAGATTTTAGCATCTATCAAATCATTGTTCAATAATGTGTAGGTCAACATGAATTCTAGAGTTTTCTTATTTGTATAATGCATTCCATTTTCTATGGAAATCAACACAAAGTCTCTCTCTTGTGCTAGTTTGAACATTCTTTGAATTTGGTTCCTCATTTATCTAATGTGTGTTGGTTGACATAGATTATGTTGTCTTTGTGTCAACAAACACATTCTACTTAATTGTTTTCTTAATACAATGAATTTACAATTCTCTACCAATGATTCTCCTGTTATTTTGGTGTCACTAGACACATCTTCCTTTTCACCTACATCAATTGACATAGCCATGACATTTGTATTATTGAGATTGTAGGGCCATTTTATGGTAGGCTTTGATGTTGTTTCAGTGCTCTTCATGTCGAAATGTTGTATTAGGGGTTATGGTAGTTAATCTCATTAGGAGTTACAAGTCAGATAAAGGTTACATTGGTTTAGAATTGTGCTTTATAGGGATTAGGGGTTAATGTTTATAGGGGTTAGGTATGGTGAGAATTAAGGGTTAGGTTTTAGGGATGATAAGGGTTATAGTGTTATGGAGTAAAGTGATTATATGGTTTGAGTATTATAAGGATTAATGTTTTTGAGATATAGTTATTAGGTGGTTAGGGTTTATAAGTTAGGCTTTAGCTATTTGGGGTTTATAAGTTAGAAATTATAGAGGTTATAAGTGATTAGGGTTAACATAGGTGATAGACTAGTACTAATAATGTATAGATGTAATAGTTAATGTACATTTTTGGGGTTATAAGGGTTAAATATTAGGGTTAAATTTTCAAGGGTTTAGGGGTTTGGGATTCTAAAAATTGTAGTGGTTATGAGTCAAATGCATTTGGGAAAATAAATTATAGTGATTATAAGGGTTAATGGCCATAGGTTCTTAGGGTTTAGATGGTTACTCGGTAATAGTGGTTGTACTTAATATTATGAAAAATTATAGTTACAGGGGTTTAGGCAGGATATAGAAGAGATTTGGTGAAGATATCTACTTGTTGATCTACTAAAGGAACAAAGATTCACACAAGTTGTCCTTGAGAATGAGGTTGACAAATTTAGTGCATCCAAATATCCATGTGTTTTGTCTTCTGATGATTCATTGGATTATGAATAAGCTCAATTGTACCTTAATTGTCACAAAGGTGGAATGAGTTTTTTGAGGAAGACCAAGTTGATCAAGCATCATTTGTATCCAGGGAAGATGCTTCCTGGCATGAACTTCACTAGCATCATTGTCGTTACTGGAGAAGAGAATAACAACTTGTTTCTTCTTAGAACACTAACAAATTGGTCCAGATCCAAGAGAAAACAAGTAGCCCAAGGTAGATATTATCTCATCAAGATCACTAACCTAGTGGACATTGAAAAATCCAAGGAGGCAGATATGAGTACGATCGGGCATGGATGGTACTCGGTTCTCCATATTTTCAATGACCACCGAGGGGGAACCAAACACCGCAAGATGTGTGGTGCTCTTTCAGATGTTGAACCCTATCTCTGGTTGAACCGATTTCATGGTGGGAATGTCGTTATAAAGAAAAGATAACTCTTCCCAGGCCCCCGATGACATCTCCAGATTTCCTAACATTGTCGTCCACCACCATGTCTCGGTTCAGGAATATTAAACCAATTCTCTTTCGATGTTCATGCAGAGTGCACCCTTGATACAAGGATTCCCCATCTCTTAGGATCGACTAACCAGCCATGTCCAAGTGATGTTCACATGGAACATTTCCCCACTTCACTCTTCAAAGTTCTCATTTGAATATTTGTTACTACCACCAAGATCTGCACCAAGGGCACATGTTGATATCATAAACAAAAACTATATATTATATAATATATTCATATAACATATAACATATTATATAAAATATGACATATAATATAAAAAATATTTATAAAATAAATATATATATATTATATACAATATAAAAAATATTTATCAAATAAAAATATTGTTATATATATGTTATTGTTATTTATTTTTATATATTTATATATATTGTTGTTATAAATATTGTAAAATATTTATAAAATTAAAATATTGTTATATATATGTTACATATATAACATATATATGTTATATATGTTACATATATAACATATATATGTAACATATATGTTATATATGTTACGAACAAAACCTGACCGTGCCCTAACCCCATTCGCATTGCACAGTGAACAAAACCCCGTGGACGGCCTAACCCCATTCGCATTGCACAATCCACAGTCGAACCGACCCCTAACCCCATTTATTCTAACTCGTCCCGTTCGAACTTGGCCGACCCCATTCCATGCATTGATCCCTGAACTCGGCCGACCCCATTCCATGCATTGATCTCTGAACTCGGCCGACCCCATTCGGCCCATTCACATTCATCCCGATCCACAAAGGTATATAGAGACCCCAACAAGATATGCGGTGACCCCAACAAGGATCCACAGAGACAAAGAGCGACAAAGAAGCAAACTAGACCAACAATGGATTCCATTTCGGTAAATTTTCCTCGCTCTGTCCTTTTCAAAATTTTCATTCTGAAAAGTCTAGGGCACACATGCATCATCATTTGAGTGATATATTCTATATATTTGATCTAGGGCACCATGTTTGAATTAGATATTATGCATATTTGAGTTAGGGAATATTCGAATTTAAATCTATGCCAACCATCTAAAACACTTCAAGAATCCATCTAAAATACCATAACTGCAAATTGGGCAGTCAAATAGTGTGAAATATCCTATAGTCCAAGTGTTTGTCAAAATTCCACACTCATGAATTCATATAAATTTTCTACAACAATGAGTAAATTCATAAAAACCTCTATAAACATTTCAGTGTCAAATTTTTTGACGAAAGGCCAACACAGTAAAACCAAGAAAAAGACCAAAAATAATTGAGTGGGAATTTTACAGTTTTAAATGCACACAAAGCTCTTCACTAGGCTGGTAAATTTCTTGTAGCATCATAAAATTAGGTTGGTAAATTGAGAACATTAATTTGAGGGATAATTGTTTGTGGGCACCCCCAAACCCTCTAGAATTTAGTGAAATAATGATAATTTTGTAACCAATTTTTAGGTCTTCCCTGCTATAAAGACCCCATTGATGGTGATTTGTTTACCCTCTCTTAATTCTTTCCTTGCTTGACACTTAGCCGATGATATATATGATTTCCTTTTAATAGTAGAAGGCATTTTATTGTCCATGGCTAGTCCCCCCACCAACCCCCCTTGGCTCCATCTCAAAATATTTTAATGATCTTAACAAACATAAGCACTTTAGGGAAATTCTTTTAGACTTCTTCTTAGGGTCATTTGTGGGTAGAAGGGATTGTGACTTAGTCTCTTTGACAAAAACATTATTCATTTGTACATGGACCAACTTAGTATCATTAGAATAAAATCTCGTATATACAGAGGGTACACTACATTCCCCCATAACAATATTATTCTAAATGATCTCCCCCAGCTCCTATGATAACTCTTTTGAGCCAGAACTTCCCTCGACCCTTTTTGATCCAATTAGGGATTCAAACATAGAATGAGGACCATCACTTGTTAAGTCCATATGTTAAGTAGTATCCTCATAACCAATTGGAATCGAGAAGCCACTAGGAACATTATGAAGGTGCAAGAACATGTATGAGATATACATACCTCTTTTATTTGGAGGTGTTGTTGGAGTTAATGTGTCAGGTTGTGTAGAATCCTTTCTAGATGTCAGTTGATGAGGATCATTCTTCAGACACCCAAATTCATGACAAAACACACAACAAAAAAAGAGTCTCCAACAATCTCATTTTTGTTTGAATTTCCAATTTCTCCATTCTGTATCTGTTATCTCCCAAAATGAATCAATCAATTTGTTCCATTTTGTAGGTGATAGCATGGTCATAAATTAGGGTTCTATATACATTTTTAGAATTTAGAAGTGTCAAAACATAGGATTTAATATGTTATACTAGAAATAAATCGATCCTCAAAAGTTCTTTTCAAAAAAACAAGAAAAATCCTTTCAACAACTAACCTCTGCTTTGAAGTTGAAGTTAGCTGGTGAAAGCCTCCGGTTTCAACGACTAAAGTGTACTCCCAGCAGCAAGCGAGCTGGTGAAAGTGTTAACACAGGTTTTCCTCCAACAACTCTAGAAAACCAAAAGGATACTCCAGACACACGTCATATGATCATCATGATGAGTTAATGGAAGCAAATGAGTGGTGACACCTTTTCATCACGTTCTAGCAGGACATCATGATAAATTGTACTCGCGAATTCCGTGGGGAAGACAGAGAAGGGTTTGAAGACGTGATGAGCTCTTAATCATCATTGTAACCAGAGGATAAAGTACCAGCTATCTGATGACATCAAATCAAATCATCATTTCTTATTTTAAACTCACGGTGTTCAAAAATTCTATTATGGGGTTTCATATTTCAATTGATAACACAGGGTCATTTTCACTAGCGCCAGCCTTTTCCTTATTAAGAAGATTAATGTGTCAACCGTGTACAAATTAACTGGTGATTAATTTGCAGATGGAAAGGAAGCAAGGAGGACTACTTCTGAGGAAAGAATTAGACAATTTATCTTTTTTGCAGTCTTATCCAGAGGTGCAGAAGCGTTTCTCAGATGCAGGTTGTATGACATATGTGGAGAAGTTGCAGGAGGGCTATCACCAGGTGATAATAGAGACTTTTGCAAAGTCATATGATGGAGATAAAGCTACAGTGGGTTCTCTGGAACTGATAGTTGATGAAGCTGCCATCGCTTCAACAACTGGCTTGCCCAGAGCAGGCCAAAGTTGGTTTAAAACAATAGTGACCAAGAATTTGGATTTTAGATCATACCTCAAGACATAATTCCGAAGTATAACCTAGAAGAAAAGTATCCATGTTTCTTACCTTGAAGAGGAATGGAAAATTTTGTTCAACGACATTCAGCTATATGTAACCTCAGAGGGCAGGTGTGACAATTTGATGTTATATCACTTTAGACTCCTATATCACTTCACATGGAAGGTCCTGTTAGCGATCAAATAATTCATTCTGAAATTTATTTGAAAAATGATGCCTCATCTTGTGGAGGACTTTTGACTACCTTCCCAAGATCTAAAAATAGATCTGAAAGTACCATTGGAAATCTTAGGATTTCTATATGTCAATCGACTATTCAAGCATGTAAAACAAACTCTCCACGGCTCAGAAATTCGATTTTTCCCAAGGCAGTTTTCATTAAAAAATTTACGCTTTCACTAGCTCATTGGTTTTGAAATCTGCTAGTTATCTATTGAAAGCTTTCCTTTTCACCATCTAAAGGGGTGGATTCAGGACAAAAGAGCTGGTGAAAGCGCAGAAGAGTCTAGAAACGTCTTCTTTCTTCCCAGATCATGATTTTTTAATTCTTGAACACGTGGGAACGGTGTCAAATGATGAATAATAATTGGGAGAAGATAGAATATCTTTCTCATGAAGTTTTAAGGACATGTGCTGAGGAAATAACACCAAATGGCACAATAACTCTTGACATAAAATCTCCTAGTCATCAAAAACAAATTTCTGAATTTGTGATTTTCACCTACAAACTACCAAATAATGCTTTAGTTGTCGAATTCAACTTGTAATGATCATATTAAATCTATTTGGTTAAATATTAGGTTATTTTATTGTATTAATTTTTGTACTCTGTTTTCCATATTTAGAAATCCAGATCCATGTTTATAGGATCTGAGATCTGTTGTAAAAGATATAAATACATATCATTTGATAGAAGCAGGGGTCGATTTTGGATACAGGAACTATACCTTTGTAACAGACTTTTCATATGATAATACAGATCACAAGTTTCTCTCACTATTAATGTCATATTTCCACCCTTCTTCTACACTCTTATTCAATTTGTTTTAACTGCAAAATGAATGTCATCTCATTAGTTAGTTCATAACTTTATTAAGAGTTTCTTACATTGTTTATTAAACCCATCATTGTGTATCTATTTTATAAGCATCGTCTTCTTCACCCACTTAAAGCTATTATCTGATTATTGATCCTTGAGGGCATTGGTTTATTTGATTATTCATTTTAACTGTCTAGATACTATATTGTAGTTGAGTTATCCCATTGATTTACACATACGAAAACCAAAAAACAAGTTTACTTTAAGTTACCAAGCATCTTTGTCTTACAACCTCAAAGAGTTTCTTGGAGTGATAACAGGTCCTTCTAAATCTTCCTTTCTTTCTTCATAAAATCCTAACAAAGGTGTGTAATAGGATCAGAGCTGAACCATTCAGCATCAAGAATGCCCTTTGTCATTATGGTTTGATTAAAATGATCATCTTGGAAGAATTAAGACAGAGGAAAAGAACTTGGCAGCACTTTCTCTTCTGGGAAGGTTTTGAGACACAAACTCAACCTGTGAATGAAAAGAAGAAAGTAGGAAAGAAGAAACTAACTCCTTAGAGTAGCTTGAAGAGAAGGAGAGCTCTCCCAAAGTCACCAAAAGAGAAAAAATCCAACATAAAGCCCAAAAAATCTAAAAATAAACTATATTTTGAAACAAACTCATAGAAATCCACAGTAAAGAAGGAAAATGTTCTAAATTTGCCATACACAAATTCATACACAGAATCGGAAAAAGATGATAAAACTCCAACCATCAAAATTCCAGAGCACTCCATGGAACCTGCATAGGATTTTGAAGTTTTTACTTCCAAAGATGAAGGTGAAACCTCAAGAAATAAGAAATCAAAGAAATCACAGAAGATTAAGGAGTTGAAGGAGATAATAGCACAGCAGGGTATTCTAGAAAGGGTGATAAAGGCAAGATATAAAGCTTTATCAGAGAATTTTGCAAAGACTAATGCAACTTTTGAGAAGCTAGCATGTGAAAGTATAAAGGATAAGATGAAGAAGAAAAAGATCACAAAGGATTATAATAGCTTATGGTGGCTAGCTAAGTGCCTGAAGAGGAAAATCAAAAAGTTGAAGGAAAAAATTACCACACATCCAGATTTACAGGTGTTGGCACAGGTTGTTGTAAATTTACAGGGAGATTAATCAAATAAGAAATGATTTTTGATTTTGAACACAAAAGGTTTTCCTTTTGATTAAAACAAAGTTTTCACCAGCACAGAAGGCGCAATTATAACCAATTAGTTGTTGAAAAGAAGATCTTTCGTCGACTAATTAGCAAATCCTAAGGAGAAATAGCTAGTGAAACCGCAGAGTAAGAATTTTGAAGATTTGAGCTCGAATAGAGTGATTTTTGGGTGATTTAAAGGATAAGAGAGCATAAAAAAGATTAATCACCAAATCATGAAATATTTAGTTTCAAAGATTCGTGGAGATTTTGGAGGTGAATGCTTAATTGGTCAACTAAAGCTTTGTTCACAGTTGTTGAAAGTTTTCCAACTACTGAAGACATGTGTCCTTTCCTCCATGACACATCAGAGACATAGAAATGATGAAGACCAGATGGCGAAGACCAACTTGAATATAGTTCGATTCATAGGAACTAGTTCTTAGTTATCCTATTGTATTTAGTTTTGTTTTTTGTTTTCTATATTTAGAAATCTAGATCCAATTTTCCAGGATCTAAGACTTTGTTGTAAAGGCTATAAATGCCTATCTTTTTCAAATACCAGGGTTCGATTTTGGATACATAAAATAGTATATTGTAAATAGACTTTTCCATATGATAATACAAATCACAATTTTCTCTCTCTATTGATGTCAGATTCTCATCTTTCCTTCTGTACTCTTATTCAAGTTGTTTTAGCTGCAGAATGACTGCCATCTCATTTGTTAGATCATAACTTGATTAATAGTTTCTTATAATTGTTTATTAAACCCTACATTTGTATTTGGTTTATAAGCATTGTTTTCTCACCCACTTAAAAACTATCATTTGATTGTTGATCCTTAAGAGCACTGGTTCATTTGATTCTCATTTTGACTATCTAAATACCATACTATAATTGAGTTATCCCATTGATCCACACATACACAATACAAAAACAAGTTTACCTTAAGTTACCAGGCATCTTTGTCTTACAACCACAAAGAGTTTGTTGGAGTGATAACAAATTGGCACCATTGTCGGGGATTGAGACTAAAGCCCAGCTTTCCTGGGAGACGACACATAGTTGATCTTTGATGATAGACAAAGATTAGACATTACTTTGGTTGTAATCATCTATCTGGCAACTCCACAAGTTCATCCTAGCTCCAAAGAAGATCAATACCAGGGCGAATCCACAAGAATCACCTGTCACACCAGTGCCCAACCCAAAACTAATTCTCAGAAGAGGAAGATCATTTCAAGGTCAGAATTCAAAATCAGGTACCCAAAATAATCCTTTTTCTCATTGTAATAAATCCATAGCAGAAAACATTGGATCTTCTTCCTCTAAGATTGTCAGTGAAAAAGCATTTGTAACAACTGCAGAAGAATCAATTATTTCTTATCAAGAGGAAAATGTCATTGCAGAAGAAGTGATAGGCTCAAATTTGGTTGAAGAATCATCTAAAAATTTAGAAAGAAACCACAACTCATCATCCCTTGAGTCTTTTCACTCATAGCAGGAAGAAGACCGTATAAATATTCACACTAACCTCCTTGTTGTAGAGCACATTCTTCAAGAACTGTCTGCTAAAGGTGAGGGAAACTTGACTGAACAACTTACAAAATTCTATATAGCCTCATACAAAAATTATTTCCCATTAGAGAGCTCTCCCCCTTTTAAATTAAATCCCCCCAGTGCTGAGGAATCAGAGAAAAGTCTATCACCTCTCTCACCAATAATCATTATGGTTGCACCTCCTCCTTTGACCAAGATGCAACAAATCCTAGCTGCTAGGTATGCACCATTAATATTGCCAAATCCAGTATCAACCATGCCTACAGGATACTATCAGAAGTATATGCCCAAATTCACAGGTGAAGGTGATATGATTGTTGAAGAACATATAGAGGCCTTTTACATTTATGCATAAAACCTTAACATTGAGGAAGAAGATGTTTGGACCCAAGTTTTTGTCCAAAGCTTAGATGGCCATGCCAGGAAGTGGTTCAAATAACTTCCTGCTAGTTAAATAACTAGCATAGAGCAATTGGATGATATCTTTTTTAAGCATTGGGGTGATAGAACAAATTTTTTGTACTATATTACTGAATTTGGAAATCTAAGGAAAGAAAATGGTGAATCGGTCTCTAATTTCACTAAAAGGTTCAATAGGATGTACAGTAAAATACCAGCTGAGATAAATCCCTCAGATGCCTCTACCAAAATCACATATGTAAATTCATTTGATTCAGAATTATGTCTATTGTTGAGAGAAAGAAGGTCACCTACAATATCTCTGATGCAAGATTCTGCCCTTGAGGTGGAATTGAATATATTGGCTGCTCATAAGTTGAAGGGAAATGCTAATAGAATAAATCCTAGAGATGAAGCTTCTTCTTCATCCAATACTAATCCAAAACTAGACAACATGGCTCAAATGTTAGAGTCTTTAAATTTTTAGATATCTAAAATTAAAATTGAAAACAAGAAGCCTATCAAAGGAAGGGGTACTTATGATTATACAAACAAAAATTCAAATTAGAATCCAAACAACTTCAGGAGAAATAATCAGCAAGTGCAGATTTTGTAGAGAGAGATAAATCTTACTGAGGATCATAAGATAAAGGATCCTCTTCAAAATGTTGTGATGGAAGAATATGATGAAGATGAATGTCCATAAGATCAAGAAGACCATATTCATTGTGTCAAAGCAGAGCTAGAAAAATCATTTTTTACTCAAAATGATTATGAGGAGGCCCTTACAAATGAACAAATTAATGAACTTTCTGATGACAATGGTGTTTTTCAGGTAGATGAGGAAAATAGATACAATCTCAGATCTAAGGCAGTTGTTGCAAAACAAAGTACTACACCTCCTAAAAATAAAAACCTTGTACCTGCCAAGCAACATAATCAAGATCAATAGAACTTAAAGGAACCATAGATTGCATTAAAAGCACCACCCCATGAGTTAAAAACATCTGAAAATACCTCATTATCTTTTAATCTTGAAGCAAAAATCCACAAAATTAAAATTCCAATCCCTCTAGTTGAGCTGATGAAAAATGAGTCATTTAAGAAAAACATTTTGAGAACCCTTGATCCTACATGCACTTCTAACTCTGTTGATATCCTCAACATTCAAGATAATTAGCCTACTATTGTCCTAGGTCCTATGATTGAAGATAGGGATGAGAGTTGTCCACCATTTTACATTTCCTTGAATATTCATGACAAAATCTTGCACAATTGTCTCTTAGATTCAGGTGCATCTCATAATCTGATGCCAAAGGCTATGATGGAAGAACTTGGTCTAGAAATCACTAAGACTTATCATGATCTTTTCTCTTTTGACTCTAAGAGAGTTAAATGATTTGGGATTATTAAATATTTAGTAGCGACCTTGACCTCAACATCAATGAAAACCATGGTGATGGATGTGGTTGTGGCAGACATCCCTCCCAAATTCGGATGTCTCTTGTCTAGATCTTTCATGAAAATAGTTGGTGAACATCTGCAAATGGATCTATCATACACCACCATTCTGGTGTTCGGTGGAGAAAACAAAAGGTTGTACAAAGAATATTAGCTTGCATACATAATCAGTGATGATTAGAATCCAATCAATCACCCAATTTATTAAGTGGACACAGGTATGGGGTCATGTATACTTCAAATCGATGACACTCTTTCATAATCGTTATTACTTAAGAAACCCATTGTGAAGCCAGCATAAATAGGTGAGAATGATTTTTGGACAATGTTCTTTGATGGGGCATGTACAAGAGAATCGACAGGAGCAGGGGTGGTATTCATTTCGCCTTCAAAAGAAACTACTCACTTGTCCTTTAAAATTGATTTTAAAGAGACTAACAACATTGTAGAGTACGAGACACTGCTCCTAGGATTAAATGCAACCAAAGAGATGAATATTTAGAGACTACAGGTATTTGGAGATGCAAACCTAATAATTCAGCAAGTAAACAAATCCTTCTAGCCAAACATGTTCGGATGAAATCCTATAGAGATGAAGTTTTGACAGTGATCCATGCTTTTACAGATTTCAAGATTACTCATGTTCCTAGAGACATGAATGAACTAGCTAATTCATTGGCTATTTCAGCCTACTCTTTAATACCTCCATTACCTCCTAAATTAAACTATGAAGTCCAAGTAAAGTATAGGCCATCACTCATTGATAATGTAAAGTTTTGGAAGGTTTTTGAAGATGATGCTAAACTCACCAGATTCCTTGCAGTAATGGATGAGTTTGCAGATTTGCAGATTGATTTGGAGAATGAACATGATGAAGCTGAGAAGCCAAAGCTGAGTAGTAAAAGTGGAGCACATGAAATTGTTTAATTGTCCACTAACAAAATTCCTAAAGGATTGGTCCCTTTAGAAAGGATTTTTTGTAATAATGATGTGGATTTCAAATTGGAAAAGAAGGAAGAGGACTCAGATGTCTTTCAGTTTAATGTAGCTAGTGAACAAGATCCTAAATATGTCAACTTAGCTTCTCATCCATCTGAAGAAAAAAAGGTTGATTATGGTGAGTTGCTAAAATAATTTGCTGATATCTTTGCTTGGCAATATAGTGACTTGAAAACATTGAACACTGAGATAATTCAACACAAGATTCCTTTAAACAAAGATACTAAACCATTTAGGCAGAAGCTTAGATATTTCAGTCCTATGTTGCTTCCTACCATGGAAAAAGAGATCAAAAAATTATTGGATGCTAAAATTATTATACCTCTCAGATACTCAGATTGGATTGCTAACCTGGTACCTGTCAGAAAGAAAAATGGAGAGATCGGACTCTGTGGATTTCAGAAATTTAAACAAGTGTTCTAGGAAAGACAACTACCCGCTGCCCAAGATGGAACACATTTTACAAAGGGTGTCAGGGTCAAATGTGATGTCATTTATTGATGGATTCTCTGGATACAATCAAATTGTTGTCCATCTGGATGACAGAGAAAAGACTGCCTTTACCACTCCATGGGGCACTTTCATGTATGAAAAAATGCCTTTAAGACTGATGAATGTTGGAGCTAGTTTCCAGAGAGCAATGGACATTGCATTCGTTGGAGAAAAAGATAAATTTGTTTTGATATATCTTGATGACATAACTATTTTTTCAAGCAACCATGAAGATCATTTGTAGTACTTGAGGAAGGCCTTCCTTAAATGAAGAAGGTTTGGCATTTTTATTAATCCTAATAAATCTAATTTTTCACTTAAAGAAGGGAAATTGCTTGGACATATTGTTTCAGCTGATGGGGTAAGGATTGATCCAAAAAGAGTAGAAGCCATTAAAAATTTGTCTCTTCCTAGATAAAAAAAGGATATTCAGTCTTTCCTTGGAACTATAAACTTTATCAAGAGGTTTATAGAAAACTTTGCAGAACTTACAAATCACATTACTTGTATGTTAAGAAAGAATTTTGAAGTAAGATGGATTGAAGAAGCTAAACACTCTTTCAATGCTATCAAAGAATCCATTATAACAACCCCTGTTTTAATCAGTCCTAACTTTGACAAGGAGTTTTATATCTTTTCATTTGCTTCAAAAGATACAATTCCAGTTGTACTATTGCAGAGAAATGTTGATGATCAGGAACAACCAGTTGCCTTTTTTAGTAAAGTCTTGAGAGATGATGAAGTAAAGTATGAACCATTGGAAAAACAAGCATATGCACTCATCAAGTCATTAAAATCCTTCAGGATTTACATTCTTCAAGCCAAGGTAATAGCTTATGTACCTTCAAGCTCGGTTAAAGATGTGCTTATACAACCTAACATAGATGGAAAAATGAGTAAGTGGATAGCAAAGTTAATTGAATTTGATGTCGAGATCAAGCCAGGAAAACTTGTGAAAGGTCAAGGCCTTGCTAAGCTCCTTGCATAAGAAAATTGTAAGTTGCTTGAGATAAATTTTGTCGGTATAAATGCAGAAAACATTCGGGTTTCAGAAGACAAAGGTAGTGATAATTTGCAATTTTCTCCTCACCTAGATGACTGTGAATGGTACAGTCACATCATTTGTTTTCTGCAGAATTTATCAGTTCCTTCACATTTGACAAAAACACAAGGGAGAGCTTTAAAGCTCAAAGCCATAAATTTATGCATTAATGACAACTTATTGTTTTGAAACAATCCAATAGGGATACTCTTGAGGTGCATAAACCAAGAGGAATCAACTAAAATCATGACTGAATTTCATAATAGTGAGTGTGGAGAACATCATTATTGGAAGGCTACCGCTCATAAAATCCCGAGAGCTGGTTACTATTGGCCATCTTTATTTTTAGATGTGTGTAAATTTGTGAAAACATGTGACAAGTGCCAAAGGTTTTTAGGAAAACAATAGCTAAAATCTCTTCCCCTCAAACCTATTGTGGTCACTGGGGTTTGGACTTCATAGGTGAGATTCATCCACCTTCTAGCAATCATCATAAATGGATCCTTGTGGCTACTGATTATTTTACCAAATGGATTGAGGTCATTCCTATAAGAAATGCCAATCACACTGTCATCATTAATTTTATGCAAGAAAACATATTCTCCAGATTTGGTTGCCCTAAGAAAATAGTCACAGACAACGCTACTACGTTTAATGATAAACACTTGGTAAAATTATGTGAAGAGATGGGAATTCAGCTAGTACATTCTACTTCTTACTATCCAAAGGGAAATGGCTTAGCTGAATCATCAAATAAGAGTTTAGTCAGAATCATAAATAAGTTGCTTGAACAAAGTAACAAGGGTTGGGATTCCAAGTTGAAATTTACTTTGTGGGCTGATAGAGTTACAAATAAAAAGTCAACTGGCACATCCCCCTTCCAGTTGGTATATGGCACTGAAGCCATCTTTACTTTTCAACTTTCCCTTCCAGTTGCAAAATTTTTACAAGAAGCTGACTCTGAGCCAAATGATCTAACTAGGAGGATCCACAATTTGGTAGAGTTGTAGCAAGACAAAGAGCAACTTCTATAAAAGGTAGAGTTATACCAAAGGAATATGAAAGAAATTTTTGACAAAAAAGTTAAGACATATATTTTCAAGGTAGGGGATCTGGTTCTGAAATGGGATGCAGCAAGACAGAAAAAGGGAAAACATGGAAATTTTGATGCACTCTAGACAGGTCCATTTTTCATAGCATCAACTCAACAGAACAATACTTTTGTCCTCCAAGATCTTGCAGGTGAAGAAGTATCAGGTGGCCCATTCAATGGGCGGTTTCTGAAACTCTACTTTTCATGAGGCTTTCCTTAAAGCCTTCTTATTTGTACATATTATTTTCATTTTTTGTTTTTGTTTTGTTTTGTTAATAACTCCATGCCCAATGGAATACTGAGTAAAATCAGTTTTGAATTTAAGTTGTAAATAAGGCTACTAAGTCAAACTAGGTTCTTGGAAACCTCATAGGGAGGTATCCATCCCAACTAGAGCCAAATGTTATCTCCCAAAATGAATCAGTCAATTTGTTCTATTTTGTAGGTGATAGCATGGTCATAAATTAGGGTTCTATTTAAATTTTTAGAATTTAGAAGTGTCAAAACATAGGATTTAAGATCTTATCCTAGAAATAAATCGATCCTCAAAAGGTCTTTTCAAAAAATCAAGAAAAAGCCTTTCAACAGCTAACATTTGTTTTGAAGTTGAAGTTAGATGGTGAAAGCCTTCGGTTTCAACGGCTAAAGTGTACTCCCAGCAGCAAGCGATCCAGTGAAAGTGTTAACACGAGTTTTCCTCCAACGACTCCAGAAAACCAAAAGGATACACTGGACACATGTCATACGATCATCATGACGAGTTAATGGAAGCAAATGAGTGGTGACACCTTTTCATCATGTTCTAGTTGGACATCATGATAAATTGTGCTCGCGAATTTCGTGGGGAATAAAGAGAAGGGTTTGAAGACGTGACAAGATCTTAATCATCATTGCAACCAGAGGATAAAGTACCAGCTATCTGATGACATCAAACCAAATAATCATTTCTTATTTTAAACCCACGGTGTTCAAAAATTCTATTATGGGGTTTCATATTTCAATTGATAACATAGGGTCATTTTCACTAGCGCCAACCCTTTCCTTATTAAGAATATTACTTTGCCAACGATGTACAAATTAACTGGTGATTAATTTGCAGATGGCAAGGAAGCAAGGAGGACTACTTCTAAGGAAAGAATTAGACAATTTATCTTTTTTCCAGTATTATCCAGAGGTGCAGAAGCATTTCTCAGACGCAGGTTGTATGAAATATGTGGAGAAGTTTCAGGAGGGCTATCATCATGACGAGTTAATGGAATCAAATGAGTGGTGATACCTTTTCATCACGTTCTAGCAGGACATCATGATAAATTGTGCTCACGAATTTCATGGGGAAGACAGAGAAGGGTTTGAAGACGTGACGAGATCTTAATCATCATTGCAACCAGAGGATAAAGTACCAACTATCTGATGACATCAATTCAAATCATCATTTCTTATTTTAAACTCACGGTGTTAAAAAATTCTATTATGGGGTTTCATATTTCAATTGATAACAGAGGGTCATTTTCACCAGCGCCAACCCTTTCCTTATTAAGAAGATTACTTTGTCAATCATGTACAAATTAACTGGTGATTAAGTTGCAGATGGAAAGGAAGCAAGGAGGACTACTTCTAAGGAAAGAATTAGACAATTTATCTTTTTTGTAGTCTTATCCAGAGGTGCAAAAGCGTTTCTCAGATGTAGGTTGTATGACATATGTCGAGAATTTGTAGGAGGGCTATCACCAGGTGATAGCAGAGACTTTTGCAAATTCATATGATGGAAAGAAATCTATGGTGGGTTCTCTAGAACTGATAGTTGATGAATTTTCCATCGCTTCAACAACTAACTTTCCCAGAACAAGCCAAAGTTGGTTTAAAACAATAGTGACCAAGAATTTGGATTTTAGATCATACCTCAAGACAAAATTTCGAA
The DNA here is from genome assembly GCA_009831015.1 of Picea engelmannii. NCBI lineage: Eukaryota > Viridiplantae > Streptophyta > Pinopsida > Pinales > Pinaceae > Picea > Picea engelmannii. The sequence continues at coordinate 675,804 of ML782825.1, forward strand.
GTATAAACTAGAAGAAAAGTATCTCTGTTTCTTACGTTGAAGAGGAATGGTAAATTTTGTTCAACGACATTCAGCTATATGTAACCTCAGAGGGCAGGTGTGACAAGTTGATGTTATATCACTTTAGACTCCCAGATCACTTCACAGGGAAGGTCCTTCTAAATCTGACTTTCTTTCTTCATAAAATACCGACAAAGGTGTGTAATAGGATCAGAGTCGAACCATTCAACATCAAGAATGCCCTTTTTCATTATGGTTTGATTAAAATGATCATCTTGGAAGAATTGAGACAGAGGAAAATAACTTGGCAAAACTTTCTCTTCTGGGAAGGTTTTGAGACACAAACTCAACCTGTGAATGAAAAGAAGAAAACAGGCAAGAAGCATCCAACTCCTCAGAGTATCTCAAAGAGAAGGAGAGCTCTCCCAAATTCACCAAAAGAGAAAAAATCCAACATAAGGCCCAAAACATCTAAAAAGAAACTAGATTTTGAAACAAACTCAAAGCAATCCATAGTAAAGAAGACAAATGTTCTAAATTTTCCATACACAGATTTAGACACAGAACTAGAAAAAGATGATGAAACTCCAACCATCAAAAGTCCAGAGCACTCCATGGAACCTACACAGGATTTTGAAGTTTTTACTTCCAAAGATGAAGGTGAAACCTCAAGAAATAAGAAATCAAAGAAATCATAGAATATTAAGGAGCCAAAGGAGATAATAGCATAGCAGGAGATTCTAGAAAGGGTGATAAAGGAAAGATATAAATCTTTATGAAAGAATTTTGCAAAGACCAATGCAACTTTTGAGAAGCTGGCATGTGAAAGTATAAAGGATAAGAAGAAGAAGAAAAAGATCAGAAAGGATTATAATAGCTTATGGTGGCTAGCTAAGCGCCTGAAGAGGAAAATCAAAAAGTTGAAGGAAAAAATTACCACACATCCATATTTACAGGTGCTGGCACAGGTTGCTGTAAATTTGCAGGGAGATTAATCAAATAAGAAATGATTTTTGATTTTGAACACAAAAGGTTTTCCTTTTGATTAAAACAAAGTTTTCACCAGCATATAAGGCACAATTATAACCAATTAGTTGTTGAAAAGAAGATCTTTCATCGGCTAATTAGCAAATCCTAAGGTGAAATAGCTGGTGAAACCGCAGAGTAAGAATTTTGAAGATTTGAGCTCGAACAGAGTGATTTTTGGGTGATTTAAAGGATAAGAGAGAATCAAAAAGATTAATCACCAAATCATAAAATATTCAGTTTCAAAGATTTGTGGAGATTTTGGAGGTGAATGCTTAATTGGTCAACTAAAGTTTTGTTCACAATTGTTGAAAGTTTTCCAACTACTGAAGACATGTGTCCTTTCCTCCATGACACATTAGAGACACAAAAATGATGAAGACCAACTTGAAGACAATTTGATTCATAAGAACTAGTTCTTAGTTATCCTATTGTATTTAGTTTTGTTTTCTACTTTCTATATTTAGAAATCCAGATCCAGTTTTCCAGGATCTAAGACTTTGTTGTAAAGGCTATAAATGCCTATCTTTTTCAAATACCAGGGTTCAATTTTGGATAAAGAAAATACTATATTGTAAACAGACTTTTCCATATGATAATACAAATCATAGTTTTCTCTCTCTATTGATGTCAGATTCTAATCTTTCCTTCTATATTCTTATTCAAGTTGTTTTAGCTACAGAATGACTGTCATCTCATTGGTTATCTCATAGCTTGATTAATTGTTTCTTATCATTGTTTATTAAACCCTACATTTGTATTTGGTTTATAAGCATTGTTTTCTCACCCACTTAAAAGATATCATCTGATTATTGATCCTTGAGAGCAATGGTTCATTTGATTCTCATTTTGAATGTCTGAATACCATATTGTAATTGAGTTATCCCATTGATCCACACATACAAAATACAAAAACAATTTTACCTTAAGTTACCAAGCATCTTTGTCTTACAACCACAAAGAGTTTCTTGGAGTGATAACAATATCCATATCCAATTTTTATAATAGACCTTCTATAAGGTGTAATTCGATCGAAATACGCCCAACCATGTGATCTTCCTTCTCCATTCATCGATCCTCCAAAGAAACAAATCAACCAATGGTATTTCCTATTCCCTCCAATATCTTGCTATTCCAAAGCTCAATGGGTAAACCAGGCAACAATACCCATATATTTTGAATGAATGTAGGTTCCCTTTGTGGGTCAAAGCCCAACATCCACCTCTTGAGACATAAACCTAATGGGCCCCATAACTAGTCATTTTCCAATGAAAGGGTTGCATATGATTTAGATTGCACGAGAAATCATACCCAACCACATACAAGAAGATGAAAGGATGACAAGTACCCCAACATAGGCTTCTAATGCTCACCCAACCACAGTTTCAAAGAGACACCTTTAACAATCTTGCCTATAAAATCTCCCAACCACTTCCATGGTCATCAAACCTTTTGACTGCTCAACATAAAATGTTCTAATTCTTCTTTGATGTGGCACTTATACTCTTTTTTTCATTAGGTTAGGGTGACCCTGTAAAAACTTAAAACAATGTTTAATTGTGACTTTAGGTTAGGACCAACCTAAAAATAACTTAAAGTTGTTTCTATTAATTAATTTTTCTTTCATTTGGATCCCCTCCTACTAGGAATGACCTCATATGAACTGATGAGAATCATTCTTCAGACACCCAACTTCATGACAAAACACAAAACAAAAGAAGAGTCTCCAACACTCTAATTTTTGTTGGAATTTCCAATTTCTCCATTCTGTATCCATATCCAATTTTTATAATAGACCTTCTATAAGGTCTAATTCGACCAAAATACGCCCAACCATGTGATCTTCCTTCTCTATACATCGATCTTCCAAAGCAACAAATCAACCAATGGTATTTCCTATGCCCTCAAATATCTTGCTATTCCAAAGCTCAATGGGTAAACCATGCAACAATACCCATATCTTTTGAATGAATGTAGGTTCTCTTTGTGGGTCAAATACCAACATCCACCTCTTGAGACATAAACCTGATGGGCCTCATAACTAGTCATTTTCCAACAAAAGGGTTGCATATGCTTTAGATTGCACGAGAAAACATACCCAACCACATACAAGAAAATGAAAGAATGACAAGTACCCCAACATAGGCTTCTAATGCTCACCCAAACACAGTTTCAAAGAGACACCTTTAACAATCTTGCCTATAAAATCTCCTAACCACTGCCATGGTCATCAAACTTTTTGAGTGTTCAACATAAAATGTTCTAATTCTTGTTTGATGTGGCACTTATACTCTTTTTTTCATTGGGTTAGGGTGAACCTGTACAAAATTAAAACAATGTTTAATTGTGACCTTAGATTAGGACCAACCTAAAAATAACTTAAAGTTGTTTCTATTAATTAAATTTTCTTTCATTTGGATCCCCTCCTACTAGGGATGACCTCATTGTCATCAAATATAACATCAAAATTTGTCCTTCCAAGTGAATCTGACCTTCTTTTTTCTTAATTAGTCATCCATTAAGGTCATTTATTTACTTATTTTGTAGCCACAATGTTAGTGAAGAATGTGTTATGCCTCCAGTGGACCTTGTTTGACCATAGTGATACTTTCTAATGCCACATGACACAATTTCAAGAAATATGTTCCTCCATTAGCTCTTTTTTATCCCATGCCTTACTCTAAACTTTCTCCATTGTAGGTATTTCTTTTGTATTTTTGGTTTTTTCTTACCGTATGTCATGCTTTAGCCACCTATTGAAGTTTGGCATTCATCTTCTACATAGTTCTTCATTTAGCCATGGGTTTCAGGCCTTGGTTTCAATCTTTGGAATAAGACTCTTCATCAATGATGCAACAAAAATGTAATGAAATCCATGTATCCATGCCTCAAATGTGCCAAGTCTAACAAATGGAATCTCTTGGTGAAAATTTCCTCTAGAACATCCTCCAACAAGCCAACGATATTTCTCCACACCTTGGATGATGAATGGTGCTATGGAAAGATGGAATAAAGTGCATAGCCTCCACAACTCGTAACTGCCATTGAAGTCTAAGGATGTTTTGTTGTGCTCAGATGACACCCACATTTTAACCAGCTCCACCTGGGCATTGCACTCCCTTGTGGGGTGTGAGATAACTCTAGAATCTCTATTGTACCTAGAAGGTGAATCAACAGGTTGGCTACCCATTAGGTTAGGGTGAACCTGTACAAACTTAAAACAATGTTTAATTGTGACTTTAGGTTAGGACCAGCCTAAAAATAACTAAAAGTTGTTTCTATTAATTAAATTTTCTTTCATTTGGATCCCCTCCTACTAGGGATGACCTCATCATCATCAAATATAACATCAAAATTTGTCCTTCCAAGTGAATTTGACCTTCTTTTTGCTTAATTA
>ML782825.1:722378-739861 GCA_009831015.1 Picea engelmannii
GAAAACAAATTATACCCAATGAAAGAAGATTCAATTTTAAAAATGTTGGTATCAATTCTCAAACTAAATTCTGAGTATTTGTAGGAGTCCGCTACCTCCAAAGATGAGGTAAGATGGAGAGAATTTGCAGTTTCCTGCAAACAATCTTATTTTCAAGTTTTCGACCGAAATATTCTTTCGGTCGAAACCTAGTTTTTAACGGAATCCGTTAAAAATAAACGTTTCGGCCGAAAAGTATTTCGGCCGATATATGCTTACCACGGGAAAATAATTCATCCAAAAAACATTGTACATGAATTTCGAGGGCACCGTTAAATTTAACGTGAAAATTTTCGGCCGAAAAATATTTCGGCCAAAAGAAACATTTGTTCGGCCGAAAAATTGCTGCTAGAAATTTTGGAGACCCGATTGTCACGAAAGTGTTACCCAGATGCATGAAGACAAAACCATGATCAAGTGCAACAAGAAAGCAAAGAAAAACATGAGAGAAGACAAAAGAAGCCAAAGAAAAAGAAGGAAGACTCTCATTGGAGAGGTAAGAGAATTAGTAATGATCCTGGTTTTCTGTTGGCTTATGTTTTGGGGAAAAAATGATATTGTAATAAGCATATTGCAAGGAGAGTATATAGTGCATTTTCATTGGTATCCAACAGTCTTGAATTTAAGTTAGGGTCAATGATAAAAGTGTATAAATTGAGTTTAGTTAACTCAATATAGTTTCATTCTTAGAATTAGTTACTCTAATAAGGAACATCAAATGTAGAATGAAGAATGACCATGGACACCAATGATGATTGGTGAAGGACAAAGAAGACTCTAGATGAAGAAGTAAAACATAAGGTACATGCATAGTAATGAGATGTAAATGGGTTTAAATTTTGGGCATATGTTATGGGCTTGTGTTTTGTTGGGCATTTAGTAAAGCATTTGGAATGCTTGTTGTATCTGAGATGAAATGTTGTGATGCATATGTGTTGTAGGGGGTGCATGATCGGTTTTACCTGAAACCCCAGAGGTTTTTTGATCTAAAGTTGTGAAGATTAGACATAGGAAAAATGTATTCCCTAGGTGTTTAGTAATCCCTATTGAGTTAGGCCTATGTGCATTCATGTGGTAGCACATGTAATCATGTAGCATGTATCTCTTTTATGCATAGAGAGGATGTGGCATCAAGTTGTGGAATCAACCACTTGGATAGGTACGAGAGTTGCAAGTGGACTCATATATAAAATTTATGGTGAGTCGAAGAAGTTTAATCTTTGATTAAGGGGGGAATGTGAGATGGAGTAATCTCAGAGTGTGAGTTGGTTGGAATCAATTTATGATTAAAGGGGAGTTTATGATGTAGGAGAATTGTGCAAATCCCAAAATCACCCAACTAAGCCAAAGAAATAGCTAGACGCGCGGACGAAGAAAAAGAACACGTTTTCATAAGAGTCGTTTTCAATTTTGAACTTAAAAGGCATTAATGTAATAGTTAGGAGGATGGCATACTTTGCATTTATATCTTGGAGGTTGTAAACAGATCTTAAGCAATTGTTTTCATCTATGGAACATAAAGGCATTTAAGTCCTATTAATGAAAGTAGGTAGATTTAAATTACAGATTAGACAGTTTAGAGAGAAGGAGGGAAAATGAATATAGACACCCTCACTCTTGTATCATTGTATGATTGTATGATTATGAACATTAGCATAGCACAGGACAGAAGAAGAGAGATGTAGAGGAAAATTCCATGTACAGGAGCTTTGAATTAATATATGAAGCTTTGAATCAGATTTCATGGGGTTATGATCTTTTCTGTTTATACATGGTGAATGGTATGTTCATGGTTGTTTATTCTCTCTGTTATGCATTTGCTTTAATATTGTGTGTATGTATGATTTCATAGTGAATGTTTGAAGTCTGAGAGAGAAAGAGAATAAGTTTCAATTGTTTCTCTTCCTGAGTGAGAGAGGTTCCTGTAAGGAGTGCAATGAAACGTCCGCAAGGTGTGCGTTGACCAAAATTCTGAGTTTTATCTCAAAAAGCTCAGGAGAGATACCGTTGTTCTCATTCTAGCATAAGTGCAGGTGGAACACAGAAGCCATGCAAGGAGTGCGTAGGCTATTGGAAGTCTCAGGACTTATAAACTAAAGTTAAAGAGGAGGGACTGTTGTTGCAGGGACTGCATAGAGTCGAAGAGGTCAAATACCTAGAAATATTTGATAGATTGCTGCAAGGAGTGCATGTAGGTGTTCTTTCAAGGCTAGAGTTGCAAGCGAAAGATCAAGAGGGTTTATGCCTTTGAAGTGTTCAAAGGGAGATGGGGTCGAAATCAACTCATAGAAGTTAAGTTCCAACGTAAACCACCGGGTTGTTTCACAAAGACTCAAAGGAGGAACGAACGGTCGGAATTCTCTATGGAGAACTCCCGAAGTCGCGAGGGTCGTAGGATCCAAAGGAACTGCAAATAGGATAAGAATTGGACGAATCCACCCTTTGGGAGGTAAGACTCAATGTGGACCGTTGATCGTGATAGTGGATCCCTCAGATCATTTCGGTGTTCGAGATTTTGAAGTGGTAGGGGAATGGTAGTTGGAGGCTTGTTCAAGTCCCGAAAGCCAGGAAGAGTGATAGGTGGAAGGAGTCCCCATCAAAGGTAGCAAGTATTGGAGTGGGCAGGTGGCGTGTCTTTGTCAAAGAGGTGGAGTCAAACCTTGTTGACCATTTTAGAGTTTTGGAGGTCAAAGGAATGGGAGCCTTGCATCTGGATTCGTGAAGTTGCGAGTTCGACACCCCGATGAGGTGAAAATCCCATTGGGAAGCCAACCTTTGCTGAGCACATCGGAATTTGGCATTTCAGGTTTTGGAGGTTGTAGAGATAGGGACTCTCGACAACAAGGATCATGAAATCGTGAAACCCGAAGTCCCGGTTCGGCAGAGGGTGCGATCTTACTGAGATTGGGAGACTTGGGTAGTGCTTTGCAGTTGATATTGCGGGGCATACTCAAAAGGACTTGTGGATACACTGTCGAGTGTGTGTGGGATTCCCTGTGGAGGAACCGAAGAGTCAATCAGACTCAAGGGGCAGATTTAGAACGATCTTGTGTGGACCTCAGCCTCAGGGTTTGGGGGTCTGCGTTAGTTGTGGTATCAGAGATGCAAAACAAGTCTTTGCTTTCTGTAGCAGAGGAAAGAAGAACATTTTACAACCATTCCGCCAAGAGGAAGAGATAGACCAATGCCTGATCCAATAGTGGAGAAGGAAATGCACGAACTACATGCCAGGCTTGATGCAATGGAGATAACACAGAGGCACATAGTTGACGTTGGGGATATCAGTGAGGCTGACAATGAAAATGAAGTTGGACATGAAGGAGAAGAAGTCGCAGTCGAAGATGTTGTAGATGAACGCCTATTTAGGGTTTTTGCAAGGATAGGTGCCAGAGAAAAAATGGACATTCTAGTGTATGAGGGAAACATGGATGTTGAAGAGATTTTAGACTAGACTAGAGGTCTGGATAAATACTTCGACTATGAGGATGTCGAGGAAGATAGGAAGGTCAAACATGCTGTCACCAGACTTAAAGGGCATGCAACACTATGGTGGGATGAACTGCAGGTTGACAGACGTTGCAAAAGAAAGCAAAAAATCAAAAGCTGGGATAGAATGGTTGCGAAGATGAAGGCCAAATTCATACTCAAGGACTATCAAATTATTATGTTTCGGAAGATGCAGAATTTGAGACAGAAGATGATGTCAGTGAAGGAATACACTGAAGAGTTCTACAAGATAAACATCAGAGAAGGTCATCGGGAAAGCGATGATGAAAAGGTTTCCAGGTACATGAATGGTCTGAGATATGACATCCAAGATTAGATGAGCATGATGATCATCTGAAATGTGGAAGATGCTTATCAGATGGCTCTGAAAGATGAAGAGAAGCTGATTTGAAAGCAAGGTCAAAGAGATCGAGGCAGAAGTCAAGCCAGAGGCAAAAAAATTGGCCAAGACAGAACTCAGAAACCCAAGGAAGAGGGGAAGAAACCTCAACCTCAAACTGAGAGAGGAGGAAGCTCATAGAGAGGGAAGTATGCTGATAGAAATACTTTTCCTTGAGCTAGAGGAAGAGGAAGAGGCCGAGGAGGTGAAGTGAAATGTTTTGTCTGTGGGAAAAATGGACATAAATCTTATGAGTGTCCAGACAGAAAGAAAGATGGTGGTGAGACTCACATTGCCGAAGCACAAGGACAAAATGTTGAGGCAGAATATGTTGAGGGCAGAAGATCCTTAATGATGAGGAAAGTTCTCTTGAAGCCAGAAAAGGAGGCAGAGAACCCAGCCCAAAGGAACACTCTGTTTCGGACTGCTTGCAAAACAAAAGATAGAGTATGCAAAGTCATCGTGGACAGCGGTAGCACAAAAAATCTCGTTTCTATAGAGACAGTAGAAAAGTTGGAGCTGGAAACTATTGAACATCTAAGCCCATACATAGTTTCATGGCTACAAAAAGGACATCAGGTAAATGTCACTAAACAATGCTTAGTTGAATTTAAAATAGGGGGATATAAGGATGAAATATTATGTGATGTCATTCCCATGGATGTTTGTCATCTATTGCTGGGTAGACCATGGCAATATGACAGGAATGTGGTTCATGATGGGAGAAAGAACACATACACCCTAGAGAAGAACGATAGAACACACATGTTGCTGCTGATTAAAAACCAAGAGGTAAAACCAGAGGTGAGCAACATTGTACTTCTCATGAGTGGGAAGGAACTTCTTAAAGAGGTTAAGAAGAAGAAGGAAGACACACAATTTTTTGTGGTCAGGAAGCCTAGAATTGTGTTGACTATTACAAGAGTAGATGATTTACCAGAGAAAATCCAAGAGTTGCTGGAAGAGTTTGTTGATATAGTAGTGGACGAACTACCTTGTTCATTGCCACTGATCAGGAGTATAAGCCATCACATTGACCTTATACCTGGAGCCAGTTTACCAAACAAAGCAGCATACATATTGACGTCACAAGAGAATGAATAAGTCAAGAGACAAGTCCAGGATTTAATGGATAAGGGATTGATTCGAGAGAGCTTGAGTCCATGCGTTGTTCCAACAGTTCTCAACCCGAAGAAATATGGAGGCTGGAGGATGTGTATAGACTCAAGAGAGATCAATAATATTATCATCAAATATATATTTCCATTACCAAGGATGGACGATTTGATGGATTTCTTGAGTGGAGCAAGATTTTTTTCAAAGATTGATTTGAAAAGTGAATATCATCAGATTCAAATGAGAGAAGGTGATGAATGGAAGACAACATTCAAAACGAATGAGGGGATGTATGAATGGATTTTCATTCCATTTGGATTAACGAATGCACCCAGTACTTTCATGAGACTGATGAATGAAGTCCTGAAGGATTTAATTGGGAAATTCATCATTGTATACCTTGACGATATATTAATTTTCAGCAAGACTGAAGCAAAACACTTGAAGCACTTAGTTGCAGTGATGAAGAGATTACAGAAAGAGAAATTGCTAATTAATATGAAGAAAGCATCATTTATGAAGACAAAGCTCATTTATTTGGGTTTTGTTATCTCTGCAAATGAGTTGAAGATGGACCCGGAAAAGGTGAATGCAATCAAGAATTGGCCATCGCCAAAGAGTGTGTTTGAAGTTCGAAGCTTCCATGGTTTAGCTAGTTTGTACAGGAAATTCATCTGAAATTTCAGTGGAATTAGCACACCAATGATGGATACGGTGAAGAAAAGACATAAATATTTTCACTGGACAGAAGAAGAAGATAAGAGTTTCAATCTGCTGAAGAAGAAGATCACTAAGCAGCCAATTTTGGTTTTGCCAGATTTCAGCAAGACATTCCAGGTCAAGTGTGATGCAAGTGGATTTGCAATAGGAGCGTTCTTGAGCCAAGATGACAGACCAATCGCATACTTCAGTGAAAAACTGAATGAAGTGAAGGTTAAGTACTCCACAGATGACAAGGAATTCTATGCGGTCATACAAGCGCTGAAGAAATGGAGACATTATTTAGTTCCCAAAGGGTTTGTTTTGTACAACGATAATCACGCTTTGCAATTCGTGACTCAACAGGAGAAGTTGAACCAAAAACATGCTAAATGGGTTGAATTCATGCAGAATTTTACTTTTGTGACTAAGCATATTTATGGAACTTCTAACAAAGTTGTTGATGCTTTGAGTAGGAAATGTTTGTTTATGCGGGAATTCAGAGTCAAAACTTTGGGTTTTGATAACCTCAAAGAGATGTACAGGGATGATCCAAATTTTAAGGAAGCATATGAGGCATCTGAGAATTCAATTCTCAGGAAAAGAACCCAATGGATTGAATACATGATCTAGGATGGATTATTGTTCAGGGGCAATCAACTATGCATTCCAAAATGCTCCATGAGGGAGAATCTACTGAAAGAAAAACACAGTGGAGGATTGGCCGGACACTTCGGTCATGATAAGACGTTCTCAAAATTGAATGGCTCATATTTTTGGCCAAGGATGAGGAAAAATGTTAAGAAATTTGTGGACAGATGCAGGATTTGTCAGCACACAAAAGGAAAAAGGAAGAACATAGGGTTATACCAGCCATTACCCATACCAGAAAGGTCGTGGGATGCAGTGAGCATGGATTTTATATTGGGACTACCAAGAACACAAAGAGGATATGATTCAATATTTGTGGTAGTCAACATATTTTCCAAGATGGCACATTTCATACCATGCCAAAAACCCAACGACGCAACTCATATTGCGAACCTGTTTTTCAAAGAAGTCGTCAGACTTCATGGCTTGCCAAGGAGTATTGTTTCGGATCGAGATACCATGTTCGTGGGACATTTTTGGAGGACTTTATGGAAGAAGTTGGGGACAAGTTTGTCATTTATCTCATTGTATCATCGATAGACGGATGGATAGACAAAGGTCATGAACACGAGCTTAGGATATTTGTTGAGGAGCCTAGCTACTGAACACCACAGTCAATGGGATCGCATTCTGCCACAGGAGGAATTTTCTTACAATGATTCAATCAATAGAAGCACAGGGCAGAGTCCATTCCAGATTGTATATGGAATGCAGCCAAGGGGCGTTTCTTAATTGAAAGATTCAGAACAAGCTGAATTTAGGAGTGCTAGTGCCGAGAATTTTGCAGAAGCAATAAAGGAGCTTCACAGCCGAGTCAAGGAGCGACTGCATAATTAAAATCAAGAATACAAGCGCAGAGTAGATCAACACAGGCGATAACTTCAGTTTGAAGCTGGTGATCTAATTCTTGCACATCTGAGGAAGGAAAGGTTCCCAAGGGGGACATATAACAGACTGAAGATGAAAAATATTGGACCATGTAAGGTCATAAGGAAATTTGGGGCAAACGCATATGAGATTGAATTACCCGATGGGTTCAGAATTTCATTGATATTCAATGTTGCGGATTTGTACCCTTACAAAGCTGTAGAAGCAGGAGAAAAAGATGAACAGAAGGAAGCTCAATGGACAAAACAGATGCCTGTAGCTGAAAAGCCATAGATAGAAAGTATAATTGACAAGCGGGTTAGCAAAAAGACTAGGAGGAAGGAGTATTTTGAATACTTGGTCAAATGGAAGGGGCATCCAGTTGAAGATGCCAGTTGGGAAGATGAAGCATAAATTCAGAAGGATGGACAGACCATGCAAGAGCTCATGAACATGAGTTCATGAAAATTTTCAAGCAAGGGAGTATGATGCAGGAGCATCGTGCCAAGCCCAAAAGCACGCGACTAAGCCAAAGAAATAGCTAGACGCGCAGAGGAAGAAAAAGAACACGTTTTCACAAGAGTCGTTTTCAATTTTGAACTTAAAAGGCATTAATGTAATAGTTATGAGGATGGCGTACTTTGCATTTATATCTTGGAGGTTGTAAATAGATCTTGAGCGATTGCTCTCATATATGGAACATAAAGGCATTTAAGCCCTATTAATGAAAGTAGGTAGATTTAAATTACAGATTAGACAGTTTAGAGAGAAGGAGGGAAAAAAAATATAGACACCCTCACTCTTGTATCATGTATCATTGTATGATTATGAACATTAGCATAGCACATAACAAAAGAATAGAGCTACAGAGAGAGTTGTAGAGGAAAAGTCCTTGTACAGGAGCTTTGAACTAATATATGAAGCTTTGAATCAGATTTCATGGGGTTATGATGTTTTCTGTTTATACATGGTGAATGGTATGTTCATGGTTGTTTATTCTCTCTGTTATGCATTTGCTTTAATACTGTGTGTATTTATGATTTCATAGTGAATGTTTGAAGTCTGAGAGAGAAAGAGAATGAGTTTCAATTGTTTCTCTTCCTGAGTGAGAGAGGTTCCTGCAAGGAGTGCAATGAGACGTCCGCAAGGTGTATGTTGACCAGGATTCTGAGTTTTATCTCAGAAAGCTCAGAAGAGATACCGTTGTTCTCATTCCAGCAGAAGTGCAGGTGGACCACAGAAGCCATGCAAGGAGTGTGTAGGTTATTGGAAGTCTCAGGACTTATAAACTAAAGTTAAAGAGGAGGGACTGTTGTTGCAGGGACTGCATAGAGTCGAAGAGGTCAAATACCTAGAAATATTTGATAGATTGCTGCAAGGAGTGCATGCAGGTGTTCTTTCAAGGCTAGAGTTGCAAGCGAAAGATCAGAAGGGTTTATGCCTTTGAAGTGTTCAAAGGGAGAGGGGGGTCAAAATCACCTCGTAGAAGTTAAGTTCCAGCGCAAACCACCGGGTTGTTTCACAAAGACTCAAAGGAGGAATGAACGGTTGGAATTCTCCATGGAGAACTCCCAAAGTCACGAGGGCTATAGGATCCAAGGGAGCTGCAAAGAGGATAAGCGTTGGATGAATCCACCCTTCGAGAGTTAAGACTCAAATTGGACCGCTGATCGTGATAGTGGACCCCTCAAATCATTTCGGAGTTCGGGATTTTGAAGTGGTAGGGCAACGGTAGTTGGAGGCTTGTTCAAGTCCCGAAAGCCGGAAAGAGTGATAGGTGGCAAGAGTCCCCGTCAAAGGTAGAAATTATTGGAGTGGACAGGTGGCGTGTCTTTGTCAAAGAGGCGAAGTCAAACCTTGTTGACCGTTTCAGAGTTTTGGAGGTCGAAGGACTGGGAGCCTTGCATCCGGATTCGCGAAGTTGCGAAGTCCGAAACCCCGATGAGGTGACAAGCCCATTGGGAAGCCAACCTTTGTTGAGCGCATCGAAATTTGGCATTTCGGGTTTTGGAGGTTGTAGAGACAAGAACTCTCGACAACAGGGAACACAAAATCGTGAAACCCAGAGTCCCGGTTCAGTAGAGGGAATGATCTTACTGAGATCGAGAGACTTGGGTAGTGCTTTGCGGTTGATCTCGTGGGGCATATTCAAAAGGACATGTGGATACACCATCGAGTGTGTGTGGGATTCCTTGTGGAGGAACCAAAGAGTCAATCAGACTCAAGGGGCAGATTTAGAACGATCCTGCGTGGACCTCGGCCTGAGGGTTTGGGGGTCTACGTCAGTTTAGCATGTTAATGAACCATGTAGGTGAAAATGATTCCTAGAGACATAACTAGTACAGTGGATGGCACCCATGTATCCTGGTATATGGATTACCTTTTATATGGACACCAATGATCAATTTTTTACAGGTACAAGAGGAAGAAGCAGTTGAAGTTAATTAGTTTTTTGTAGGTACAAAAGGAAGAAGAAGAAAGTTCGAGGATGAAGATCATAGTGAAGAAATCCCAACAGAATGTATGCATTTCAAATTAGTTTCTTCATCATGATGGTTCGTGGCCATTCAAAACCACTTTTGTGCATAGTCAACCAAAACTACTTGTGTTTGAGGTTTGTGGTCAGCCAAAACCACTTGTATACGAGCTTGTGGTAAACTAGAATCCACTTGGTGTGATGGTTCATGGTCATCTAAAATCACATGAGCATTATACTGGTTAGGGGTAAGTCACAAAATCCCATGATGATTTATGATGAGGGGAAGAAATGAAGCAACACACAAATCCCATCCTTATGAAGATAGAAGCTAAAGATGACGACATGACTCTGATCAAGACCCAGACAGATAGATATTAAGAAAAGTGCTCATTAAGGGAGAGTGTTGGAATATGTAACTCCTAATTGTCTTAATAATGTCTGAGGATATTATGTTTGATAATGTATTTTGTTATTGAGAGGTAGAGATAACCTCTATGTGAATTTTTAAAGTCTATTATTTAGAAGGTTGTTAGTTAGCTCAATTTGAGAGTTTTGGTTCAACTAAGTTTCCACCTAGTTTGGTGTGTAGTTGAGATATTATCTCTTGTGAACTCTATATAATGGAGTCACAATCTATTGTAAAAATTCAATTATTCGATATAGTTTTTTTTGTGTGTATAACATTGTCTCATCTCTCATATTTTGTGTGAATCATTGGATTGATGACTAGAAAAATTGTACTAAACTCAACTCAGAGGCCCATTAAAAGCATTAAGTGGCAAAAAGGATGTATCCCCATGAATCCAGTGGAAAATATGTACAACATTTTATAGAACCAATCACAAAGTTCCAACTTCAAGTCTAGGTTGGAGTTGAAAAACGAATACTTATATTCAAATTTACTTCAAGTTTATTATTGAGAATTGGATATGGGATAGATATCATGTTTTGTAGTAAAACCTTGCTAATGGAATTTCACTAAGTCTAGTAGTTGAAAGTAAAAATTTATTACCTTGGTCAAAATATGCAACATTAATGATGCCCCTTTGCACCTAAGAAATAGAAGAAATTATTGTTGTTTCCATGCAAATTAAGGACAAAAAAACATATCAACAAAAGCATTTGGTAAGAATAAAATCAATACTTTTTTTCATACGGTTTAGGTTGTTTTGATATCAACAATGGTTTATGCTCATCAAAAGGGCTCTTAGAATTTACACTCGTTTTTCAAAACTTTAAGAATTTGTGCAATACACATTTTTATGGGTTTCTTTAATACATATATGAAATCATTCCACTAAAAATATAGGAAATACACATGCTCATAGGTAATGTTCTTGTTATTTGTTGGTGTAACTTAGGTATGTTTTATTGTATAACATTAATATGTCTTGGGATATGTAATTCTTATTTGTCTTTGGTGTGATTATATTTAATTATTGAGTTTATTGGTCATTATAAAGGAGAGTTCTAGTATGTATGAGAATGAGTTTGTTCCTATCGTTTAAGAAGTTGTTGAGACGTAGTTGGTTTGAGAGATTCTCTCCAACTAGTTAGCTTCCTAAATTAATGTGGGGTTGAGATATTTTTTCAACCAAATAGATCTAAAATCAAAGTAGTTCTTTTATATTGAGACTATTATTGTTGTATTTAAATATATACACTATTTAATTGTTTAATAAAACACTAAAACACAATTTTAGTGTGTGTAAGAATAATGTCTACTCTCCCTCACCCATTTACTAGGTAAATGAAAACCTATGAGTAACAAAGTAGAGTAGTCTACTCTCACTCTCACTTTCCCTTGCCCATTTCCTAGGTAAATGGAAACATATGAGATTAAGAGAGTAAAGTAGAGAGTGCTTGCTGTTATTTGTTTATTTTAGTCTGTTTGTCCATCATATCCATACGAGGGGAGCCACAATCTGTTGATGTGAAGAATAAGCCACCATTTAGAAGAGTCGCTGCCTAACAACGATTCCCATTCTATGCTCTGCGGTAGTGGAAGATACGACATGGTTGAGTTTATGGCTCACTGGGATGGTTTGTTATCAAAGTATATAGAGCGTGTTCTTGTTCTTGCTAAAACCGATATTCCTTTTGATTTGGATGAGGCTATAATCAGATGGTGTAAGCGAAGAATCATGGTTGCACTTCCAAATGCTGAGAATAGAGAGAGAACTCATAAATGACGTAAACCTGTGTGGAGGAAACCATAGCACAATAGAGGTATTCCCATCGAACCTGTGCATCGAGGAGATTGTTGAGGAGAGAAGTAGACAACCAAGCAAGTAGTGTAACTGAACCCATTGTTCGCTAACCCTACGTGTGCAAAGCCATGAGAAAGGGCATACTTAATGCAAGTGAAAAAGAATATCAAGGTTGTGCAACTTGACTGGAATACAATGACCCATACATTTTAAGCATGGATATGAATTTCATAGTGAAGCAATTGAATTGAATATTATAGGCCAGTCAAGTCAAGAGTGAAAAACAATAGATTGAAATACTCATTCAATAAATACAGAATATGGTAAAAAACTAAAGATATCGTTAAAATCAATTTACAATTAATTTATTAAAAGTAAATAAGTTATAAAATATTATTTAAATTCACCTAAGAAAGTAACTATTTTTACTCACTACTTAAATTACATCTAATCATCCTATTTAACTAACAAAAAATATAATACAATATAAACCATATAACACAACTACTTAAATTACACTTAATTAACCACATAAAAAAAGTAAAAAAATAAAACATAGATCATATCAATAATACTAATAAGTTAATCATTCATAACCAAAGTCATTATCATATATTAAAATTTGAAAATCTTAAAAACATGAAATTTATGACAAATTAAAACATGAATTTTATGGCAAATTTCCATTTTTTCCATGAATAAAAAGGATTTGTGTTGTATACCTCTCTCATTTAGGTGATGAAGAATTCCTTGAGCATTTCTTAACTTAACTTAATATATTCACCTACTTAACAATTGCGTCTTTGAGATGCAAGTAGCACGGGACAAAGAAAGAATCTGACAGTGGTGGAATAGGCCTAAGATAGGTAGGGAGTGAATGCGAGAAAGTGGGTTGTGGGATCGAGCAAGGTTGTTTACAATAAGGAAAACAAAATAGGATGGTAGTCTATGAGCAAAAATGGTTGTAGACAAAGAAACTATAGTAGTGTACAAGGGAGGGTTAAAGTTTAAGATACATACAACCCAAATTGAGTTGAAAGTTATGAATCTTTCATACAAAATATAAATATTTCAATATAAGGTCTAATGAAAAACTTGGGAAACTTGAGTTGAAATTTGTGAAGCTTTGATACTAAATATAAATATTTCAATAAAAGTTCTAATGAAAAACTTGAATACTCCCCGAGTGTTTACTGCTCGAAGAAAGAACAAGTACCTTACTTGTTGGTATGAGCAAGAAGAAGTACCTTAATTTTTGGGGCGTAACTTTGTAGGGAGTAAAGTCCTGCTCCTGAGCATCACAAAAAAACTTGAGTTGAAAGATGTGAAACTTTGATATGAAATCAAAATATTTCAATATAAGCTCTAATGAAAAACTTGAATACTTCGCGAGTATTTACTACTCAAAGCAAGAAGAAGTACCTTACTTTTTGGGGCATAACCTTGCAGGGAGAAAAGTCTTGATCCTCAGCATCACAAAGCCTAGGCTGGGGTTTGGCTTTCACTCCTAAATTTCATAGACTGGATATGAATCTACATTACATGTGGGTGTGCTTTGAATTGGTTTCTCATTCATTCAAGGCCGTGTTGTCAATCAAGGTGTGTAAACCCATAGTTGGGCTGACAAGTGGGTTTTCCCTTATAATCCCACCGGGTGCACCAGTGTACAAGTCACAAGGGAGGACTCAACCAAGATGAGGGCCTGAAGACGATTCAATATATATCTGCCTGTGATTATTTCCACTTTTTATGGTGAGAATGCTGAACCTCCTACACTGTAAAATGTAATAAAAATCGGTGGTTTGAATAGTGTGTGCTATTTGAGAAGGAAAATCCATGTGAAAGAGGATGACGATGGAGACAACTAGTGAAGGTTTTCTTCATGTCCAATCCACAGTGATTTATAAACACATCATAGTGGTTATTGCAACTTTCGATGGTGGTGGGATCAACAACAGTGGAGGCAGAGGAGGAGGTAGAGGAAGTGTCAATCTTAGTTGTAGAGAAGAATGTTGAATTTCTATTTCAATTTCAATTTTAGGGTGCGTTTGGGGGAAGGAGGATGCAGGCGTTGGGTATGACATTGCTAATTGCTATAAAAATATAAATAGATATAGAAATTAGGGGGATGGAAGCTCTAGATGTCTGATATGATGGAAGAGATAAGAGAGTATAGTTTCATAGGAGCAGGTACAATAAATTGTATGAAGGATTGTAGTGAGGAAAAGTTAGGAGTGCACATATGTAAAAACCCTCGTGAGTCGTGATGCTTTCACTAACTAAACCAACGATTAAAATAAAGTGTTTTTAAATACATTCATCCTAATGCAAGAGGCTGGCCATCCATCCATCAACCACATCATCATTATTTCTTTTCATTTGGGGTCCACATGTGTTCGTTCTATCGCAAGAGGCTGAGTCAACCAACCATCAATCGTGCCAACCTTATGTGAAGTTCTATTCCTACACCACAAGGAAAATCCCGAGCAGATATTTCGTGTGACCAATGTAAACAACCATAATAATAATGTAGAACAATAACATATGAACAAGTTAATGCTCCTTCCATGGAGGGGATTTTAGAAGATTACCCTTCATACAAAATTTTGGATTTGGATTTGCATTTCCCCAAAATTGACAAAAACAAAAATATCCATTTTTTTGATGGGTGAATAATTAATTATACTTCTAGGATGTGCTCGAAGGGTGTTGATGGTATGTGACAGGCTCAATTTTGAACCCTGTTCGGCATCAATAATTAGTTCTGAACTCATTTGGAGTTGTTCAATACTAATCATGATGAATTTATTGTAGAGCTCACCCATTAATAGCTTCGAAGGAAAACAATACCCTTGTCTTTATTGTTTATATGGGAAGACAATAAGAAGACAAAGGATGTAATGAAGAAGATGTATGACATTCAAATGAAGAAAGTGAACACGTTAATGAGGCTGATGGGTTGAAGAAGTCATACGTGAGGTTGGAACCAAATTATGATTCCTTGGACATAGTTGTGAACCATGAGCGGGTCATGGTCATGAGAAGAAGAGTGATTCCAGAGGTAGCTGGGACAAAATTATGATTCCTTGGACATAGTTGTGAACCATGAGAGGTTCATGGTCATGAGAAGAAGAGTGATGCCAGAGGTAGCTGGGACAATCATGGTGTACAGTAAGGAGCCAAGGAAGTGAAGGGAAGTTTGCCAATTAGGTTACACAGTTTTTATTACAGTTTGAGTTGTTTTGTTAAAGAAGTTGATAGAATGTTTGGAGATGGAAAAGGTAGATGCTAATAGAGAATCCATAAATGTGACAGTGAGAAATATTTGACCAACATTAAATTAAATGTCTTTTAAATTTATTTGGAGTTGTGAAGGGAAACATGTTGAGCCTCATCAACTTAATGTGTGATGTATTGTTAGATGTGACAAATATGACAATTTCCTGTTTGAAAACTCCAAGAAGAACGAGTTAATGATGGAACTCATAAATGTTTTGGAATTAGTAGCATTTACATTGATCATAACTAACTCAATATGAATGTAGTGGTTTTTTTAGAACTAACTACTCTAACAAATCATAGGTGAATCCAAGACAATGAGTTGACAATGATGTTGAAGGTCCAAAGATCAAATATGAAAATGAAGACTCCAAACATGTGAAAAAATGAAGAGGAGTAAGATGATATATCTCTTGATGACAATTCGAAGTACTTCTTGGTAATATTTTATGATGTAAGATCATTGCTTACTATTCTTTATAAACGGAAGTTGTTGGAATGATAAGAAGGAAGAACGAATATGTTGTTCTAGTTAGAACAAAGAGATTGGTCAAAGGGAATATGATGATAGTGGAACTCACGTGGAAGCAACAGAAGTGTGGAATAAGTAGGATGATTATGGACAAACAAGGTAAATTGTGTGAATTGAGTTGTGTTGAATAAGATAGACTCATGACCATATGTTAATGTGAGTCAAAAATTGTTTTATAGCAAGTCTATGATGTAATATTTATTGTTACAATGTATTGGTCCTTGAAATGTTTGATTATGGACCTAGTATCTTCATGGGATGGAGTATGTAATGTATGTACCTCTATCTATGTAACATGTAAAGGGAATATCGTTGTAAGACCTGACTAGCCATGCATACCCCTTTTTCATGTATCCCTATTGATTTGTAGTGTAGAAACCTCTTTATGGAGTTATTTATTACCCAGAGTGAGCCATGTCACAGGTCAGATGCATGCTCTATGGGTGGACTCTAGGAGGTGCGTAGAAAACCATGAGTTTTATATTCATGGGGAGTTCATCAAGAGGTCGACTGAACCATGTACCTAAAGGATATCCTACTAAACTAGTGGTTGCACTGACTAATGGCCCATGCATTATGGTGGATAATTGTTTCTTTATATAGAATTTGGAAGTTTGATGATGCATGATCGAGGTACGAAGAGAAAATACTAGGTTGGACCAAACATAGACTTTGTTGAGCATGAGGTGCTTTGACTCAAAGGACTTGGTGATGATGAAGACCTGACCTAATGATTGTAAAGACAAGTATTCCTTAAGGGGGAGTGTTTGGATATGAAACTCCCACTTGTCTTTGGTGTGATCATATTTAATTATTTAATTTATTGGTCATTATTATGTATAATTCTATTAACTACGATAAGGAGTTTGTTCCTAGCTTTCAGGAGGTTGTTGAGGCCTAGTTTTTTTGAGATATTCTCTCCAACTAGTTAGCTTCCTATATTGGTGTGAGGTTGAGATATTTGTTCAACCACGTAGATTGTGAAATCAAGGTATTTCTTCTATCTTGAGACTATTATAGTTGTATTTATATGTAATCTATTTGATTTTTTAATAGAGCACTAAAGCATAATTTCAGTGTGTGTAATTATTGTCTACTCTCCCTCTCCCATTTCCAAAGAGTATGGACGTAAATATTTAATTCTTAAACACCACCCTTGACAAAGAAATAAAAGTATCATAAAATAACTAGCTCAAACTCCACACATCACTCTAAATGTTTTCTATCCAAACACAATAACAACTCTTCTTATCCTTACACTATACAATAGAATATTATTTCATTAAAGTTGCATTATAAATGAACGATTCTCATTTTGAACAATGTTCTCATAAATTTCCATAGAAAATACTTACTAGATAATAAGTCAACAATTTCATCACCATATCCTAAATTTTTGTTCCTACTTTCTTGATTGAATTGAACACATTATTTCAAAATGTATTCTTAAAAAAACACTGCTAACCTTTACACACTACTATCAAGCTAGATAAAAATTAATATGGATTATGCCCCTGCTATATGGCTAGGGAAGACTTGGAAACTTTCAAAAGTGAAACCATCTTCACAGTAGATATTCATTTTTTCCTTCATCTTCCTCCTTTAAGTCATAGAATAATAAAGTGGAAATTCCTAATAGTTCATGAGAATTGAACCAAAGGAAATATGGATCAGTTGAATGATGAAGATAGTATCGCAAAATTCAAGTTGTGGAAACATGCCAAA
>ML782826.1:22292-34331 GCA_009831015.1 Picea engelmannii
TAGATCTTTTTGCTCAAAACCCTAGATGAAAGGGAGAATAGGAACAACTCATTGAATGAGTGCTTGCTTAGCAAAGAGAAGACATGTATGAGCATTTCGATGAAATCCTTACTCGATTAACTGGTACCATGGGTTCTACTTCAACTAGTGATTGGAGAGGAATTGCCTTTGACATGGTTGGCATCTTCAAGGTTGAAATGAATCTAGATATTCCTAATCTAGAATGAAAGATTAATGTAGAAGTAGTAGGTAATTTGTAGTGAACCTTACTAGATAAAATAAAACTGCTTAGTTTTAGAACAACAAAATGGATCACACTATAATAAATTCCAAGCATATAGAGAAAACCCGTAAGGTAGAGTAACACCATTAATTACTCCTTATGGAAGGAATCACTCCACACAACATGATTGTTACAATACAATTGTCAACATGTATCTCTCTCTCTCTCTCTCTCTCTCTCTCTCTCTCTCTATATATATATATATATATATATATATATATTTCTTATTAGTATTCCTAGAAGTCTATGCCAATTATCCATCATTATTACATTTATCACCCCTAACTACTCAATGCACCTATTTTTTATCCACCGACTACTAAGTAGATGTTATTCCATTATTATGGACACAGTACATTAATTATTGCTCCTCATGTACCTCCCTAGGTATTTAATATGATATTAATTATTCTCCCTAGGTACATTACATTTGATCCCCCTTTGCATGTTTTTTTCCTTAAAACATGAGTGGAAGCCATACACTATGATCTGTTAAGCAATGTAGTCAACTAGTACCAAGCATGGTCATCCATCCATCCTACTGAAATGTGGACATGGGGTTCAAATACTACTTTTCCACTTGGATCTTGATTTTGAGTGCTCATTTGATTCCCTATTGTCATTTTGCTAGTCTAATATAGCTACAGATTTCTTTTAGTCCTCTATGTACATCTATAATGGGTGCTTCTTTGGTTGGAGGCTTCTCAACAAGAACAAGAAGCACATGTGGTGGTCAATTAACAACCCAAATGACCCCCTTTTATTCCTCGCCCATGCCCCACTCTGATACCACTTGTAGTGAATCTTACTAGATAAAAAATAAAACCCTTTCGCTTCAAAATAAGAAAATGGCACCAAAATGGATCACATAAGAATAAACACCAAGCATATAGGAAAAACCCTTAAGGTAGGGTAACACATCAATTATTCCTTATGGAAGGAATCATTCCATAAGCCATGCTTGTTAAAATAAAATTCTCAACATGCCTCATACAATGATGCTCGTGTATGGGTGGGCGAAATTATCCCATACTTTGAGGAAAGACTCAACATACACGGTCCCTACATCTTTGTTTAGGTATTAAAAATGGTGTAATAGGATATGGCTAATTTAAAATTTGAAGATGGTTAATTTGTAAAACCACATAGATGTATAAATCTTGTAATAAAGTTTAAGTTTATTTATAAATAAACATTCCATTTAAAAATTGTTTAATTTTGCTTTACTCAATGAATCTATGAAGTGTTTAGGCTATCAGATTTATATTTTTCTTTATCAATACAAAGTTTCTATGTTATCAATTCCTAGCTTACCATGTGATTAGTATTCTTTATTGTTTGGTTATGTATGCATTCGTTTTTAATAAATAGTGATACAAATCAGTGGTATTAGAGCATATTTTTTGATAAACGATTCCTTATTAGACTATAACTCTTTAAGCTTTGCTAAACATGACCTATGTAGTTAACACCACTATGTTTGTTTAGACATGCTTGAAGATGTAGGTGTTTAACTTGTCCTTCCCTTTGACTTCTAAGTAGTTCTTTTTGCTCAAAACCCTATCCAGGATATTAGATGAAAGGGAGAACATGAACCCTCTTAATGAGATTGAACAACTCATTGAATGAGTGTTTGCTTAACAGAGATAAGACATGTATGTGCATTTTGATGAAATCCTTACTCGATTAACTGGTACCATGGGTTCTACTTCGACTAGTGGCTGGAGAGGAATTGCCTTGACATGGTTGACCTCTTCAAGGTTGAAATGAATCTAGATATTCCTAATCTAGAATGAAAAATTAATGCAAAAGAAGTAGGTAATTTGTAGTGAACCTTACTAGATAAAATAAAACTGCTTAGTTTTAGAACAACAAAATGGATCACACTAGAATAAATTCCAAGCATATAGAGAAAACCCGTAAGGTAGAGTAATGCCATTAATTACTCCTTATGGAAGGAATCACTCCACACACCATGATTGTTACAATACAGTGGTCAACATATATATATATATATATATATACACTTTCTTATTAGTATTCCTAGAAGTCTATGCCAACTATCCATCATTATTACATTTATCACCCCTAACTACTCAATGCACCTATTTTTTATCAACCAACTACTAAGTAGATGCTATTCCATGATTATGGACACATTACATTAATTATTGCTCCTCATGTACCTCCCTAGGTATTTAATATTATATTAATTATTCTCCCTAGGTACATTACATTTTATCCCCCTTTGCATGTTTTTTTCCTTAAAACATGAGTGGAATCCATACACTATGATATGTTAAGAAATGTAGTCAACCGGTACCAAGCATGACCATCCATCCATCCTACTGAAATGTGGACATGGGGTTCAAATACTACTTTTCCACTTGGATCTTGATTCAGAGTGCTCCTTTGATTCCCTATTGTCATTGTGCTAGTATAATATAGTTACACATTTCTTTTAGTCCTCCATGTACATCTATAATGGGTGCTTCTTTGGTTGGAGGCCTCTCAACAAGAACAAGAAACACACGTAGTGGTCAATTAACAACCCAAATGACCCCCTTTTATTCCTCACCCATGCCCCACTCTGATACCACTTGTAGTGAATCTTACTAGATAAAAAATAAAATCCTTTCACTTCAAAATAAGAAAATGGCACCAAAATGGATCACATAAGAATAAACACCAAGCATATAGGAAAAACCCTTAAGGTAGGGTAACACATCAATTCTTCCTTATGGAATGAATCATTCCATAAGCTATGCTTGTTAAAATAAAATTCTCAACATGCCTCATACAATGATGCTCGTGTATGGGTGGGCGAAAGTTAATGACGATCTCTCACAACACGTTAGTGGCAATGCAAACATGAAAAAAAAAACAATCTATTAACTTGAAAGGATGATTCAAGGTACTTTCACAATGAATTTGAATATGGTGTAAAAAGATCAAATGTAGGAAATTGAATTATTTTTTTGAATATATTATTTTTCTTTATAAAATTTGTGTATGAATATGTGAAAGTTGAGTTTTTCTAACATTGGTATGCTATGTTTTATGCAAAATATAATGCATATGTTCCCGTTAGCGCATGTGTTGAGTACCTAAATGATGTAATTTCTTTAAAACAATTGTAAAGTTGTAGATAACGCATTGTTCTTGTGCACACCTATTTTTTTTCAATTTTCAATCTATTAATTATATATATGTTTTTTAAAATTATGAAATTCATTATATCCTTGAATTTACAAGGTCATACGTTAGTGTAGGGTACATGAGGGTCTTAAAATAATCAAATAATTTTTATTTTTATTTTAGATTGTATATATTGGTATGTACTAGTGCAACACATAACTTTTTCTAAAAATGGTTAAGAAAGAAAAAAGTTATAATGCGAATAAAATATGTATGTATTTTAAGATTTTGATATATGCCAAGACAAAAATGTATTAAAAATAGTAAACAATTTGTCTTGACATATAACAATATATTAAAATACATAAAAATAGTAAAACACACACACACACACACACACACACACACACACACACACAGATATATGGAATATGCATAACTGACTCTATATGTATGTATAGTTTCATTGATGATGAATTTGTGTAGCCTATACAAAATAAAGTGAAAAATAGAGATATTGAGAGCCATTCAAAAAAATGGAGGTCTTGATGTATTTGTAGCCCAAACCACCAGGTTTGTCATTCCAAACCTAAATCCAAAGAAACCAAGTTAAGAAACACATATTTTCAATTTGTTAATCCCACCCAAAAATATTTGAATGGAAGGAGCATGTGCATGTTCTAGAGCACATGCACATTCCTATAATGTGCTCACACTACTGTGCCTTTTTTTTTGTCCAATGTATATCTTCACCTCCAATTGGGATATCAATTAACTTAGGAGGATTTGAGCATTAAGTATGGGTATCAGGGTGCTTGACATAGTAAGGGAAGGAAAATTAGGCCTTAGGTTGTAAAGGTTGCTTTTAGGTATCAAGGTCCTAGAACAACACCTTGAACCACCACACTTGATCTCCCAATGAGATTCTTGGCCTAAGAATCAAAATATTAGTGACATTAGGAAAATTTCAACACTAGGTATTAGTATTAGGGCCTTGGACATGGTTTGCATAGGAATCCTAAGACTTATGTCATAATCAAAGCTTCTAAACATATAAGTAAAGAATAATGGCTCAAACTACCACTAATGGCATATCAAGAGCATGTGAAGTAGTCCGTGTAGCACCAATAATTTTTTCCACCATTTCAAGTTGAGTGGACATTGGGAAGCAAAGTGTTGGAAAATTTATCTAGAGCTCCACCCCAGGAAACACACCATTAAGAGAAGAGTGTGGAGAATGAATCCTATAGGAGATGAAGAGGTCACTGTATCTCTAGCCCAAGGAGAAAATATTGTCTAGATATTTACAATTGCACCAAAGGTCAATGGTGTTAATAATGTGGACAACAAGTTGATGTCAACATCAAAGGAATCCTCAATCCAATTGTTTCTTTAAATCTCTCAACAAAGAATTTCCTTCTTGGAGATGTTTCTAAGATTGTTGCATGGATATTAATGAACTTAGGAGTTCCTTGGAATTTCTTGACAGTTATAGAAGAGAACATAATGTTGTATAATTCACAAGGTACATTTGCATTGAGTAAATTATTGGCTACAATAGTTCCTCCAAGCTATTTGTAAGCCATTCCTTGGACTATCCAAATCTTGAGGCATTCCCTCATCCTCAATACTATAGGCATTGATTTCATGTACAACCAAACATCGCATCATTTGTAAACTATTTTGGGAAAAAGGAGTCGTGATTAGAAAAAAATGTGGTTATCCAATTGATGGCATTGTAGAGATGATTTGTTTGTAAGCACGTGCAAGTAGTAAAGGGTTATTCCATGTGGGAAGTAATTGATCCTAGAAAAAGAGGGCAATACAACCTTCCTTCAATCAATTTGTTATGTGATTCCATAGCTTGTTGGGATGTCACCGAAAAAGAAAAGATTATAATTCAACTTGGCTTGCATTAGATGCCAATATGGACCATATCTAAGTATAAGAATTAAAGAGACTTGCATACTGAAAATGGAAATGAATTTTGATTGAAGGGTTCAAAATCTAAAGATTGCTTTGAGTAAGGAGTCGATGAGAAAAAAATTGTGTTATTGGAACAAGCGAGCTAGAAACTAGAACTAGAGCCATAGTCAGAAGCTAAAGCCAAGAGATAGATTTGAGATCCATGTTCCAAAGAAGTAGACATCAGGTAAATTGATCTATAGTTGTTTTCCTTCTAAACTTTTGGAGGCAAAAACTCCTCTCAATTGGGAGGCGCCATTCGAAATGGATTTGAACAAGATGAATGGTTTGTACATAAAGGTAATACGATAATTAATTAGGTTTGAAATAATAAAATACAATATAAGAAATACAAAAATTAAATGAGAGAAAAGATTGAAAAATATAATTAAATGAAAAAGAAAAATAAACTTAGGAGAGAAGAGAGTTGAGAATGGGAAATGAAATTTTAGGTCTTTTGGCCTTCCCACTAACCCCATCTCTGTCTATATCTTCTTGAAATTGCACTCAAAAAGGGATTTTTATTGGCCAAGAGGTGAGGATGCATGCGATCTTGGGTGTATAAATTGTTGAATAACCATAGAGCCACGAGCTGCATTGCAACATGAGATTGTCAAAATGAATACTGAGCAAACATTTGAAGCTAGTTTTCCTCTTTGGGTTTCTAGGGTAAAATCTATGTGTCAAATTATTTGTTTGATTTTAAATGTTGTGTGATATTTGTGGGATGGCAATGTAGTAGCTATGTTTTGGCAATGTGTTGGGAGAATCTCTTATTGTATTATGGTCATTATTTCTTGAGGTTAGTTCCTATTTATTGTTTTCATAATGGGTAAAATCATGAAGGTGGGTAACACATTCGTGAGAATGGAGGCAGGAAAACTATTAAAAACAAATTTTCAACCGAAGTATTAATTTTTTGTCCGAAAAGGTGCATCTTTCGGCCAAAAAGTACATATTTTGCTGAAAACGTGAACGCCAAATCGAATGGTGCACGAACGACATCCTCAAATTTAATGCAATAAAAATCGACAACCAATTTTTTTCTCTGGTAGCACAGAGACCGAAAAACTATTTTATATATAACCATCCTTTCGCACCCCTGTTACTATACAAATAATGAAAGTGAACTCTGGCGGGTTGATGTTGTTGGCGATTGGTGTTGGTTGTCAGCTGTTGAGGTTGGCATTGGATGTTGGTTGTTGGCGGTTGGAATTGGATGTTGGATATTGGTTGTGGTGGTTGGTGAACAATGGAGCTGTTGGCTATCCCGTCATTGCCAGGTAAGTCTGTTGTATTCAATTTTTTTTTTCTAATTTTTTTATATTTTTTTATTTATGTATGTTTGCACGCAGAGTCCATATGGAATCTGTCCATTCACACAAAGTCCATATGGACTCTTCCCATTCACATAGAGTTCCATATGGTACTCTGTGCGAATGGGAATAGTCCATATGGACTCTGTTCATTCTCAAAGAGTGCCATATGGCACTCTGTGCGAACGAGCAGAGTCTATCTGGCACTCTGTGTGAACGAGTAGAGTCCATATGGACTATGGCACTTTGTGCAGATGGGAAGAGTCCATATGGACTCTACCCATCTGCACAGAGTGGCATATGGCACTCTGTGCGGACGGGTAGAGTCCATATGGACTCTGCCCATCCACACAGAGTGCACAAATATAATTCAAATGTAATGAACATTTTAATAATTTAAATATGTACATGTTTATTTTACATGTGATGTTGGTGAACGCTGGTGGTTTGTGTTGTTCGAGACTACTGGTGGTTGGTGTTGTTTGTGAACGTTGGCGGTTGGTGAACGTTGTTGCTATTGTCAAATCCAGGCGTAGGCGCCATGGTCAGGTAAGTCTTGTTTATGTTTGTAACATAGTTTTTTTTTTAATTTTATTCAGTTATAGTTTTTTATGTTGGTTTGAATCTGCACAGAGTCCATAAGGACTATGTCCATTTGCACCCTGTGCAAATGGGAAGAGTCCTTTGTAACTTTTTGTTTTAATTTTATTAAGTTATAGTTTTAATTTTTATTTTGGTTTGACTTTGTACATAGTCCATAAGGAATTTGTCCATTCACAAAGAGTCCATATGGAACCCTATGCGAATGTGTAGAGTCCATATGGACTCTGCCCATTCGCACATAGTGCCCAGTGTTGTACAATACCTTCCATTGCCAATTTTTTTAATTTTTAGTTTCAATTTATATATTGAACTTTTTGTAATTGTCAAACATGTACATTTAGACTCTTAGTTAAGTAGTTAGTATTTTATTAGCTAATGTAATTGAATTTTTGAAATTTATCTAAAGTTAGTGTTAAATGTACTTGTTAGTTTGCTACTTATGTTGCGCATATGTTGTGTTTGAGTTATCTATGGTCTATTGTTTTAGTATAATAATAGCTAAATCATTAGATTTATTTGTAAAATGTAAATTTCGAATGAACTACTTAGTGTTTTAGTTTTTGTTGACCATTAATTCAAGTATATAAATAGAATGCATAGATTCAAGTTGTTCATTTGGTGATCCATAACATAATATCTACACACATACTTTACTAACAACATTTTTAATTTTTTTAATTGTAACTAGGAGATTTAATATCAATAAAAAAGACTACATGAAAGTTATAGAGCACATACATCGAGGTCTGTTTCAAAAGTGACATGTAATAACTAAATAACCGACTATGTACTAGCATATAACAAAGAATAATTATATCCAAAAGGAAAAATATCCCAAAACTTTTGAGTGGTATAGATTCTACAAGATACACCTAGTATAATGGGAACTTAGCAAAATGTATATCGACTGTCCACTTCTTCCATTGTTGGTTTGACTAGGTCCAACTCTAGTTTTGTTATTTCCATGTTGTCTACAAGTTGATGCACAATCTCATCTTCCTATGATCCCCCATAGTTTTAATTTACAAACTATGCCTAATTCAAGGCTTCGAATTGGTCTCCCTTGCTCATATTGATAACTAAATTCCAAAGCATATTACATTCAACCTCTACAATGACTATTTTCCTCTTACGTTGGACAAGAGTGGTCATAATTGTTACAACTTGAGTGACTATCTATTGTTCATTTTCATTTGGTTGGAGATGAAAATATTTATTTTTTATTTCCCTGAATGGACACTTCATGATTTCATAACACCATTCTAATCTCCTTCAACTCCCTATAATGCATAATAATTCAATGAAAATTAGGGAATTCTTACCACTTGAAAGTAATCTAATCATTAAGCTACACAAATACGGTGCAAATCAAGTTGTTCCAATGAAGAGATCGAATAGTGCACCAATACTCCAAGCCAAAGGGTCTTGGACAAATTCATAGAGTGGAAAGAGGGAAATACTCTACCCAAAGAGAGAAAAAATAAATCAAAAGAACTGGAGCGTACTTATAAAACAATACCTTTGAAATGTTAGGAGTTTCACTATTTCTACCGGAAAATGAATGGATGAGATTTAACCTATAATTTTAATCTTATCTGAAAAATTTATAAATTGAATGTCTTGAAATGACATTCATGGATGCTACAATCATTGTTGCCTCGATTTTGTTTCGACTCTTTGCCCATATTCAAATTTATATACATGGACATATTATGAACATTGAATCAAACCAAATCAAGTTTTAACATCGGTGCAAATGATATTATTCTACGAGATATTGGAGGACTCCATAACATGGACTCGACACAAACTCCATCTACATTTCTTGCAGAGTTCATATGGGCTCCGTGCCATTCGCACAAAGTTTCACATGGTCTATGTCCAATTGAAAACACTCTTGGAACTATATTAGAAAACTTCCTAGAACTACTTCTTTATAAATTCATTAAACATAATAAAGAAAAAATATAAAAAAATATTCAATTGGATAGGACTAGAAAAAATCTGAGAAACTTTTGTTGCCCATAAGAAACTCAGAGAATCCTAAAGACCTGAAAAATATTTTCAAGTTATTATCTTATATGATAAATCTTGAAGTGCATGCCTTTGTGGTTCTAGAAGCTTCTCTTTACTCCCTAAAATAGTGGATGCTCTTCTATGTCCATGCAAAGTCCACGAGGCTTTAAATTACTAAAAATATGTACAAAATCTTCCAAGAGCACTAGAGCAAACCTTCCTATGTTATTCCTTGTCTTGATCAATTTGTCTTGTGTAAACATTGTTTCACTATGCTTAGACCTGCCTACCTTGGTTGTCATGGAACACTATTAAAATTATGTCTTCTCCTCTAATTAGGTTTCTTGGTTGTGATTCCATTTAATCCTTGGCATTTCCTTGACTAATTTTTATACACACATACATATATCAATTTAATATTACAATGGAAATAAACATACACATGCACAACAATTTCCCCAAATCACTACGACAAATATTTAACAACATGCATGGTTTCCTCTTAATTTACATAATAGAGGCTAAACTATGGACTATATAGCATGAGTCGATGGATGACACTACCTTAGAAATCTACACATAATTCCTATAAAACCCAAAATATATATCTTGAACATAATCATTCACCAATTTATGTTCATAAATTTACTCAAATGAAAAATACAATAATTAATTCACGTAACTTAAATATTTAAGATAAAAGTACTTAGTTGTTATAGCACTTAAGGAAATATCTCCATAGGGTCATTTTTCCTCTCAACCATAGGCACCAGCTCATGTGTGTGCCACCTCCAAAATGAGAATGAAACAATAAGGGTGAATATGTTAGCTTGATCAGTCCCACATAATCCAAACTCGATTTTCAATATATTTGGAATTCCATCTTTGAAGAATAGAGCTCCAAACAACTCAATCCATAACATTGGCCAAGTAATGAAAAATATCTAATATGCTAGATTAGTATGTTTCTTAAACCTATAAAGACATGATTTTTTAATTTTAATTTTATCTTCATTGAATAACTCCTTAGTGAATCAACATAGGTAAAATCATAACCCATTTATAAACATTTGTCTTGATCAATTTGTCTTGTGTAAACATTGTTTCACTATACTTAGACCTACCTACCTTGGTTGTCATGGCACACTATTAAAATTTCGTCTTCTCCTCTAATTAGGTTTCTCGGTTGTGATTCCATTTAATCCTTAGGAATCCCTTGATTAATTTTTACACACACATACATATAACAATTTAATATTACAATGAAAATAAACATACATGCACAACAATTTCCCCAAATCACTACGACAAATATTTAACAACATACATGTTTTACACAATGATTTTGATCCAATTACATAATTAATCATTCAAACACACAATTCTCAAATTATTAGCTTGTTACATAGAAGAAAATATCAAAATACTTATAAAAGTCTTCTACATATATATAATTAGAATTTATTCTAGTTATGTCATCTTTTTTATCCTCATAATGCTAATTCCACACATTTGGCATGGTTTCCTCTTAATTTACACAATAGTGGCTAAATTATGGACTATATAGCATGAGTTGATGGATTATGCAACCTTATAAATATACACATAATTCCTAGACAACCCAATATATATATATTGAACATAATCATTCACCAATTTATGCTCATAACATTTACTCAAACGAAAAATACAATAATTAATTCTTGTAACTTAAATATTTAAGATAAAAATACTTAGTTGTTATATCACTCAAGGAAATATCTCCATAGGATCATTTTTCCTCTCAACCATAGGCTCTAGCTCATGTCCGCGCCACCTCCAAGATGGGAATGAAGTAACAAGGGTGAATATGTTAGCTTGATCACTCCCACATAACCCAAACCCGATTTTCAATATAATTGGGATTCCCTTTTTGAAGGATAGAGTTCCAAACAACTCAACTCATAACACTGTCCAAGTAAGGAAAATTATCTAATATACTAGATTAATATGTTTCTTAAACTTTTAAAGACATGTTTTTTTAATTTTATTTTTATCTTGATTGAATAACTCCTTAGTGAATCAACATAGGTAAAATCATAGCCCATTTATAAATTATTATATTCTTATCCTAGAATTGGTGATTTGTGCCTCAGTCCTCATGACTGAAAAAGCCTAACTTTCCAAGCCTCACTTATTAGACTTGGCTAGCCAAGCCAAACTGAAAGCTGCCACTATTAAGTG
This sequence comes from Picea engelmannii, assembly GCA_009831015.1. Classification (NCBI taxonomy): domain Eukaryota; kingdom Viridiplantae; phylum Streptophyta; class Pinopsida; order Pinales; family Pinaceae; genus Picea; species Picea engelmannii. The sequence goes on from ML782826.1 coordinate 33,837, forward strand.
CCTAAACTTCATCATGCTCAACGAAGCTTGAATGTTACACCTAGAAAAGAACTATACTATAATCAATAGCCATATATACTTAACCTTCGACCTCTATGTCCCTAGTTAAGGTGTTTGATCCATCTAACTTCAACGTGCCTTTTTCGAAGGCATATCACATTCCACCTTTGCCAAACAAATCGATCATAGATATTTTTATGTCCAAACTTGGGCTAGGCTTGTAGACGTGGATGAAGAGTATGGGGAGAGGAGGTATTGTAGTAGTTATATTTTTTACTCATTGAAGAAAAACTTATATGACTTGAATATGTCTTTTTGCTCCCTTCTAATGCAACATATTATTGCCCCTGTTATCACTCCAAGAGTCTTTCCCTGACTGTAATGGGAATGAGCTTGGTAACTTAAATGTTTAATAATGTTTGGGAAATGGAATCAAGCCAGATGACTAAATAAGACCTCATTCACTCAAGACATGCATAAAATCAACCAAATAAA
>ML782826.1:44203-85859 GCA_009831015.1 Picea engelmannii
GCGAGGCATGGCGAGAGTATTACAACAGTTCAGGAGTAAGATAGACAGTGGGTGAGATGAGCGGACCAGGTGTGACCAGCGGCAGGGCTCTGGGGGTGACCTTTGCTGCACAGGAGAGAGCTCTGCTACCTGCGCGCATAGGTAAATACCGAACAAAACTAGCATCGCCAGTGAAATAAACGACGGGCAGGAGAAGTCTGATGCATAAATGCGCCCTGCCATTGAATTAATCTCGCCATTAAGCATTGGGTACGTCGATGGGCTGCGCCATGAGCCCATCACGTGGCCCCATGCCACGCCGCCCTTCGGGCTCGTGCAAACCTCGCCCCATTGACTGCTCTGACACCCCATCCGGGGGATAGCTATTGCAAACTTCATCTACAACTACTAACAAGATTGTCTGGAATGTAAAAAAAAAGAGGCTTGTATGATTATATGAATTCCTATTTACAAAGATCTGAATTCAAGTTTAATGTTTAGGGATAGGAATATGGTAGCTATTACGAACCTAAAATTCCAAACCCCAAACGTATGAAGTAATTCATCATTTCTTCGTTCTCCCAACGCTAATTTGTTTGTGAACCACACTAACCGCACTAACCATCACATGATGAGGATCCCTAGCCGTCACCTTCTCCGAGCTCTGAGACCCAATCTAATATTACTCCAGGGAAAGCTTGTTCCATTAGCATGCATTGGCTTAGGGAGAAGACTGGAAAATGAGGGAACGATTAAGCGCCTTATATTTCCGGGTTGGACTTTGGCACATATATGGGTGTTATCAAAATAGAGCGACTAGAAGGGATGCCAGACGAGCTGATGGTTCAACTGGTTATTATTAAACTTCAATTTCTTGGGTAAATTGTGAATTTAAATCCTTTATTAAAAGGACTGCAATGCTCAGGAGACAAACAAGTAGTAGTTTTCTTTATGCTACTAAATGGAATGGATTCCCATGCTCATGCTAGTGTAGAAGGGCAAAAAATTGCAGAAATCTTTGTCATGATCCGTGGCAGGAAGGATTCGAGCAATACCATACCTGTTGGAACCCCCAACCAACCACTCCGTTCCTTTATAAAAATCACATTTGGGAGGTTCTTGGGATCCACCGAAACATGCAGATTATATATTTTTGCTTATGGCAGGGTGAGCATACCAGCGTTCGGGCATATGCTTACCCATTTTTTTTTCCTTCCTTGATTGGGTCTTACGTGCACTCATTATTTTTTTTACCTAGTGGAAGAGGACGTGGCTACATAGGCAATCACAAAAAATGAATTTTGAGCCCAGTGTCTCTACGCTACTATAATTTTCGTTTTTCCTGTCATGTTATATTCATTGTCTTTTTATGTGTTCTTATTTCAATGAAATCCTTCGAGTGTAAATTGTGATAAACTTCTTTATATAATAATCTTGAAAAACCTAAATGAAGCTCACAGATTTGATCTTTTTACCATTGATTTTTGTGTTAGATTGAAATTAAACGATTACACAAAATGCTTTTGAGTTGTTTTCAGAAAACTAGATGCAAATCTTTCCCTCTACTCTTGAGACCATCAACAAGATAAGCTTGTATCTTGATCCTCTCAGAATCTGTTCTCATTGCTTCACAATTATGTCTATGCACGGTTTAAGAAACTCCCAATTTGTGCGTTGGCCAACTATAATTTTATTTCTGGTTGCAGTTAATTCAAGGCTATCGGGCGGATTCCCTTCGCCCTTTTTAATCTCAGACAATGTTTACAGATTTCACGCGAATGCTATTGCAGATTAATTAAAATGATTTACCTTGACCACTGCTCCCGAATAATGTTTCCAGATGAAATTTTCCATATTTATTACCTTGATAGAATAATAAATTACCATGTTAGGTTAATGTTCCACATTTCTTGACTTTTTCTTTGCATATTAATTAATTTAATTAGAATGATTTACCTTGGCAACTTAAATTACATGTCTTTAACTGTGAAAGGATTATGTTACTATCATGAGTTGGGAACAATAGTGGAACTGTAGTTTATGGTAGAAATTGTTATTAAATAAATTATGGACTATAGAGTAGTTGGGTTCTAGTTGCTTAAATATTAGTAATTAATGGATGAAGGAAGGAGAGGCTTTTAATGGTGATAATTAAAAATAAAGCGTAGGAAAGGATCATTCAAGAGTAAGAATTGGAATCTTCAGTTTGATTAGTCTAGTCTTGTTTAGATGAGAAATAAAGAGATAGAAGTTTTTGCATTCTATGGTTGTGGTTCCTTGCTTTATTATGGTACTAAAGAAGTTAAAGAAATTGTAGTTGAGTTATTGGTTTAATGAAACCCTTGAATGGAAGGTGTAGTGTGGATTGCAAATGGTTATATGTTATTATTGTTAGATGATGATTGGTTATTGTATGTTATGAATTAGTCCTTTGATGATTGTTGTATTTATGGTTGTACTTGTTTTGTAACATTTATCGTGATGGTCTCTCGCTCGCCGGGAAGGTTCTAGTTACTGGTCGTCAAAGCTGTTGAGTTTGGATTGATTGATGTTGTCTTTAGCTTAGTGGGTGTGATCTTGTGTGTGTCGGGTAGGATGCAGATACCTCCTTGTTACTCAGAACAGTCGCTAGCCTTGAGACCTTAAATGGTCAAAATCGATGGGAACCTGGGTTTGAGCGTTGCTTAGGTGTCTTGGAGGTCCTAACCTTGTAGGGTAGGATGGGCGGGTAGTCATTTTTATTTTGTCTAATTGATTTTCGCATGTTGCTTCTAGTTGCATGACGTGCTAGTATGCTAGGCTGTTATGTTGTATGTCACCTGAATTGCGTGCATTGTGTTCGTCGTCAAGTTGTGATGATTGACTGTTTGTCGTTGTTACCTTCCTGCTTTAAAATAAAAATAAAAATTTTGCACTTGTTATGCGTCGCATGTTGATGTAATGACGAGGGTCGTTACATATGGTATCAGAGCTGGTACAACCCAAATAGATAGAATTTTTTGCATTCTATGGTGGTGGTTCCTTTCTTTATTATGGTACTAAAGTAGTTAAAGAAATTGTAGTTGAGTTATTGGTTTAATGAAACTCTTGAATGGAAGGCGTAGTGTGGCTTGCAGATGGTTATATGTTATTATTGTTAGATGGTGATTGGTTATTGTATGCTATGAATTATTCCTTTGATGATTGTTGTATTTATGGTTGTACTTGTTTTGTAACATTTATTATGATGGTCTCTCACTCACTGGGAAGGTTCCAGTTACTGGTCATCGAAGCTATTGAGTTTGGATTGATTGATGTTGTCTTTAGCTTAGTGGGCGTGATCTTACGTGTGTCGGGCGAGATGTAGACACCTCCTTGTTCCTCAGAACAACCGCCAGACTTGAGACCTTAAATGGTCAAAATCAATGGGAACCTAGGCTTGAGCGTTGCTTATGTGTCCTAGAGGTCCTAACCTTGCAGGGTAGGACGGGCGGGTAGTCATTTTTATTTTGTCTAATTGATTTTCGCATGTTGCTTACAGTTGCACGATGTTCTAGTATGCTAAGTTGTTATGTTGTCTGTTTCTTGAATGGCATGCGTTGTGTTTGTCATCGAGTTGCGATGATTGACTGTTTGTCATTGTTACCTTCCTTCTTTTAAAAAAATAAAAATAAAATTTCACTTGTTATGCGTCGCATGTTGATGTAACGATGAGGGTCGTTACATATGGTATTAGAGTCGGTACAACCCACGACTTGGGATCACTATGGATTCCATTGATTGAGTGCTTGATTATAAAATGTCGCTAATTAAAATTGATTGTATTCGTGCAGGTGATCATGGATAGAGGACGTCGCGGAGGCAGATGACGAGGTGCTAGGGGAGGAGGCGTGACACCTCCAGTAGCATCCAAGCCCGAGGGGTCTAACCCCTAGGGAGATGAATAGGTTGTTGGGAAGGAACATATAACTGTGGGTGATGTGGTTGGGCTGATGAGGTCCTTTCAGAAGATGTCTGGGGCACTGATCAACCATTTGGATAGAGTTGAGGCAAGGGCATCGACACCTCCTGAGGGTCCACTGTGTGCTCCGGTCGATATTGGTAGTATTCATCACGAAATCGAGAAGGTCAAATTTCCTGAGTGCTTTGGTGCCCTGGACGATGCAGCCGCCGAGGCATGGTTGGAGAATATGGCGATGTGATTTGCACTTCGCGACTATACCTCCAACATGAAGGTCCGCATGGTGGTATTTCAACTGAAGGGGAGTGCTCTTCTATGGTGGAAGATGCTCTTGCCGCAATTGAACATGGCAGTTGAAGACGTGTCATGGGAACTATTTGAGGAACACTTCCGAGAGAGGTATCTATCTGAGGAATTCATTGAGCGTCAGCTCAATGAGTTCAATACCTTGTGATAGGGTGATCATACAGTGCTAGAGTACGAAGCCTGTTTCATGGATGTACTTCGGTACGATCCACACCTGAATACCAAGAAACTTAAGGTCAACAAGTTCATGTTCGTCCTTAACATCAACATTCATGCAAAGGTGAGGATTCTGATGCTCAAACCTTTCATGATGTTGTCCAAAAGGCCCTCATAGCAAAGGAGGATCTTATCGGTGGGGGTCAGAGAAGGACTCCAGCGAGACCAGTGGGACATGTGTCATCTGGTGCACTGCAACATCAAACACTAGCTAGACATTCACTAGGATTTCAAGGCACTTAGAGAGGATCCACATACACTACACAACAACGACTGACGCTTCATCAACGAACTCCTTACAGAGGACCACAACACCAACAACAATGTCGACTGCAACAACAACAATTTAGGCTTGTTCAACAGAACATACCAGGGTTCCAGGCTGGTGAGCCGTCAGCTTCTACTTCGGGTACCAGGAGCACTGAACCGAAGAAAGGGTGTTGGACATGTGGAGAGCCACATTACCAGCGTGACTTCAAAGTAGAGACGAGCAGAGCATATGGATCATTCGGACCCACTGCCGTGGGAGATTTGGGCAAGGCCCATCATATTCATGTAGCTGTGAATAACCGCCAGGTAGAGCACCAGTCGACTGTTCTTGAGACATCATATACCGTCACTGACCAGACCCTTAGTATTTTGATAGATCTAGGTGCTACAAAGAGTTTTATTTCTGGTGCAAAGCTAAAAATAATTAAGGTAAAGGCAGTCGAACAAGATGAGTTTAGCTTTGTAGAAATGGCTTTGGGAGCCAAACAAAAGGTTGGAGGGAGGGTTACGGGATGTAGCCTTAACCTGGGAGATTTTTTCACAAGGGCCAACCTGTATGTCACGATATTAGGGTCTTATGACGTCATGATCGGTATGGAGTGGTTGGAATAACATGAGGTGATACTCAATTGTAAGACAAAATGATTGAGCTTGGTCAATGACGACGGACATAGATATGTGATCATAGGTCGGAACCAGGGAGTCTCCCTAAGGTTTGTCTCTTCCCTACAACTATGGAAGAGCATGTGAAAAGGGTGCAAGATTTATGCGATCCTTGCATTAAATGAAAAAGGCGTGGTGGAAGGGATATAAAACTTTCTGGTAGTACGAGAGTTTGTGGATGTCTTCCCAGAGGAGTTTCCAAGATTTCCTCCTGAGAGGGACTTGGAATTTAACATCAACCTAAAACTGGGAACTGAATCGATCGCAAGAACGCCTTTTCGAATGCCGACCCTAGAGTTATAGGAGTTGAAAATGAAACTGAAGGAGTTGCTAGACCTAGGACTTATACGTCCAAGTGTGTCACCATGGGGTGTGCTTGTTATTTTCATATGGAAGAAGGATGGGTTGTGGAGACTGTACATTGACTACCGTCAATTGAACAAGGAAATGATAAAGAATCAGTACCCGTTCATGCCAAGGATTGATGATCTGTTTGATCATATGAAAGGCGCGACGGTGTTTTCAAGATCGATTTGAGATCAGGGTATCACCAGTTACGGATCAAGGAGGACAACATCCCTAAGACTGCATTTAAGACGAGGTTTGGACATTACAAGTTTACTATTTTACCTTTTGGACTGACAAACACCCCTGGGGTATTTATGAGCTTAATGAACGAGGTGTTCTGCGAATACTTGGACAAGTTTATCCAAGTATTCATTGACAATATTTTGATATATTCTCAGATGATGGAGGAGCATGACAAGCACTTGCGCGTGGTACTACAGTGTCTACGAGAGAACAAATTGTTTGGGAAACTATAGAAATGATCGTTTTATCAATCGAAGATTCACTACTTTGGGCATGTCATCTCCGATGAAGGTATTGCTGTGGATTCAACAAAGGTCGAGGCTATTATGGAATGGCTTGTGTCGACAAATGTCCCAGAAGTGCATAGCTTCATGGGTTTAGTGGGATACTATTGACGATTCGTTGAGGGTTTTTCGAAGATAGCAAATCCGATCACAGAATTGCAGAAGAAGAACAAGACGTTTGTTTGGACCGAGAAATGCACGGAGGCATTTTAGAGGCTCAAGGAGATGTTAATGACAACACCGATACTAAAGGTCACTGACATGGACACAAAATTCTTGGTATGCACTGACACATCCAAATAAGGCTTAGGCAGAGTCTTGTTGTAAAATGATCAAGTGATCACTTACATCTCGAGAAAGTTGAGAAGGCACGAGGAGAACAATGCGACGCATGATTTGGAGTTGTTAGCCATTGTTTATGCCTTTAGAGTTTGGAGACACTACATTATTTGATGAAAATTCGAACTAAAAATGGACCACTGTGGTCTACAACACATCTTTACGCAAAGTGACTTGAACGCGCGACAACGACGTTGGTTGGAATTTATTAGCGAGTACGATTTCGAGATTACTTACATAAAGGGAACAATGAACAAAGTGGTTGATGCGTTGAGTCAGAGACCACACATGTTTTCGGTGATGCCTCTTCAGACGAATCTATGTGAAAATATTCTAACGTTACAGTGCGATGATGACTGGTACAAAGAGGTCAAGGATTTTATCGGACAAAACACAACAATGGTACCAAAATTTGAGGGATTTACTCTAGACAACAATGGATTATTTAGATTTAAAGGTCAAATTTACGTACCACCCAACAATTAGTTGAGGAGTTTGATCTTAAATGAGGCTCATATAGCAGTTCACATTGCTCATCCTAGATTCACAAAGATGAGGGAAGACCTTAAACCCTTATTCTTCTGGAAAGGAATAAAGGAAAACATAGTCAACTTCGTGGAAAGATGTCTAGAATGTCAGCAGGTGAAGGATGAACATAGACATCCAACATTATTACTACAACCACACGCTATTCTAGAATCGAAATGGGAGGTCATTTCGATGGATGTCATTGTTGGATTGCCACTGGCGGCCAAGAGACATGACTTGATTTTTTTGGTAGTCGACACTCTGACGAAGAGTGCTCATTTTAGTCTTGTGCGTATGACGTATCAGGAACCTAACATATCTAGAGTTTTCATCAATGAGAATGTGAGGCTGCATGGCATGCCTAAGAGGATTATATCCAATAGAGGATCGATGTTTATAGGACGTTTCTGAACTAGTTTTCAAGAGGCCTTGGGAACCCAACTTAACTTTAGTACCGCATATCACCCGGAGAAAGACGGGAAGACCGAACGAAAAAACCAAATCTTGGAGGATATGTTGCGTAGGTACGTGATGGACCAACAAAAGCATTGGGAATAATTCTTTCCACTAGTAGAATGTGCATATAACAATGGTTATCAAAGAACCATTAAGATGGCACCTTTTGAGTTTCTTTACGGGCTACCGTGTCAGATGCCTTTGATTTGGGATTGGCTTGAGGATAGGGTCCTGGTGGGACTAGAAATGATCCAAGAAATGGAATATCAAATGAAAACAAAATAACAAAGGATCAAGGAAGTGCAAGATCGATAGAAGAGTTATGCCGACATGCATCGTGTTGACCGTAGTTATGAAGTTAGTGATCAAGTCTTCTTGTGGGTGAAACCACATAAGAGTTAGATCAAGTTTGGAAAGGGTGCTAAAATCTCTCCTAGGTTCATGGGACCCTTCATGATTGTGGAAAAGAAGGGGCTCGTGGCCTATCGACTAACCTTGCCTGATTCTTTGAGGCGTATGCACAATGTTTTTCCCGTATCTGTTTTGAGACATTATGTTAGTGATCCTACACATGTTATTGACATGAGTTCCTTGCATGTATCGGACGAGGGTGTGCTCACGGTGGATCCAATCTGCATCCTCGACCATCGTATTCGACAACTACGACATCGAATAGTAGATCAGGTCAAGTTCCAGTGGGACAACTATAGTCCACACTCGACGACCTAGGTCGATGCATATGATATGCGTTAGCAGTTTCTATTTTTGTTTGATAGCTAGACCTATGATACTTTGATACACTTTATTTTGGCACTTACATGCTGTGAAACTTTGGGACAAAGTTTAAAACAAGAGGGGGTGTATGTAACATCCCTCTCTTGCGTGCACCGAGCAGACTTATTCTTTGAGGACACTTGCGTGCAAGTGATCTGGGTCATTATACTATTGGTTGTTTTGATTATGATTATGAGATATTGTGGATTTGATGATATGTTATTTTTGTTGCATTTACATCGACATGCGCTATTGACTAGATTCTCCTGAGTGTGAAGGAATATGGACATGAGAGGATGCCGAGGCATCGATGAAACTCCTTGGACTCTGGATCGAGTCGGGGAATGGAATGTTAGGGTTTGAATGTTGTTGATGTGACATATGTACATATGATTATATATTATGATGTTGATTGCTATCGTTGACATGTTTCATTGATGGATGTAGGCTAATGATAACTTGCTGACCAGACTCACATTTGGATTAAAGGGGTCACGTACGACAACCAAAGACATTGAGGGAGAGGTGTGGTAGCAGTCCTGCCACAACCTACTAGCACTCCCTCCGTGGCGCAAACTATAGGTTAACGATTACCTAATTCGAGGAGACCCACGATGCAGTGAGGAAAGACTGTGACAGTCGCTCACGATGATTCCAAGGGGCGCGCAATAAGGTAGGTTCCTTATTCCTTAGAGGCCCTTAGTCTCCCACAAGATCACTTGATGGAGTATTGACTCCAGGGGTTTGAAGTCTACCAAATTCATTCAAGAGGCGAGTGGCACCCTTGGAGAACGCAGTACGTCTTGAAGGGCATGCCGTGCAAATAAAACAGAAAGAGGCGAGTATCACCCTTGGAGCATGTAGTGCGTCCTGAAGGGCACGTCGTGATTTTAACTGTGGCGAGTCAATAAACCTAGTGCCTAGAAAACTATGCCTCCCTAGGACCTGGCCAACCTTAAAATAGATGATGGTTTAAGTAAAGTTTAATAACTAAAAGTTCCCTTAAATTTTTTTCGCCCAACCTACCTAGTGAAATTAAAACCTAGGTCTAAGTAGAACATGTGAACAAAGAAAAACTAATAGACATGTAACAAGAAGGAGGGTAAGAAATTCAAACTTTAATTATTAAAGTTAAAATTACAATGGAGGATTAAATTTATTAAAAGGGTAAATGATTGTTTTTGTCTACACTTACTAATTTTGATTTTTAGTTAAAAAGAAAAAGGGGGAAACTTAAAGAAAAAGGGAAACTTAAAGAAAAGGGGAAACTTAAAGAAAAAGGGGAATGCCTAACTTAGTAAGGAATCTAGCCTTTGGAACTTTCTATTTATGAACTCAACTAGGATTTAAGTAAGGCGTAAGTTATTTAAGAATTGTAAGGGATTAATGGGACATCGATGACCATTTTTAGGAACACTTTTATGTGGGTGAGGAAAATAGACAAATTTAATTAATTAATAAATTTATGTGGGTGACATGTGTACGGGGGAGGTTTTTCCTAATTAAATAAATGAAAAAGGAATCTAATGAGGGTTTGGGAAACTAATCACTTGAAAACTCTATAAAAAGGATGGCAGAGGAGGATTATGGAGCACGTTTGGTTTGTGTAAGGTTACACTGCCAAAATTTCATCTTGCCTGGATTTCTCTTGTGGGAGTTGGGATTCCCACCTCGGATAACGAGTGGTATCTTGACCTTGCGATGCGAGCTGGGAGCTAGCATTCTCTGGTATTGTGTGTGTGTCCCATTTGCGGCTTGGGGGGATCAGGGGGAAGAACAATACGCCTAGCGTTGGTTGGGAGGTACTGGTGAGGTCTCAGTGGTTGGCAAGAAGTACTTGGATGGAGTGCGAGCATGAATCGGAAGGAGCGCAAATGCGAGATAACAACTTCTGGTTATTCGTCGTTGGTTACATGTACACAAGCGCTATTGTTTTGTTAAAAATAAAAGAAAAAAATTGGTTTAATTTCTGTACATGAATATCTATAATGGCGAATGCTGAAGTTGATTTTGGACAACAATGGAAAAATGTAATTCAAATATTTTTTTTTCCAGCTTAGAATTAAAATTGTAGCAATGAATTAGTTTCAGTATTCTCTTATTGTTCAATGAAAAATGTTCGTTTATATGAATTCCTTTTAACTTTGAGTTTATCAATAAGCACAATACTATAAGTTTGAGTTGATACTTACATCGATGAAGCATACATGAGCAAGGAAATGGAACTTCCTATAATTCCTTTTCAGATAATTCAATTTCCATAGCTACGGGGAAGTTCATCTACAACTGCTAACAAGACTGTCTAGAATGTAAAAAAAATAAGGCTTGTATGATTATATGAATTCCTATTTACAGAGATCTGTTTTTAAGTTTGATGTTCAAGGATAGGAATATGGTAGCTATTACAAACCTAAAATGCCAAACCCCAAACGTACGGAGTAATTCATCATTTCTTCGTTCTCCCAACGCTAATTTGTTTGTGAACCACACTAACCGCACTAACCGTCACAGGATGAGGATCCCTAGCCATCACCTTCTCCGAGTTGTGAGACCCACTCTAATCTTATTCCAGGGAAAGCTTGTTCCATTAGCATGCGTTGTCTTAGGGAGAAGAATGGAAAATGAGGGAATGATTAAGTGCCTTATATTCCTGGGTTGGACTTTGGCACATATCTGGGCGTTATCAAAATGGAGCGACTGGAAGGGATGCCATGCGAGATGTTGGTTCAAATGGTTATTATTAAACTTCAATTTCTTGGGTAAACTATGAATTTTAATCCTTTACTAAAAGGACCACAGTGATTAGAAGACAAACGAGTAGTAGTTTTCTTTATGCTACTAAATGAAATGGATTCCCACGCTCACGCTAGTGTAGAAGGGCAAAAATTTGTAGAAATATTGGTCATGATCCGTGGCAGGCAGGATTTGAGCAGTACCATACTTGTTGGAACCCCCAACCAACCACTCAGTTCCTTTATAAAAAGCACATTTGGGAGTTTCTTAGGATCCACCAGAACATGCAAATGATATATTTTTGCTTATGGCAGGGTGAGCATACCAACATGCGGGCAGATGCTTACCCAATTTTTTTTCCTTCCTTGATTGGGTCTTACATGCACTCATTATTTTTTTTACCCGGTGGAAGAGGACGTGGCTACATAGGCAATAAAAAAAACTAACTTTTGAGCCTAGCGTCTATGCGCAACTATAATTTTTGTTTTTCCTGTCATATTATATTCATTGTCTTTTTATGTGTTCTTCTTTCAATGAAATCCTTTGAGTGTAAATTGCGATAAACTTCTTTATATAATAATCAGGAAAAACCTATATGAAACTCATAGATTTGATCTTTTTATCGTTGATTTTTGTGTTATATTGAAATTAAACGATTACACAAAATTCTTTTGAGTTGTTTTCAGGAAACTAGATGCACATCTTTCCCTCTACTCTTGAGGCCATCAACAAGATAAGATCGTATCTTGATCCTCTCAGAAACTGTTCTCATTGCTTCACAATTATGTCTCTGTATGGTTTGAGAAAACTCAAATTCGTGCGCTGGGTAGCTAGAATTTTATTTATGGTCACAGTTAATCCCAGACTATCGGGTGGATTCCCTTCGCCCTTTTTAAACTCAAACAAAGTTTACAGATTTCACGCGAATGTTATTGTAGATTAATTAAAATGATTTACCTTGACCACTGCTCCCAAATAATGTTTCGAGATGAAAGTTTCCAGATTTATTACCTTGATAGAATAATAAATTACCATGGTAGGGTAATGTTCCAGATTTCTTGACTTTTTCTTTGCAGATTAATTAATTTAATTAGAATGATTTACCTTGTCAACTTAAATAACATCTCTTTAACCGTGAAAGGATTATGTTGCTATCATGAGTTGGGAACAATAGTGGAACTCTAGTTTATGGTAGAAATTGTTATTAAATAAATTATGGACTGTAGAGTAGTTGGGTTCTAGTTGCTTAAATATTAGTAATTAATGGATGAAGGAAGGAGAAGCTTTTATCGATGATAATTAAAAATAGAGCGTAGGAAAGGATCATTCATGAGTAAGAATTGGAATCTTCATTTTGATTACTATAGTATTGTTTTGATGAGAAATAAATAGATAGAAGTTTTTGCATTCTATGGTTGTGGTTCTTGCTTTATTATTGTACTAAAGAAGTTAAAGAAATTGTAGTTGAGTTATTGGTTTAATGAAACCCTTGAATGGAAGGCGTAGTGTGGCTTGCAGATGGTTATATGTTATTATTGTTAGATGGTGATTGGTTACTGTATGCTATGAATTAGTCCTTTGATGATTGTTGTATTTATGGTTGTACTTGTTTTGTAACATTTATTGTGATGGTCTCTCGCTCGTCGGGAAGGTTCTAGTTACTGATCATCGGAGCTGTTGAGTTTGGATTGATTTATGTTTCCTTTAGCTTAGTGGGCATGATATTTCATGTGTCGGGCGGGATGTAGAGACCTCCTTGTTCCTCAGAATAATCGCCAACCTTGAGACCTTTGTAACACATTATTTTGGCCACCCTAGTGATGTGTCTACAAACATGTATTTAACCTCTCAAAAGGATCTTTCCCATGAGAAAAGTAATTGTTTTCCTACTCTACAAGTCTTGTTTTTAGAAGGATGTTGCAGGCTAGTAGTATTGTACAGTGCAGAAATTATGATTTCCACAGGCTGCTTTAAAACTAGCTTGCGGGGTTTCCGCGGGATGCTATCTAGACAGGGTGCGACGACATTTTAAAACTGAGAAAAAGGAAGAAGTTCACGAAAGTTCTAGAAAGAATCTTCTAGAATATTAGGTGGCATCCATGTGGTTGAGATCCTACCTGCCTCTCTGATTTGGTGGGATCATCTTGATCTCTTTAACCATCTCTCTTTCTCCTATATAATGATGGATTTCTCATGAAAAGGTTAAGCATTAAGCAAGCAAGAGAAAGTAAGGAATGATTAAGGATGAATAGGTTGTGAATTGTGTGAGGTACTCTACATCAGATGCTTGAAGACTTCATCTCAACTTATCAATTTTTTGTGGATCATCTTCATGCTATCTTGGAGCAAGTGTGTGTGTGTCAAGAGAAAGGGCCACCGAAAGGAAACTTAGCGACATCAAGGTTGTTTGGTTGTATCTTCCACTTTCTCTTAATATAATATAGTGGCATGTTTCTTTCCCATAAAATCACTCTCATTTTATTACATGATTCCTTGATCACATGTATAAGCCTTCATTGAATATATTATTATTTCTTTCACTTTGGTTGGTTTGTGTTTCATTGCAGGATCAATAGCACAAGAACACCAGAGTGAAGCAGGGACAACAAAGACATAAGGAAGCGATATTCAAAGGTATGTTACTCATCCTTTCTTTGACCATAGATTCAATGATTAGAGCTCCTTCAACTTCACTTCCCAACGATCCTCCTCATATCGAACGACCGGGTCCCGATACAGTCCTCCGCCCTCCACCAAAGGGCGTTGTTCGAAAGTCTGCCTTCAAATCTCATGCACGTGCTTCTCAAAACTACAGTATTGTAGAAGATCTTATGTAAGCACCCTTTGCGATGTCATCTCTTGAAGTCCTTTAAAGTTGTCCCACTCAACAGAAGGCCATCAATGGAATTGATCCCATAGATACAAATTTGATAATCTTTGACTTGGAAGATCACATTCCAAGTCTACCTCCTTAGTTAGCGTTTCAGATTCAAGTTGTTGTCGAGAACAAGAAAATTTGTAGAACCGTTATTGATGACAATGCCTCGACATGCGTCATGTCTATTGCTTGTTGGAAATCCATTAGCTCTCCCCCGCTCATCGAATCATACAATACACTTAAGGCTTTCAATGGTTTTGGTTTTACACCCTACGATGTTCTTCCCTCGTTGTCTATTACGTTGGAGGGAAAATCGGTCAACGTCTTTGATGTGCCTCTTGATTATAACCTCTTACTTGGTCATAGCTAGATTGATTCCATGTGTGTCATCGTGTCAGCCCTTTTCCATGTACTACATTTCCCACATCAAGGAAAAGTCGTTATGGTTGACCAACTGGCCTTTTTTAACTCTGATTCTCGTACTAGCAACATGCCATTTATCTTGAAGACACCTTCTGGGTACGAGAATGTCGGTGTGGGTCTCTTTAAAGATTCCACTTTAATGGGTACCTTCCTGATACCACCACCCGATGTTCCAACTCCTTTTGTCGCTTCGATCAACATGATTTCCACTTCCGTTCGAGAAACCCCCGCGTCTTATGAATCATGGATAGCACCCAATCCTTGTGATTATCTTCTCTATGGTGAAAAAATGCCTTTAAGTCTAGTTGAATATGCTTATCAACCCATTCAATCGACAACCCCTTCTACTCCCTCTCTTGGTGATTCATCTCCCGATCCATTTCACATCATCTTTCCTACGGATGAGATGATCATGTCGGTTATGTCTATGGAAGATACCCCGTGGGACCATGGACATCATCGCTCCATCCTCTTCTTGGAGCGACACAACATAGAGAGTTACCAACAGATTTTGACTCCATCGACCGTTGTTGTCATTTCCTCTGTTCCTGTGTCAACACACGATGTTCTTTATGAAGGGAACTTGAGTAATTTTTCACCCATCGTTCCTCTTGACATATCCATTAAACCTGGAATTGTCGAAAATGTTTACATTGGAGCCGCATGTTTCGATGATGAAGTTGTCACTTATAAAGCTATTTTTCAAGAATTTCGTGACATTTTCGCTTGGATCTACGAAGAGATGCTGGGTATTGACCCCGATATCATTGTGCATGAAATTCAGACCTACCCAGATGCTAAACTCGTTTGGCAAAGACTTCGCCCATTCCACCCTTGTAAAGTCATTGCTATCAAGCTCGAAGTTGAAAAACTTCTTAAATACGACTTTATCTATCATGTGGCTTTAACCGATTGGGTATCCAATCTAGTTCCGGTCAAGAAAAAACAAGGCATGATCTGTGTATGTGTCGATTATAGGGATATTAATAGCTTTTCCTAAAGACAATTATCCAACCCCCTTCGTTGACCATATCATCGACGATTGCGCCGGGAGTGAAATATTCTCTTTAATGGATGGTTTCTCTGGCTATAATCAGATTAATATTTTGTCCGCGGATCAACACAAGACTACTTTCATCTTTCCTTGGGGTACCTTTGCCTACTAGAAACTGCCTTTCGGTTTAAAGAACGTTGGGGTGAATTTTCAATGCGCTATGTCTTATGCTTTTCACAATATCAATCACATCGTACAACCGTATCTCGATGATCTACTGACCCATTCCATGCACCGCCAAGATCACCCGGCCTATCTCCTAGCCATTTTCATTCGTTGTCGTTACTATCGTATACGTTTAAACCCACACAAATGTGCTTTTCATGTGGAGTTCGACCGACTTTTGGGTTTTATTGTGTCACTTCAAGGAATTAGGGTGGACCCTTTGAAGGTTGAGGCTATCCTTAATCTACCTCCTCCTTCTACACTTCGCCAACTCCAAATTTTTCAAGGGAAGGCAAAATTTTTGCGTCGATTCATCCCCAATTAAGCTGAGTTAAAGTTAGGATTTAATTGACTATTTAAGAAGGGTTACGAGTTCGTATGGGAAGAAAATGCCAACAAACCCTTCGAAGCTTTGAAACTTTCCCTAACCTGTACACCACTACTTTTCCCACTCGATTATAGTTGAGATTATTTCCTCTACCTCGTCGTTTTAGACTCTACCATTGCCATGGTTTTAGTCTAAGAAGATGATTCGCACGAAGAACATGTAATTTATTATTTGAGTCGGAGTCTTACGACTACCGAAGCCAAATACCTACATGTGGAAAACTGGCCTTGGCAGCTGTTCAAGCTGTCCAACGTTTCCGTCACTATATTCTATTACGCATGACCAATGTCTTTTCCAATTGAAACCCTATGCAACATATCCTTACATGCCAATTGTTAGGGGGAAAGTACTCCAAATGGATTGTGATTCTCCAGGAGTTTGACTTAGAGTTTGAACGCGCTAAGTCTAATTAGAAATCATTGGTTTTTTACGAACTGATATGTGACCTTCCCTCCACTGAGACATAAAACGTGGCAGAGGATTCATTGCCTGATGAATACCTTTTTCTAATCAGTTATGATGACGCTTGGTACGGAGATATTATCATCTATCTCTAGACTCAAACTTTCCGGCCCGACCTTTCTAGCATAGACCTTCGTCGTATACGGTATCAATCCCATCAATACATAATTCTCAGTGACACTCTTTATCGCCGTGGTGTTGACTCTATTTTCCGACGCTGTCTCACCTATGATGAGGCTGAGAAAGATTTGAATGACTGCCACTCTGGAGCATGTGGTGGTCATATGTCTGGGTATGCCACTGCCCAAAAGATATTACGAGCAGGGTACTTATGGCCTTCGTTTAAAGACTGTATTACTGCTATCCAGAAGTGTCATTCTTGTCAAACATATAATAATAAAATAAGATCTCATCCCACTCCTTTACACCCGGTAGTTTCCATTGGTCCTTTTGCAAAATGGGGCATTAACTTCATGACATGTAACCCTCACTCGACTTGGGGGGCATGGATACATCATCGTATACGTGGATTATTTCACTAAATGGGTTGAGGTGATGCCTACATTCGATAACACCGGAAAAACTACAACACTTTTCATATTCAATCATATCATCACTCGATTTGGAATCCCGCAAGCTATTGTTACTGATCACGGTAACCATTTTCAAAACTTCATGATGTTTGAGCTTACTGAAAATTTGGGTCTTCGGCATGAAAACTCAACCCCCTACTATCCACAGGCCAATGGTCAGGTTGAAGTGATAAACAAAGTTCTTATCACTATGCTTCGACAGATAATAGGAATTCACAAGACAAGTTGGCACACAATGTTGTTTTCAACATTATGGGCCTATCGGACATCCGTAAATTCTGCCACGGGGTTTACACCTTTCCAATTAGTGCATGTTATCGAAGTTGTCCTATCAATTGAATGTGAGATACCATATTTGAAGCTAGCCATTGAGCTTCTCACCAACACCTTTTCCGAAGAGGAACATCTATTGTACCTGATGCAATTAGATGAAACTCGCCGTGATGCCACCCTGGTTGTTGAAACTCATAAAAAGCGTGTCAAAGCCCAATACGACAAGCATGTCAAGCCACATGTTTTCTCTGAAGGTGATCTAGTTCTCCTCTATGAACAAGATTGTGATTTACTAGGGGCCAAAAAATTCAAGGCTATGTGGCGAGGTCCTTATATTGTCAAACGGGTGTTGGAGAAGAGAGCTTATGAGTTAGTGGATTATGATGGAATTCCTTTGAGTGAGCCTAGAAATGGGCTTTACTTAAAGAAGTACTATGCTTCGGTCATCTTTGCATGAATGCTTGTGTTTTTATTGTATCATACTATTGTGTGCTACTTTTGTGTGCTTTTTCATTATTTGGTTTCGACCCCCAGCTGCTTACCTTGCATTGTGATTGGTTTCCAGATGTCGGTGCCTTCGCTACCCTACATTGGCTTCGCCGATGGTGCTAGTCATAGTACCCATAACTTAGCATCTGCTGCTTGGGAAATCTATGCACCTACGAACGATTTAATCAGTCTACACAGTGTCTGCCTCGGTCGTGCAACTAACAATATCGCGGAATATAGTGAAGTCATCGAATTGTTGATCGACGCTATTTCACTTGGAATCCGTCATCTTGTTGTACATATTGATTCGCAGTTAGTGGTATTATAGTTAAGTAATGTCTATGCTATCTGAATTCCTACTTTTTTATGGGTATATCTACGAATTCGCCTCTTGGAACGTTACTTCGATTACATTGAATATCAACATATTCCTAGATGTCTAAATACATTAACAGATGCATTAGCTAATTATGTGTTAGACAAACATTTGAGACACATGTAAATCCAACCACAATTCACATTAAATGAAGTAAGCCGATAGAATCCTCATGTATATATATAACGATAAAAGTGTATTACAAAAAGGTGTTTTCGTCCGAAGACCAAAAATATCAAAATGAGACGCACTTGGCTTCATATACAAAATAGCATCAAGGATGCTGCTCACGGTAGCACACTACTACTCGTGCTACCCTATGAAGTAGTCGACTAATTGAACTAGATACACCCACAATATGGTGTTGATAACGCCTCAGAATCTCATCGATGGAGAAGTCTGGGATATCTGCTATCAATCCCTGTAGGTTCTACTCGACTGCCTCATAGTCACTAGCATCCCATCCTACTACCACGACTACTTCCCCTCGTCTCTAAATAGGGGATGTACCCGGAGGCCGGTGCGGCCCTACATCTGCATTGTCAATTTTTTTTTATTAGTCATTGGATTGAAAGCACAAAAAACATTTATATTTCAAAATTCACAAAAACATCATAAAAACAAAATGTTTTTCTTACTTAGATCTCCCCACTGAAAGCCCTCAGGTAGAACCAAGTCATGGTCGCCTCTGAAATCCAACCTGGCGTATGCATAATCGTCCACCATTAGAATTTGAGGCCACAACCAGTCAAAAAATACATCATTATACTTCACGATGGGGCCGTCCACATGCTGGGCCATGAGGTCGCACCGCCTATTCATCCTCGGGTCTCGTGGAGCCGATACACCCCACTCTACCTGTAAACATAAATGGGGAACCCTCTCTAGGAAGAAATACACTAAGATAGACCCGTATCCATTGTTTCAGGTCCCCTCTCTTGCATTTTGTCAGTTGTGTCTTCATGCTACAAAGAACTCCGTCGCTCCAGTTAAAAACCCGAGGCTCCATGCACTCTACTGCATATTGAAAATATATTTGGAGTTCCATGTGAGGAGATGCACTCCCCACCATACGTGAAATGGTAAAAATAATAGTCCGGAGGGGTAAATCCCGAACACCCCTGATGACAACTTTTCCCTTGCATCTCTCTGCCTCGGGATCACAGTATCGACGAAGATATTCACTCATTGGTAGACCACCACCTCTGTCTTTTGTCAAGGTCACATGAGATCCATGAAGAGATAATCCCGTTAAGAAATAGATATCTTCAATATCTAAAGATATTATGTGGGCACCCACATGAAATACCTGTCGGACCACATCCCACATGTGGACTAGATACTCCAGTAACCTCAGTTGGGCCCTCATGCCCTGGATTTAAAAAAAGTTCAGTAACCCACACTGTCGGAGGGCATTTACAGTGCCCGGGTCGTTCAAAGCATTGAAATCATAATCTTCGTGTTTCCTCTCCCTCCACTCCATCATTTTGATGCTCAAAAACCTGTATTGGGACAATAAAAGGGAGTTAGCATCCTCATACGCTGCTTTGAAAAGTTTTTATTGGCTAAACACGTATGAAGAAATTTTGATTTTCGGCTGCCGCAGGTGGAGTATTACACACAGTGCGGGGTTTCCGCAGGTGAACCACGGGCCACCCGTGGAAAGCTATGGTTTTCGCAGGCCCTGATATAGCTCACTTGCGGCGGCCCCAATGCACACCTACTGACCTAAAACTCAACTCAAAAATCCATTTTGCACCAATAAAAAATGAAATTTAATCCATTGAAAAGAAAGAGGACAAGGAGATTACTGTTTTGGCGGAAGCCGTTCGTTGAATGGTCTCACGTACCTCCCACAATCAACAACCGAAGTCTGAGTTAAAAACAGGGTTTCTAGGCAAGTTTTGGGCAAAATGCAAATGAAATAGTAAAAAGAGATTTTACCTATATTTATTTCATTTTTTACTTTTTCTATTAATATTTCATATTATTTTATGCATTTTATCCAAAACCTAAAGATCTAATGGTCTTGTGAGTGTTTTTTTTTCTCACAGATGGAAGAACTAGGATCCTGAACAATGTGATACAAATATTTTTCTTGATTTGTTTTTCTGTTTGTCACATGTACAAGTAATTTTTAAGGTTTTTAAGAAAAACCTTGAGCCTAGTCTTTGTTCGTTCTCGTGCTCGAAAATCAATGAGAACACAACCAAGTATACTTTTGTCATCTTTTCATACTCGTCATGGTAACACGGAAAAAATGAAGCTCATGGAGTATCCTTTAAGATCTTTTCACGCTCCATAAAAACGAAAAGATTGCCGAGCGACCTTGTTTTTTTTCATGCTCGTAAAAGTATTTGAAGAAAACGTTTGATGGGCGATAGTTTATCACTTTTTCACTCTCATCAAACTACTTTACAAAAAAGGAACTGAGAGAGTTCTAAACATGAAAAACCCCGAGTTTTCTATCTTTGGACTTGTTAAACTAACATCGAAAGACCCATATGGGACTGAACCACTCCTTCTTAGGGTTCATTAAACATACTCTGAGGGACTCATCCGAAGGATGAGCTTGCATCAACAAGAATATGTTATCCTCCTCAAGCTTGCGTAAAAATAAAGAGGTACTCGCCAGAAATGGTGGGGGAAAATTTGGAAAAGAAATGCGTCTCTATATTTGTGTTAGTGGAAGTAATAGTTGCTCTTGAACATGACACCCCCTTCGTCATTGAACCCGGGTTGGGAAATTCATTTGTCTCTCGTCTGACCTTCTGCAAGTTCATATCTTGGGTCGTCTTTGAGTTAATGCTGCCAAGGCCATTGTCGTGTCATTCATATGTTCAAGAGAAGTCCAACCTTGCACAAGCCGTCTATCCAGTCGACCATTTGCAGTTATCAATTCTTACCATGTCGACCTTCCCTGTGTCAGTTTCAAATAATTTTCATACTTTTATCTACCCTAAATCTGTTACTTATTTCGTGTCAATGATGGGGGATACATCAAGGCCCTCCTGTGATGAGTCTTTTCCTGTCGACTTCAACTCATAATCCAAGAATAAGACTTGGAAATCATTTAGTACCATAGAGCCTTCATGCCTTAATAGCATGTTTCTTCGCTTTCGACAGTGGATTCACATCATTGGTCCCTGATCGAGAGATTCTATCGAGTGTTCAAATTCAGCTTATTTATTCACATTCGATGGATTGTACTAGGGTGCCTTGGGAGTCATTGAAATCAATGGTGATTTCCCTCGCACTTGTTAACGATTTTCATTAATGACTGGTAATCAAGTGGTTTCTACCATGTTTGACTTCAACACCTGTAATCACATGGCTAGGTTCGTACTTACAGATGAAGGGATTGAAGACCCTGGATCTCATCATTTTGGTCCAGGTTGCGATGGAATATTTATGATTTGTATTGACACATAGATCCACTTTGTATGTCTCGTGGCTATGTCCGAATTTGAGTTTTCTAGAGCATAGATGCACAATGTATTCCTGGTGGCTATGTAGAATCTTGGTGACATGGATCCAAAGTGTATGATTGGTGGCCATCACTAACATTTATGGTTTAAATCACTTGTAGTTTGAGCATGAGAATTCCTACCTCAGACATGGTATAATATTGCGCAGATGCTTGGTTGTTTGCAGGTTCTCGATTTTAGCGCTCCTTGTTTCTGACACACACCCACATTCTAAAAAGTATTTCGACTTTCATAAATTCCAACCTCATACTTTGGGGGGAATTCTATTACACATTATTTTGGTTACCCTGTTGATGTGTCTACAAGCATGTATTCAACCTCTCAAAAGGATCTTTCCCATGAGAAAAGTAACTTTTTTCTGACTCTACAAGGCTTGTTTTTAGAAGGACGTCCCAGGCTATTAGTATTGTACAGTGCGGAAATGTTGATTTCTGCAGGCTGCTCTAAACCTAGCCTGCAGGGTTTCCATAGGATGCTATCTAGACGGGGTGCGACGACGTTCTAAAATTGAAAAAAAGGAAGAAGTTCATGAAAATTCTAGAAGGAATCTTCTAGAGTATGAGGTGGCATCCATGTGGTTGAGATCCTACCCACCTCTCTAATTTGGTGGGATCATCTTGATCTCTTTAACCATCTCTCTTTCTGCTATATAATGATGGATTTTTCATGGAAAAGGTTAAGCATTAAGCAATCAAGAGCAAGTAAGGAATGATTAAGGTTTAATAGGTTGTGAATTGTGTGAGGTACTCTACATCAGATGCTTTAAGGCTTCATCTCAACTTATCAAGTTATTTTGGATCATCTTCATGCAAGCTTGGAGCAAGTGTGTGTGTGTGTCAAGAGCAAGGGCCATCGAAAGGGAACTTAGCGACATCAAGGTTGTTTGGTTGTGTCTTCCACTTTCTCTTAATATAATACAGTGGCATGTTTCTTTCCCATAAAATCACTCTCATTTTATTACATGATTCCTTGATCACATGTATAAGCCTTCATTGAATATATTATTATTGCTTTCACTTTGGTTGGTTTGTGTTTCATTGCAGGATCAATAGCACAAGAGCACCGGAGCAAAGAAGGGACAACAAAGACATAAGTAAGTGATATTCAAAGGTATGTTACTCATCCTTTCTTTGACCATAGATTCAATGATTAGAGCTTAGGGAAAGCACCGTGTCTTCTCTTGTTTTGTTCTAGATCTAGGTGGATCTAGGGAGATCAGTTTATGTACGCATTTACTGATATATCAAATAACAACCTTAAATGGTCAAAATCGATGGGAACCTAGGCTTGAGCGTTGCTTATGTGTCCTGGAGGTCCTAACCTTGCAGGGTAGGATGGGTGGGTAGTCGTTTTTATTTTATCTAATTGATTTTCGCATGTTGCTTCTAGTTGCATGATGTGCTAGTATGCTAGGTCATTATGTTGTCTGTTGCCTGAATTGCGTGCGTTGTGTTCGTCGTCGAGTTGCGATGATTGACTGTTTTTCATTGTTACCTTCATGTTTAAAAAAAAATAAAAAAATTGCACTTGTTATGCGTTGCATGTTGACGTAACGACATGGGTCGTTACAACGAAGATGTAGGATTTGAATCTGAACAGAATTGTTATGCGTCGCATGTTGACGTAACGACAGGGGTTGTTACAACGAAGATGTATGATTTGAATCTGAAAAGAATGTGTAGACTTTATTAAATTGCTCTATGGAAATATACATTTATGGAGACAAACTCGTAAACTCTCTTATTATTAATTTTTATTTTTAGTTGAGGTTGAATTTTCTATATAGGAGTACTTTATGTGTTACTACCATTTATTCACCTATTTGAATTTTTTATTTTTTTGGTTTAACACTCTCAAAATACTCATTTTACTAGTTGTTTGTAATGAATTTCAATCACTATTTGAATAATTTTCAATGGAAAGTTTATATATAATATTTGTTGCATTGCATATTAGTGTTTAATATGGCAATATGGGTTAAATGGATCAAAGAAATACGAGTCAACACTCTCAATTGTTATACATCCATAAACTCATTAGCTTAAAAAATGTCATTAATCTTATTTAGCATAAAAACTCCTTTACAAAATTGATGATTATATTTATTCCCAACACATTAGTGAAAGATTGGAATACCCTCTCCATATTTTGTCACCAATATGAGAAAGTTTAAACATTTAATTTTGGCTCTTAAATTATACATTCATCATAACCCAACACATTAGCAAAAGATTGGAATACCCTCTCCATATTTTGTCACCAATATGAGAAAGTTTAAACATTTAATTTTGGCTCTTAAATTATACATTCATCATAACCTATAATAGAGATATAAATTAAATAAAATTATACATTCATCATAACCTATAATAGAGATATAAATTAAATAATAGAGATGTAAATTAAATAATAGAGATGTAAATTAAATAAAATTGTAAATAATACATTCATCATAACCTATAATAGAGATGTAAATTAAATATAATTGTAATTAATACATTCATCATAACCTATAATAGAGATATAAATTAAATATAATTGTAATTATTTTTATGGCATGATTTGAATTTCATGGTGGATGCATTTGTTGGCTTCTAAAGTCATAATAGGTTGAATTTGGTATTTTCAATATCCTCTTGTTATAGTAGGTTTCTTGTGTGAGGAAAAAGGAAATATGCATATGTTTTAGGTTTTAATAATACAATAGATGTTTTGGATGGTGCAATATGTGTTTGAGTTCATTTAATATTTTTTTAACTCATGAGTTTCATGCATTTGTAGTCTATATATATCAAATTTTTTTAACTTATGAGTTTCATGCATTTACAGTCCATAGATTTCAATTTTTGTAAAATAAATAGAGTCTGAGTAAGAAATTTTTTTAACTTATGAATTTCATGCATTTACAGTCCATAGATTTCAATTTTTGTAAAAGAAATAGAGTCTGAGTAAGAAAGTTTCTTAGAGAATCAGTTTAAAAAGTAAGAGTCCAATAAAATGGAAAAAACACCTTACAAGAAAGAATTAGCTTAAAAAGTAAGTATAATAAAATGGAAAAACCACCTTACAAGAAATAAAATCTTTAAAATCTTTCTCATAGTCTAGTAATGGGAAAAAAGGGAAGTTGTATCTTATAAAAGGGGACACCTTATTATGGCATAGCATTCAAAATAAAGAAGTGCTCAATTGGATATTTAGATTTGATGTTTTAAATTGTTTTCCTTATATCTCTCCAAACCTACCATCACTTTAGTTGGTAATATCTCATTATGTAATGGAAGGTTTAATACGGCATTGGATAAAACAAAAAATAACCATGAATTTTATTTTGTAATTATATTTTATTTTGTTAATGGAATAATCTAAAGAAATTTTAATGGATTTAGATTCACACCATTTGAGCATGGATTTAGATCTAGAAAAATATATGTACATATTCACACCATTTGAGCATGGATTTAGATTTAGAAAAATATATGTGCATATTCACACCATTTGAGCGTGTAAAATAATATGTTGAGATAATGATTAATTCTAAATAAGTACAAGATTAATTTTAAATTGAGATCAAAACTCATTAATCATTATTTAGGCATATAGGAATGAACACACCAAAACTATTGTCCAATAGTACACTTGCCGAACATAAAACTATTGTTGAACAATACACTTTCACCATAGTATAGTCATTAGATAACAATGAAGGATCCAAAACACCTATACAACATGAATTAATGAAACTTCGAAATGTGTCCAAAGCACTTGTCTAATAGTACACTATTTGATCATGTAAAATAATATGTTGAGATAATGATTAATTCTAAATGGGTACAAGATTAATTTTAAATCGAGATCAAAACTCTTTGATCATTATTTAGGCATATAGCAATGAACACACCAAAAATATTGTCCAATAGTACACTTGTCAAACATAAAACTATTGTTGAACAATCTACTTTCACCATAGTATAGCCATTAGATAACAATGAAGGATCCAAAACACCTATACAATAGGAATTAATTAAACTTCAAAATGTGTCCAAAGCACCTATCTAATATTACACCTATTCCGTTATACACTTGTCCATTGTACAAAATACCCAAGTTGTGTTGATTTCATTGGGATGCCAACATCGAAAAAGGGCCCAAATTACTATTCTTGAGATTCAACAATTCCTTGTTTCTCTTCAAAAGTGTATGTTAGATGCTATGGTCCATACATGGAATATCTCAAAGATAGTAGGACCACAACTAAATCCATCCAAAATACGATTGGGGAGAGGGGTAGATTCGTTTGGGTGAAATAACTTGTTCATCAAATTCCTTATATGCCCAATAAATAATTTTTCCTTAATATTTTTTGTAGATTGGATTCATTTATGTAAATTTATTTTAGTGTTGGAGTTGGTTCAATATGCAAGTATCGTAGAGAAGGGTTGGCTGATCCTTCTCCATTTATAATTTATATTTTTTATGAATTAAATGTATAAGTGTTGGATGATCCATCTTGATTTATATTCATCATGTAATTAATTATCTTATTTAACACGATGTAAAGTGGAAAGAGGAAGGATTGAATGGCCATTCTCCATCCCATATGTATTAATTTCATGGTGTTCTTAATGTTAATTTTAGATTCAATTGTTCCTATGGTTGCAATGGGAATATAACTAGATTAATATTTACTACTAGAAGGTTAAGGAATGATTGGATGACCCTTCTCTTTGTCACATTATATTTCAATTTTATCCATAATTCCAAAATATCCTTATATTTAACTTCTTTAGTGGTATATGGAGAAATGATCTATTGACACTTTTTGATTATCATATCCATTGCAATAATTTCTAACAATTCTATAAGGTTAGACCAACTCTTCTCCATATATATGTAACATTAAGAAGGCTTGGGAAACCCTTCCTGATCCAAAATCGGATCCAGAAGCCTGATAGGGCTTGAAAAATGCTCAAAAATTAAAGTGCTCAGAATGCCACGAAACCTATGCCATTGCGTCTGTCTCATCTTCCTGATTCCGGTGGTATATTTACTTTGTCAAACGGACTCTGTATGGAGAAGTTATCGCGTTCTGTCCGAAAAGTCAAACATGCAAAAAAAAGGGGGATGATTGTACAGTCCGTACAGTACACATGTCATGCTGACTGTGTAGACCGTACGGTCCATACAGCTGATGTGGCGGTTCCAGAATGCGACACGTGGCAGCCTCAGATGATGACACGTGGCAGGTCCGTACATGGGACACGTGGCAGCTCCAGGGAGTGACATGTGGCAGGCAGATTTGGGCATACGGAGGTACCGTTGGACGTATCTCGAGGTGACACATGTCACCACTGAAAGGGTGACACGTGGCACAGGTGACGTCACCAGGTGACGTGGCAGGTTGACGCAGCAGGTGACAAGGCTGACAGGTGTCAGTACGACATAGGTGACCTGGACGAATCGGCAGTTGACACGTGTCTTGTCGATGGCAAATGGTATGAGGACACGTGGCCCAATCCGTGGGTGCCACGTGTCACTCGATGATTGGTTTGTTGGTTTATGTGTTAAAATTTTGGTTGGCATGCACGGGGGTCGAACCGGCGACCTCCCCTCCGGTTGTGGACTGACCAAGTCGGGCTAACCGCTCGCTCTATGGTTAGTTCTTGTTATGTGAATGACATATTTTATATTTAAAATTGTATTATAGTTTAAACCGGCATGGAAAGGGCCGGGGCCTAGCCCCAACCCTCGGTCTATTACATATAACCACGCGATATGGACGGGAGCGCCAACCACCAAATGAAATGCGCGGGGTCAGTTGACAACGGTCATATGACCGTTCCAATAAACTGGGGGCCTATCCCTATTTTGGGTGTGCGGTTAGACAGTTAGCCACGGGGCCACATGCCATTACCATGAGACCAGGGCTGGAGCGAGACATGGGGGGCTAGCGCGTAGCCTATGGGCTCGCGCTCAACCAAAAATAGCCCATACGACCACAAAAAGGGGCGCGCGCACGGGCATTGGGGGCTTATGCCCATAATATATAGCTCAAAATGGGTTTTTAAACAGAGTTTGGTTTTTTTAATTAATATTATGCCTATTATTAGCAGATTCCTTCCATTTTTGGGGGATATTGGGCATTTTTGGAGGCCAGATTCTTGGAGGAAGTTGGAGCTGAGCAACCAACTTCAAGGCTATATGAACCAGGCTTGTTTGAGGCCATGGGAAGTCAGTCAGAGCAGAGTTATGCTGGAGAAAAGCCAAGCCAAAGTCAGTTTGATGCAGAGAAGCTTTTGAGGTGGAGACGTTGTCGGACCATTTCTGGGAGCTTGGAACGTCCGTTTTGCGTGCTGTTTTCTTTGCAGGGTTCTAGAGATCTGGATGAACCAGACCAGATCAGTCTTGTAGCCATTTGGAATTGCAGCGATGTACTTTTGAGCATTTGAACAGAAATAAAGAAGCCTCCCCCACAAAGAAAAGGCCCGGAGACGTAGGCAAAAGTTGTGCCGAACTCCGTTATCAATCTGCGTGTTTATGGTTTGCTGTCTATATTTTCATTTCAGATCTGCATATGTGTATATGGCTGTTTTAATCCTTCTTCTTTCCTCATTCTTTCACTAAATTTTCTCAAATGGTTAATTAACGCATGCAAAGTTAAAACTCAACCATAGTCATTTAAAAGATCCTACGGATCAAGTGGTATCAGAGCTAGTTGATGTTTGGATTTGAGTTGCATGTTAACCAGGGAAAAGCTACAACGTGGTGAAGGCGAGCTTGTTGCAGAGAATCCATTAATTGGATTGAGAAAGAGAGCTTCTTACAAAGAGAAGATGGCATCAGAAGAAGGGATTTCTCAAGAAGAGAAAGAGTTCCGGAAAACATTCCATGCTATGTCGGAGATGGTGACAGTTTTGTACGAAGATTATTTAGAACGGAAGCAACCAGTTTTGGGTAATTCTTCAAAAGGCAAAAGTGAAGAGGAAGAGGACCATCCTCACATTCCTCCTTCACCTCCATTAACACCTCCTTCTTCTCCTTCTTCTTCAAGTTCGAGTTCTAAATCTAATGAGAAGAAAAATGTTCATAAGAATAAACATGAAATGCCATTGTTAAAACTTGATGTAAAATTTGAGTTGCCCATATATGATGGTGAAGTAAATGCAGAAAAACTTGATAACTGGATTAGATAGATGGAGGTATACTGCAGTGTGCAGCAGATCAAGGATGAGGCCACACAAATTAAATTGTCATCTTTGAGGCTTGCAGGTACAACTCTTATCTAGTGGCAAAACAAGCTGCAAAAAGGAACACAAGATGTGGGTAATGTATTTCCATCATGGAAGAATTTCACTTCTGCACTTAGGAAACAGTTTTATCCTTTGGGTTATAAAGAAAAAGAAATCATTGAATGGCAATCTTTAAATCTAAGAAAAGGACAATCAGTGCAAGAACACACTGATGGATTTAGAAAAATGGAATTAATGTTAGACATTCCTTTGCAAACACAAGAAACCCTTATGAAGTATATAGGTGGTTTGCCTGCGCATATTAGAAACACTGTTTTCATGTTTGGACCCAATAACCTTGATGAGGTTTCTGTTCAAGCTACGTATATTGAAGCAGGGAAAGCAGGTGTGTCAGGGGAATCGTCGTTTTCAAAGAAAGATGATAAGAGGAAAAGGCATGGCAATGGCAAGAACGCAAATGCTATGACAAAGAAGGAAGGAAATCCCTCTTACAAACATTGCAAGAAAGAGGGACATGATGAGGACAAATGTTAGTAGTTGCATCCCGAGAAGAGGCCAAAGTGGTTCAAAGAAAAGAAGGGAACGCAAACAGTGGCAACAACGACAACAAAGCCTACAGACTTGGGATCGGATTCAGGTGATGAGTCAAAGATTTCATTGGTTGGTATGACAAGTAAATTTGGTGAAGAGATTGATTGTAGAAGCAAGTTGTTTCATATAAGGGTAATTATGCGACACACTAAGATAAATACATTAATCGACAGTGGATCTCAATCTAATCTCAGAAGAATTGGTTAAGAAAATGGGATTAAAAACACAAACTCATCATAAGCCTTACACACTTAAATGGATAAGTAATCATCATCATATGCACATAACAAAGCAGTGCACAATCAAATTTGCAATTTCATCTAAGTATGTGGATGAAGTAACTTGTGATGTTGTGTCGTTAAAAGAATGTGGAATGGTCTTAGGTAGTCCGTACTTGTATGATCGTAAGACAATCTTCTACAGAACAAAGAATCAATATCAATTCACTAAAGAAGGTCATGATTTTGTGGTTCGTGCTCATCGGGTTAAAGCAAGTAAAACAATGGAACAATTAACGAAGGCAGTGCACGTATGCAGCAAACCACTAATTGTTTCAAATGAAGTAATAGATCTTAAGCAAGAACAAGATATGGTTGTTGAGTGGAAAATCAATCATAAGTTGCTTCAAGATAAGCTCATGTCGTGCAGATATTTCAAGTATATCAGTTCATTTGCAGTCGTCTTTTTGATGCTTTCATTAGCAATGTTTTCTACATGGATGATCGTGGCTTCAGTAAGATGTAACATGATTCAAATGGCTAACAATGTACTTTCAGTTGTCATGATTGTATTACAATTGATCTTGATGAGACAGGTGCACAGGACAGATTTCAGAGACAGAGGACAAGCCGGGTGGCCTATCCCGAGCTTGTTGACTGGTCAGTAACCTTTTGGGGACCAAAAGGTCTTTTGTGGGGAGGTGTGATCCAAAATCGGATCCAGAAGCCTGATAAGGCTTGAAAAATGCTCAAAACTTAAAGTGCTCGGAATGTGACGAAACCTGTGCCATTATGTCCGTCTCATCTTCCTGATTCTGGTGGTATATTTACTTTGTCAAACGGACTCCGTATGGAGAAGTTATCACGTTCTGTCCGAAAAGTCAAACAGGCAAAAAAAAGGGGGATGACTGTATAGTCCGTACAGTCCACGTGTCATGCTGACTGTGTAGACCGTACGGTCCGTACATCTGACGTGGTGGTTCCAAAATGCAACATGTGGCAGCCTCGGATGATGACACGTGGCAGGTCCGTACAGGGGACATGTGGCAGCGCCAAGGAGTGACACGTGGCAGGCGGATTCGGGCGTACAGAGGTATTGTTGGACGTATCCCGAGGTGACATGTGTCACCACTAAAAGGGTGACATGTGGCACGGGTGACATCACCAAGTGACGTGGCAGGATGACGCGGCAGGTGACAAGACTGACAAGTGTCAGTACGGCAGAGGTGACTTGGACGAATCGACAGTTGACACGTGTCTTGTCGATGGCAAATGGTATGAGGACACGTGGCCCAATCTGTGGGTGCCACGTGTCACTCGATGATTGGTTTGTTGGTTTATGTGTTAAAATTTTGGTTGGCATGCACGGGGGTYGAACTGACGACCTCCCCTCCAGTTGTGGATTGACCAAGTCGGGCTAACCGCTCGCTCTATGGTTAGTTCTTGTTATGTGAATGGCATAATTTATATTTAAAATTGTATTATGGTTTAAACCAGCGTGGAAAGGGCTGGGGCCTAGCCCCAACCCTCGGTGTATTACATATAACCACGCCATATGGATGGGAGCGCCAACCACCAAACAGAACGCGCGGGGTCAGTTGACAACGGTCATATGACCGTTCCAATAAACCGGGGGCCTATCCCTATTTTGGGCGTGCGGTTAGACAGTTAGCCACGGGGCCACATGCCATTGCCACGAGACCAGGGCTGGAGCGAGACATGGGGGGCTAGCGCGTAGCCTATGGGCTCGCTCTCAGCCAAAAATAGCCCATACAACCACAAAAAGGGGCGTGCGCACGGGCATTGGGGGCTTATGCCCATAATATATAGTTCAAAATGGGTTTTTAAACAGAGTTTGGTTTTTTAATTAATATTATGCTTATTATTAGCAGATTCCTTCCATTTTTGGGGGATATTGGGCATTTTTGGAGGCCAGATTCTTGGAGGAAGTTGGAGCTGAGCAACCAACTTCAAGGCTATATAAACTAGGTCTGTTTGAGGCCATGGGCAGTCAGTCAGAGCAGAGTTATGCTGGAGAAAAGCCAAGCCAAAGTCGGTTTGATGCAGAGAAGCTTTTGAGGTGGAGACGTTGTCGGACCATTTATGGGAGCTTGGAATGTCCGTTTTGCGTGCCGTTTTCTTTGCAGGGTTCTAGAGATCTGGACGAACCAGACCAGATCAGTCTTGTAGCCATTTGGCATTGCAACGATGTACTTTTGAGCATTTGAACAGAAATAAAGAAGCCTCCCCCACTGAGAAAAGGCCCAGAGACGTAGGCAAAAGTTGTGTCGAACTCCGTTATCAATCTGTGTGTTTATGGTTTGTTGTCTATATTTTCATTTCAGATCTGCATATGTGTATATGGCTGTTTTAATCCTTCTTCTTTCCTCATTCTTTCACTAAATTTTCTCAAATGGTTAATTAACGCATGCAAAGTTAAAACTCAACCATAGTCATTTAAAAGATCCTACAGATCACTTCCTCATCTACAAGTATGCAAAGAAGGATCAATCAATCCTTATCCATCTACAATTTTCTTTAATTGACCCCAATGAATCCTAGTTTTAAAACTTTGTAGGCATTAAAAAAAAGAGTGAAACCGTTACAATAACAATAATATAATCATATATGTGTACTTGATGCAAAATAAAAAAAAATCTAGAATGTCATGTTTGTTTAAAAAATCGTAATGGTATGCCATCTTCAATTATTCGTTCATGATCGAATTTTTACAATTACCATTTTCTAACTTTTGATCTTTTCCTTGATTGCACCTCTATTAAATTTATGCGTTCTACACATACCAAATGACTATATTGACAACTTATGACATCCGTCTTGAAAGTGAACACAACTATCGATTTGATGAGTTTCTTGAAAAAAATAGCCTTTTAATACGATGGATCCTCTTTCATATATAAAACTGTTATCATCAAAATATTCTAACAATTTCATCTTTCCTTGTGTGCATCACATCAAATAATATTTAACGTTTTCATCGTTTTCTACATGTGCAACCACAACAAAGACAACTCCTGCAAATAACTTGTCATATTCCAACAATCAGTTCTCGTTAGATCAACACACATGCACACAATTGTACTACATATATATATAGTACATGTAAATATACACTTTTTAGGCATAACAAATATGTTTGAACAATTGAAACATAAATTTTACCTTCTCTAACAAGATCAAGAACTCTATTGCCATCAATTGACACTATAGTTTCATTTGATCCAATCTCCTCTAAGCTTGCAAGTGACATTTTCCCCTTTGTATTAATTTCAGTGTGTCTCCAAGCTTTAACATATTTCTCAGTTTTGTTTTCACAAATGTTTGTGGATTCTATGTCCTCTATGCAAACTGAACAAAAACAAGATTCATTTCTTCCATCAAATGCAAACACATTTCGGAAGGGTTTTGTTTTAAATGAATGAAATTTTCGAGTCCCATGTATTGTACTGGACTCATATGGGATTGATCTATCTACATCTTGGATGCCAATATGCCAAAAAAAAATGCACACGGTTCAATAATAATTTATTTAAATATAAATATGAAATGTCAATATAATAAACATGTTAAATACAAGAACTTATTAACTTTCTCTATTGACCATGATTGAAAATCATATTTTTGAATGGGGATAAAAATATCACATGTGTGTAGAACATATATATACACACACACCTGCGCACATCCTTTGACGAATTATTTTCATGGCATAGTGCATGTTTTCACCATTCAACAACTTGATAATAAGATTCAAATCAATCGACACGAGGGTTCATCTAATACCTTCTAAGTGTTCATTTTACACATGCCGCTACACTGTCATGCTCTCATTTTCCATGACTTGTCTCAAAGAAATTCCAAAAATGTGTAATGTTTGATTTCTTGTGAAGACGACACAAAAAACAGAATGATCGTGAAGATTTGAATTGACCCACACATCCATCTAACCATATCCAATGTCGATCGAATCCAATCCCACGGTTTTTCAATGAATCATAAAATTTATCAAAGCATTGTTGTACATAATGTGTATCATGTGTTTGGTCATCACTTATATAAAAGTTATATTCTTTAATAACATGCCGATTGTCATCGATACTTTCTATGTTATCAACACTTTGTTGAGCATGTCTATATAGAATGTGGACAAAGATAGAGACTTGATTAGAATGATAATATTCACTTTGTATTTCTTTTTGTGCAACGAATGTGTAATTCTCTGTGAAATTACCTACAGATAAAATCGTCCATGGTGGAAACACTTCACGAGATTGTTTGAATTGTAGGTCTTTCCATCGAGCTCTATGTGAATGCTTGGTGTATTTATAAATTTCTTTCTCAAACTTCTTCAAAAAATCTATCACGCTGATTTTATCCACTTTCAAATCAATCCTTTTGGAAACAACATTTGAATAACTTGTAGTAGTGTTATTGATATATTCATATCTCTTCCAATTGATTGTTATATCAAACAAAGACTGATCATTTGTATCAATAGGATACTTGGAGTGAAATAAAATTAGATTCCACAACGATCACATTTTTCCACTAACACATTTGTTTGGTAAAATAATTCATCACCTTCTCTTTCACATAGAATTTGGGATATAAAACCACAGATTTTGGAAGGAGGTGAACTTGCCCATAAAGTTTTACCAAAATCAAGAAAATTGTCGTAATATAACACAAATTCCACATGATAACGACAACAACAAGTGTCACGAACATTGATGGGTCTAACAAACCATGGTTTTTGTTGCACAAATGTATTGATGGACAATTTAACTTCCTTTTTGTTTTCTTTGAACTTGTTGAACAATTATATTTTTGTGATTGGAAATATATATTTTTCATGTTCTTCATATTCACGTCGTCCTATTCTTCGTCGCAACACATCCCTTGTATGTGGTGAAACACGATATTTTGTCAACCAATAATTATAGGCCAATTCTTTAACATTTTCTGCAAGTCTATCTTTGTAAGGTTGTCTAGAAATAACTATCCAACAAGTAAGTTCATCATTTGCATCTATTTGCAATCATAATTGTCTAGGTTTGTACAATGTTTTTCTTGAGGTTCTCATCACTTTTGCTATGTGTTGTGTAAAACGACATTTTATATTGCTAGATGGAACAATTGTTGTTTGTATTACTCTATGTGCAACCCTGACATATTTTTTTTCGATATTTTCCAAAAGATTTTAATGCGCTAGTTATATTCTCAAAGACATTATGTTTCACCTTTGTATCTTTTGTCGACTTTTGAATACCCAATAATGATGTAGCTTCTTTTAATTTTTTTGACCTTATTAGACCTTTCAAAAGTTGAGCTTGTGTTGCTATGGATTCATCTTTGAAAACAATATTATACATATTCTTAACACGATATCTTATAATATGGTCAAGTTTTTTCTCCCCAAATTTGTAAGTATCAACATTTTTTAACATTTCATCATCAATATTGATACCTCCTGCATATTTCAATTTAACTTATTTTAAAAAACTAAACCAGATCATAAATTAATTAAACTCTACAAGTGTTTGAATCTTGTATTATCTAAATTTATGTACATACCTGTAGGTGATTCAACTTCTGCTTCAATTTCGGTTTCAATGACTTCATCGATGTTATGAGGCAAATCTATTTTTATTTTTTGAAAAATATTAAATTCAAATTATAATCAATTATATTAAAAAATAATTTGAATTTGAATTCTAAACTTAATCTAGACAATATATATGCATACCTAGTTGGACTTCTTCTTGTTGAGAATCATGATGCAAATCTTTATTTACATCATCATTATTTCTTCCTTCAATATTTTCACGTTCTCGTTTCGTTCTCCAATAACACTCTTTCTCTTGTTCGTTATGACGAGTTTCATCTCGAATGCGATCATATTTTCTCTTGCGCAATTTGTTTTTAACCATGATTATTCAATTTGTAAAGGTTTTTAAAAAATTCAACATTTTATAGCATGAAATAAAATTTCAAACCTCAAATATTATAACTCAAAAAAATGTTTTTTAAAATAAATGAAAAAATGGATTTTATAATCATATTGTAAAAGATTTCTCAAGAAACCAAAATGCTTTTAAAATATTTTTTTCATAAAAAGTAGATTTTAAAGAAAATTAAAAAAAAAACTTTGATCTTAAAAACATTTTGTTTCAGAAAAACTGGGAGAGAAATTATTCAAAAATAATATCAAGAATTTGATAGGAATTGTTTAAAAAATTTTACTTAAAAACAAATTCTCTTTGATATAGTAAGGAGTTTCTTATGAAAGCGTTCACCTTGAAAATAATGTTCAAGAAAGCCTCCACCTTGAAAATAATGTTCAAGAAAGCCTTCAATATATAAAATATTGCTCCAATAAAAACAACAAAAAACTTATTTCAAACAATGAAAAAGTTGCTCCAAACTCCTCTTTAGTAGCTCCACATAATCGAAAATATGAACTAAGGGAATGAATTGTGCAAAACAAGTTCATTTGGAAGCATATTTATATCATTTCGCGCCAAATTATAGGCCAATTGATACACCAAATGATGAATCTCTTTGTATCTTTCCGACCAACAAAATTTGGACACAATCTTTTCGACCGAAAGATTGAAAGTCCATTAATTTTTAACAGTTTCCATTAAAAAAAGCAACCTTTCAGCCGAAATATTATATATTAATATAATCCAAACAAATATGACCCTTAGATCATCCATTTATTGATTTCAATGGGATAACAGGCTACAATTAAAGAGTTGTTTCAAATTTCCAACTAAATTTATATTCCTAATTTTTTCAGTTAGTAACTCTCTCCCATTTCTCAAGCTATTGGGAATTTGTTAAGATCACACACTCTCTCCTTGGGGTTTTCCTTGTTTCCCGAGCATCTTACATTGACTGCGAACAAGTGAATTCAATATCTCATAATTTTTTCTTATTTCCCATACTCCATTATTTCCTTCAAATCAAAATTCATCCCCTAAACTTTTCATTGTAGACTTCTCATTTTCCTCTTATTCCAACGACCTTGTGGCACAATAATTTACAATTCAACATGTCCTTTAGAGCCTAGCCATTGGTTGTTATGTATTACCTTTAGCCATCATATCCATTTCCTACAACCATTTGCAAGAAACCACAAATATATTTGTATATGGGATGTGGTGGAGAAGTCAATGAATGGTAAAGAGGCATCTTTCCTTTCATATCACGAGAATTGTTTTTTCCTTGGTTAAAATTCAAGAGTAATAAAGTATTTAACTTTTTATTTGAATGTGTATTTATCTATTGTTGTCAATGTTAGGTAACATCTTCGATGAGGATGCAATTTCCATTCTATATACATTATGAATCAAGTAAGATATAAGTCCCTTGTTTATGGATCAAAAGTGGAGAGAGCCAAAGATGAAGGAAGAACAAGGTTCATTAAAAAAGAATCAAAGGGAAAATAGTTTCAACATTTCCTTTGAAAATGGCAGTGAAATGAGAATTTTCTTCGCCAACATTTTCATTTTCATCTCATAGTATTTCTTTTTTAAATTGTTTAGTGGTTGCAAGCTTGAATTTTCATTGACAAAGTTTTTTCTGGAACAATCCCTTCATGCCTTTTCCATTTATTGACAAATTATGTCAAGGAAATATTTTTTTTGAAATTACTATGGAGAAAATATTTTTTTTGAAATTACTATGGAGAAGAAAGAAGCATGAAACCATTCTTTGAGTATCCTCTTCCTCCATATATTTGATTTAACTCTTGCATTTTATATTGCAAATATTTTGTGAAGAGATTGAAGGAATGACATTCAAAGCTTTCATTCTTCCTCTTCCTCCATATATTTGATTTAACTCTTGCATTTCATATTGCAAATATTTTGTGAAGAGATTGAAGGAATGACATTCAAAGCTTTCATTCTTGTCTTTAAGGCATTTGCATTCATGTGATGGTAAGACAAAAACATGGAAACAAACATTCAAGTGGAATGGATCACACTTTACTCATAGAATGTAATGGCCTACTTTGTAGAAAAGTGAAATTGCAATGCAAGATTATTTTGCTAAGTTCTTGGCTGGCGTTTTTCATTTTCATTCTAGTTCATGAGATTGTTAATATCAATCATTTTCTTAATATCTTCGAGATTGAAGTTTTCATAGATAAAAATTTTACTTGAATAATCCTTCAAGGTCTTTATCATTTTTGTGAATCTATGCTGGGATAAATGTTTCTCATGCTTGAAAAACCATAACCAGAAGAAAGCGTTATACATCATTCTTTGATTAGCCTTTTCTTCTAGTTGTTTGATTTAATATTTTCATTTATATTCATATTTTTATGAATAATTTCGAGTATGAAAAACCATCTATAGAAAGCGTTAAACATCATTCTTTGATTAGCCTTTTCTTCTAATTGTTTGATTTAATATTTTCATTTATATTCATATTTTTATGAATAATTTCGAGTAATGGCACTTGAAGCTTAGTTATTTGGTTTGAATCACTTCCATTTCATGAAGTTGCAAAGGAAAAAGATGGATAATAGAGAATATAAGAGGAATTCCGCTCACTGTTTTTTTTGGTGTTTAAATTATTTCATTCATAAAGTTAAAAAGACAAAAGAGAAAGCCACAAACACTAAAATACAAAGGCTTTGTGAGAGTTGTATAAGTGAATGATATATTTAAGGAGTAGAAATATGGAATCACTTTAAGAAACTCATTTTAAATTCATTCTCAATAACTTTCCCACTTTAAAAAAGATTGGAATTCAAGTATGGTGATACTCTTTAAAGATATTATTTACTTAAACAACATATTTTATGAGTTTTATTATAAGGCTAATTGAGTTGATGGAATGCTTAACAATTTGAAAGAATATGTAGATTTTTGTGAAGGTCTCATATCATAGGCATTGAAAATTTACTTTTATATTGAAATACAATGCAACAAGTCTAGATACTCTTAATACTTTTATGATAAATTCCATATTAAACTGCTTTGATTGATAATTTTCTTAGAAAACCATATTTTGAGAGCTAGTTTTAGCATTAGCATGAATTCACACTTATGTTTTATGTGAAAATGCTTGAGGAATATTTCAATGAAAAGAATGAAAGAATCATGTTATTCAAAATCCATTTCTCGAAACATTTTTGTTGTAAGAGTTTCGTTAAAAAGTCTCACATAAAGTGCACATTTTAAATCACTCACTAAGATTTGTATCACCACTCTTAGATATTAAAGATTGTATGTTTCTATGACATAAGAAACTTATCACTTTGTAGTTTTCATGGCATCTATAAGAAGGATTTAATGAGGTACTCTTGTGTTATTTTTGCATAGTTTTAGGGCAAGAGGAAAAGGAAACCCACTAGATTGGAGATACCATGAGTTAAAAAACCTCAAAAATCATGCATAAAATCATCTTAATTGTATATTTATTCTACTTATATTAAGGCATATAATTCAATCTATAAATCTAAAACATATATTTGAAAAATGGTAGAGGACTAAATACATATGCATGTTGCAAAGAAGACATCCAAGGTAAGGTTGGATAATCGACAAAGGGGAGAAAGATTGAGAAACCTCATTTAAACAAGACTAAAAAACAAATACAAAAAATGGTCAGTACCATGTTAGACCCAAAATAATTCCAAAGGGTGTGAGTGTCACAATTTGAGGATCGTATACCTTATCTCATATCTTTTGAGTCACTCAATGGATAACCTTCATATCTCTTTTCTAATTTTTCTTGTTGCAATCTATCTTTCACTTGGATATAGTGTTTATCTTTAGAAAGAGAATCAATAATTCTCTTCTTCAAATATAGTTTGCAAATGATAACTACTAGCACATGAATCATTCTCTTGAATGCATCGACAACTAATTTATTTTCTTTCCCCTTTATGTGTTTGATATCAAAATCAAACTCACAAAGAAATTCCAGCTACCTTGTTTTCCTCATTTAAATTTGACCACTAAAATAAATATTTCAATCCATTATGATCTACTGTAAGATCAAATCTCTTACCCTTTAAGTAGTGACCCCACATTTGCAAAGCATGCATTATTGTAGCAAGTTGCAAGTCATCAATGACATAGTTTTTATCATCATCTTTCAATTTTCTTGACTCACAACATATCATGTGATTATCTTGCATGAGAACTCCACCAAGTCCCTCAATGCATGCATTAGTGTAAAAAACAAAATATTTGTTTATATCTATAATTTTCCAGAATTTGAGGCACTTGTGAGAAGCTTATTCAATAGCTAAGGGCCTTCCTTGCATTCCTAGGAACATTCAAACTTTACTCATTTCGTTTGCAAGGAAGTAATTGGATATGGATTTTTCAAAAAACCTTCAATAAACATTCTATAGTTTCCAAGAAGACTCATGGAATATCTCACATTGCTACAATCTTTGGAGCGGAACAATTCATTATGGCCTCAATCTTTTCTAGATTCACATAAATTCCTTCTTTTGAAATAATATGACCTAAATAATGAATTTGCATTTAAACTCAAATACTTATTTTTCCATAGAAATTATTCTCTCTTAATGCATCCAAAACCATTCTCAAATGTTTCTCATGCTCTTATTAATTCTTAGAATAGACAAGAATATCATCTAGAGAAACAAGCACAAACTTATTTGTATTTGTTGAAAACACTATTCATGAGACACATGAATGTAGCTAGTGCATTGGTGAGACCAAATGGAGCGAACACCCACAAATTCATAGAGGCCATACCTTGTTATAAATATATTATTATGAATTTCTTCTTCCTTAATTCTAATTTGAATGCTTGTATTTTACTATGACTTTATTCAAGTACATTTAATCAATACACAATCCGAAATTTACATATTTCTTTGTCACAATTAAGACAAGTGCTCCCCACAAAGACACACTTGGTTGAATGTATCCTTTTTCCAGTAGCTCCTGTAATTGCATTTTCAGCTGCATTAGATTTGTGATTTTCATTATATAATGAGCCTTGGATACCAATGCAACTCCTGGTACACGTTCAATAGATAAATTAGTATCTATTTGGAGGAAGTCATGGTTCTTCCTGAAGGAGTACATTCTTGAATTCATGCAACACAAGATGATATTCAAGCTTTGGAGTTTTATCTTATGTTGATTCCATATGTGGGTTGCATATAATTGGCATCCTTTTTTGAAACATTTCATCAATTGCAAGGTTTAAATCTTCCTAAGAAAGATTTCCTTTGGAATACCTCTTATTATCCTTGAGTTTCTACTTTCATCAATGCAATCAAAGTTCAGTGTAGCAATTGAGATTAACTAGAGGTTCTTCCAACTAGTCCATACCAATGAGGACATTATATGAACCAAGTGGTAAAATGTTCAAATTTTCTCATATGAAGAATCTTTTCAGCTCTGATGGAAGGATCTCAACCATTTCACCAAATTTTCTCTTGTTTTTAGTAGCTAACCACACTAACCACGACTTTTTAATCTTACTTTTCTCAAGATATTTTTTTTTCAACAAATTTAAGAGTAACATAACTGTGACCTGATCCTATATCAATTAAAATGTGAATGGATTACCTTGAAATCTCACTTTCAACCTCAACTACAACTGACTAGTGATCTTCTTAGTGGTCTTCCAATGCAATATAGATCCTAGGAATAGTCCTTATTACATCATTAATAGTTGTAGTGTCTTAATGTCGTGAACATTCATGTTGTTGTCCTTTTGATGTGGTAAATTCTTGTATAAATGGTATTATCCACTTCCCTAACATTGAATAGACTCTTTGGTCCCTACCCACCACATTTTGTGGTTTTATTTCTTATTTTTATTTTTATGTTTACTTTTTTAGAATTCTCTCTCTCTCTCTCTCTCTCTCTCTCTCTCTCTCTCTCTCTCTCTCTCTCTCTCT
>ML782826.1:85887-120018 GCA_009831015.1 Picea engelmannii
TATATATATATATATATATATATATATATGCCAAAGAAAAGCCTTTTTCCCCAAAAAGGCTTGGCATACAAAAGTAATAATATAGGCATATGAGATTCTACGTATATTTTAATTGGAAAAATATCCATCAAATGATTTATTTGGTACGACGACATCGCTTTGAGCTAATTGAAGGTTACATCATTCCTGGAATTTTTGTGTCATAATTCTGGTCAAAA
Organism: Picea engelmannii; assembly: GCA_009831015.1. Classification (NCBI taxonomy): domain Eukaryota; kingdom Viridiplantae; phylum Streptophyta; class Pinopsida; order Pinales; family Pinaceae; genus Picea; species Picea engelmannii. The sequence continues at coordinate 86,106 of ML782826.1, forward strand.
TGGCTCATAATATTCTTTATAGTTTGAAAAACATTTTGATGTATCAACTATATACATAAAAAAGTCATTTGATCATAAAAATGGTGATAGTCCTAAGTATCTGAAGAGTGAGCCATTAATCAAATTTGCAACTAGGTGTTGTGAATATATTCTAAAGTTTCCTCCTGGACTTTTCAATGATCTTTCAAGTGTCCTTGTCCAATGCCACTCCAACTTTTGAGAGTTGATTTTCCTCTTGGTTCTAATCCCTGTACACATGGTTGAAAATAAAGTAAGGGAAAATTTTTGTAGATCTTTTAATGTCCTAAAAAAGTGGGCATTAAAGTGTAGTTGTGAAATGTGGAGACCACATTCATGCATCTAATTATCATTAGAGACTCACCATAAATGTGCAGTTGTGATATTACTTTTTCCTTGACAAGAAGGAGAGTGAGTTTGAGAGCCATTATCTCACTAAAGTTGTTTGATGCTTGTCCAAGACCATAAGATAAATAAACATTCTTATCTTTTAAGAGATGGATGATACCACCCGCTCCTCCATGAGTTGGATTTCCTTGGGTATATCCATCAAATAAATACCATGCAACATCCATTTGGATGATGGTCTCCGAACGAGGAATTGTAGGAAACTATGTTGGGATTTTTGGATATGTTGATAATATAGAAAAACCATTTAATGCACAGTGAGAAGAAGAAGAGTTTAAATCTTTGAATAAGATGTGGTTTTGAGCAATCCAAATGCCCCTTGCAACAATCAAAGGTAGGTATTTTTAGTTTTTATGTGGTGATTGTCCATCCAAATTTTAGAGGCTGCTTCTATATTTTCTCCATCCTAACTGGATGAAGGCCCTGTAGACCTTTGAAATTTTGTCCAAACTTCCTGTAGAAGGTTCCTTCAAGAAGGAGATGATGGTTTGTTTCATTGTGATGCTTACAAAGGCTACATCTACCTAACCCTGTGAAGTTCCTCCACTGCAATTTATCTCATGTGGGTGATTTATTTAATAAAACAATCCACATAAATAAATTTTCCTTAGCAGGGAATTTTAACTCCCAAATATTTTTCCACCACAAAGGAGGAGGTTCCTCTTAGTTTTCTTGTGCCAATATTGTGTAATCTATCCTAGGGATATATCCGCCAGAGGGGTTTAATGACCAAATAAATTGGTCTTCTTGATTTGATGGATATACAAAGTAATTTTGAAGAGATTTAATGTAGTTGGTCCACATGTGAGCTTGGTCCTCTCCCAAGCTAACCTCTTTCCAAGATAACCAATGAACCTATCCTGTGAAAAAATCCATTTGCTAGATTTGATTTAGAAAATGGAAGTCCCATCTGTTTAAATCCTGGATTAGGTGATCATGAAATGAATGGATATTATTGCATCCGATCCAAGGATATTTTCCTAAAATATTTTTTTCTCCATTTCCAATTCTCCAAATCAACCAGTTCTCGATCAATAGGAAAGCATTGAGGGTGGATTTCCATACAATGGAGCCATTTTTAAACCTTTTGTTTGTATTTATTATCAAAAAACTATGGATTATTGTGGTAAGTACTTTTCTTGTAGAAATTGTGCCCAAAGGATTGAGCCTTGTATGGTACCCAAAACATTCTTTGTTGTTAATGGTTTGGAGAAGAGAAAAATATTTTTCATCCCCCAACCGCTAAGTTTTTTGGGAGTGGCTAATATCTTCCAGGAAGCCAAGACTAGTGATATTTTGTCTTCAGATCCAGAATAGAGAAATATAAATGAGAGTTTTCTTATTTCTCCCAAAATACCCTTGGGTATCTAAGCCAGAGTGATCCAGTAATTTGGAATGGATTCAAGGACTGCGTTGACCAGAACCAACCTGCCAACTCTAGAAAGCCATTGATTGCACCATGCATGTATCTTTTTTTCAACTTTGGCAAGTAGCCACAACCAATCATTTTTGAGGTAAACATTTTCTTTAAGTGTAAAACCCAAATATTTCAGACATGTTCCTACATCTCTTTCCTAGAGGTCTAAAGTCTAGGAAATCGAGTGTTTTTCTTGATCCAACAACCCCTAAATGAATAGATAGGACTTATCCATGTTGATTTTCATTTTTGTATCTTTGTAGAAAGTAGAGAGGGGGTTCCTTAGGTGTTCCACATATTGAATCTCCCCTTCATAAAATATTAAAAATTTCTTCCAAAAAGTATTAAAAATGTCTTCCACAAAAAGTAGTTGGTAAAGGGAAAAACGATGTTGATGGAAATACCTTTTAAATGACCAGTTGGGGTTGCATTATGGATCAATATCCTAAGACCTTATGCAACCAAAAGGAAAAGGAGAGGGGAGAGGGGACAACCCTTCCTTATTCCTCTTTCATCTTTGAAGAATGCGGTGGCATCACATTCAATTATGCATGTTTTACCAAAATTAAGTGTTGCCAACGCTGGTGTAAAGGTTGTAGTATCCTTTAAGTGAGATTTCTAAGGTTGATTCTTCAAGATAGATGTGATTTTTATGGGGCTATAATGAGTGCATAATTCCTACCAAATTTTCTATAATATCCTGTAACACCCTTGATGTTCTTTGGCATGGTCCATTCTATGATATCCTAAATGTTTTGAGGGTCAACCTTGACCACTTCATTTGAAACAATAATACCTAAATAATATACTTCTTGTTTCCCAAAAGAACATTTGGACCTTTTTGTATATAATTGATTGTTACGATTTATTTGTAGCATTTTATTCACATGTTTAAGGTGTTATTCCCATGATTTTATATAGATAAGTATATCATCAAAGAATACCAACAAAAACTTTCTAAGATAAGGTTGAAAAACATTGTTTATAAGGCTTTGAAAAGTAGAAGAAGTATTAGTCAATCGGCCAAAAGGCATGGCCAATAAGTCATAGTAGCTCTTATGTGTGATGACATTTTTTTGGGATTGTCTTCTCCCCTTACTCTGATTTGATGGTATCTTTATTTCATATCTAACTTTGTGAAGTAAGTTACTCCATGAAACTCATCCAATAGATCATTAATATTTAAAATGTGAATTTATCCTTGATGGTGATTTTGTTTTATATCTCTATAATTAGGATACATCCTACAAGAGTTATCCTTTCTTCTAACCATCACTATTGGGGTTGAAAAGGATCTCTTTCTTGGTTGAATAATACCTGCATCCAACATATCTCTACAAAAATTTTCAATCTCAATCTTTTGTTGATATGGGTATCTTTAATGTCTTTTAATTGGGAGCATACTTCCAGGTATGAGATCAATTTGTTGTTCATGATCTCTAGATGGAGGTAGATCCTTAGGAATTCCTTGGAAGTCTCTATGATGCTTTTCCAAAGTGAACTTTAATTCTAATGGAATATTTCATCTTCCTGCTTCATTTCCATAGAATAAGGTCTAATAATAACTCCACTACAACCCTTTTGTAGGAGCTTTTCGATTCTATGTGAGATAATCATCTAAGAGGGTGGATATTTTAACACATTGAGTTCATATTCAACTCCTTCTACTTTAAATATCATGAATAATTCATTATAGCTAATAGAAATTGTACCCAAAGTTCTCAACTACTGAATCTTTAGAAACACATCTACTCCTACAATAGAAATGACATATAAGGGGCTTGATAGGTTATAATCTCTCATACTAATTTTGATATTATGGAATTTTGCTCCAATAATTATACTCCCCCCATTAGCAACCAATAATTGAAACTTTTCCACTCGATACACAAAATAATTGAGGCAATTTTCTAATATGTTATTAATGAAGTTATGAGTACCACCTAAATCAACATGTACTATGGCATTTTTCTTCTTATTGTATCCTACAATATTGAGGATTTTAGATGTGATACACTTGCCAATGCATGAGGTCATATTTCACACTTTATGGATTGATCTATGTTGTGCAAAATTTTTACATCATTTTATTTCTCCTTTTGGTTCACAATTTCTTCCTCACCCATTTGTGGGGATGCCTCTATTTCCTCCTCATCATTATTTTTCAATGTGAGCAATTTTGTTTCTTGACATTTATGCCCCTTGAACCATTTTCTCTTACAACCAAAGCATAGTTCTTTTTATGTTCTTTCTTCCATTTCCTTATGTGATATTCAAGTAGGTTGAGGCATGGTTTTCCTATGAGAAACATTTCCATCTCTACTTAGTACATATGTTCTAGTGTTAGAATTACACGTAACCATTGATCCAGATGATTTTTGGCATGAAATGAGAGCGAAGATATAATAAAGAAATGTACAGAGATGTATCAAATATCCAACAATATAACATAAATATATCAGAGATATAAACACATAGATACATTAATACACAATTTCTATTAATGTGCGAAATGTACCGAACTGTAAAAATACAGAGTGAAAGACTCGCTAAAATGGTGGCAGCTTATCGCTGAGAAGAGATGTGATGGCTACTTACATTCGCAAGAAGATGATCGTTACATTGAGGCTCAAAAGGCCTTTTTAACATAAGTAAAATCCAAAACCCTAACCTTAGAAGATGAAACACCAAAAGGTTTGCGGGCCCCGATGGGGGTAGTTGATACGTCAACTTCCCGGGGGCGTACCTTTGCATACGATCTTCGCTTAGGGTGCTAGATACATCGTTGGAAAGGTCTAACTGAGAAGAATGACTTTCAACTATCCCAAGTTATTGCCTCCGACATTCAACTAGGCCCCAAATCCCCAAAAAACGTCGTTTAGGGCCTCAAAACAACCCCAAAAGTTTGGGACCTGAAAAACTGTCGAAAAACTACCAAGGTGGAAAAATGTTTTTCGATCCAGTGGAATAGGTGGGTGGCCACCGATATCCACCTAGATCAATCCTCCCTCCTTAAGAAGCAATGGTCTCCATTGCGTTGAGTTCCCAGGGGATAGGGGGAAGCGTTTGCTAGATCCGAACCTTCATGAACATTTACCTTATTGGAGAAGTTGTGTTGCTTACCTTGTTGAAGGATGTCTCGAACCTGTGGCTGGAAGGGTTGGACCTTTTTAACCAGTCTAGATACATGAGATGAATGTGTGCAGAAGGAATCCTTGTGCTTTTCTTTAATCTTGTCGACCTGTTTCTGGTGGGAAAAATGTGCTTGGACTAAGGCAGCAGTGGTTGTCGTGTTCTTTTGTTCACCTTTTGAACAGATTGTGAAGAAACTGAATTTTTTAGTATGAGATGCTACCTTTCGTCACTGTTTAGGTGGGATAGTAGCTAGAACTACCTCCGGTATCTTGTAGAGATGACCCCCCAGAGTAATAATGACACTACAGGGTCGAGACTCATAAATAACATGGCGCTTCCACATATATGGCTGGCCCAAAAGGACATCACAAACATCCAACGAGGAAACACCACATAATACCTCATCCTTCGAGGGGTGGATGCCATAGGACATGTGACACTGTTGGCTGACACAAAGATCTCGTCCCTGACAAATCCACCCGATGTTGTATGGCTGCAAGTGTCGTGTAGTTGACAATCCCAACTGTTTGAAGACCTCTGCTGAGATGATGTTCTTCTGGCTTCCTCTATCAACAATAAAATGAAGTGGGGTCCCCTTCACCCACATCCGTGAATGAAAAATACACTCCTCCTCTTTAGGATTTGCTGATTCTTCTCATTGAATTGTTGCAGTCGTGATAATAGAAATGGGGTTTGCATCGATGATCAGTCTTCTTCCATTATTTTTTGAATCAGATTCTGAATCAGATTCTGAATCATGGTTTGGCTCATTTTATTTGATCTCAATCACCAATGATTTTTTTGAGCGACATTCATCAGTGTTGTGCCAGGGGATTTTGTGGAAATCACACCACTTTCTAATGTCCTTCTTCGTCTTCTCGTGACCCTTATTTTCTTGTTGCTTGGACTGGTTTTCAGAAGGTTGTTTGTTAGGGCCTTATTTATCATACTTTGGTTGTTCTGGATTTGCAAACCATAACTCCCACTTGTTCTAGTGCTTAAATTTCTGCTCTATTTTAACATCATATTGATAAGCAACACCCAGTGATGAGATGTCTAAACAATCCATTTCAGTTTGGATGTATCTGTGTAGAGCCCCACGGTATTTCAGAACCAAATGTCGCTCGGAGTCTTTGATACCCAAATTGGTGCGCAAGGTATTGATGAACTCTGACACTGCTTGGTCCCTCTCTTTCCACAGTGTGGTCCATCTCATGTACTGGTCGTCATAGTTTCCAACATGGTAATATTGTTCTTTGACCGCATCCACAAAAAAATCCTAGGTGGGCTCGACCCCATATATTTCAGAATCCTCTGTGGAACTTTTCTCCCAATATGTTTCCCACCAATGTTTAACATGGGGAGAGCCTTAAGGAGTGCGAAGGTTATCTTTTCCTTGTCGGAGAAATTATGAATAGAGAAATAACCTTCTAGTAGATTTAACCATTTTTTTAGGGCATCTTCATCTATCTGTCCTTCAAATACGGGAACATCAAAATTAACTTGTATCCTGAAAGGTGAGGTGCCTCCAAAGTGGCTGCTTGATGAAGACATGCTAGTTGTTATCGATAGGCGTTGAAGGATGTGGGAAAAATTCTCCATCATTTCGTCCCTCTGTCTCGTGAGAGATTGCTCAAGCAACAAATTAATAGAATCTTATGCTCCGTCATTTTTCTTTTCTTCCGCCATGGAGGGTTTCTTGGGCATGCAAGAGATATTGTCCTTAAGATAAACAAGATCAAGACCCAACTTGCTATACTTGGACCTCGTCAAGGACATGCACTGAAAAACGATCAAGAACATCCTGCTCTAATACCACTGATCCAGATTATTTTGGCATGAAATGATAATGGAGATATAATAAAGAAATGTATCAAATATCCAACAATATAACAAAAATATATTAGAGATATAGACATAGAAATAAAATAATAAAAAATTTCTATTAATGTGCGAAATGTATAGAACTGTAAAAATACAGAGTGAAAGACTCGCTAGAATGGTGGCAACTTATCTCTGAGAAGAGATGTGATGGATACTCGCATTCAAAAGAATATGATCGTTACAATGAGGCTCCAAAGGCCTTTTTAACATGAGTAAAATCGAAAACCCTAACCCAGGAAGATGAAAATCCAAAAGGTTTGCGGGCCCCGATGGGGGTAGTTGATACGTCAACTTCCCGGGGGCGTAAATTTTTCATATGATCTATGTTTGGGGTGCTTGATACATTGTTGGAAAGGTCTAACCACTCACCTGGGCCCCAAATCCCCAAAAAACGTCGTTTAGGGCCTCAAAACGACCCCGAAAGTTTGGGACCCGAAAAACTGCCGAAAAATTACCAAGGTGGAAAACTGTTTTTCGAGCCAGTAAAATAGGTGGGTGGCCACTAATATCCACCTAGTCCAACCATATTCTTGGATTGAATATGATGAGAAAATTGTTGGCTATGTGTTTTATTATTTACACGATTGTGGGTCCCTCTATTGGGGGTTTCAGGGGTGGATCCCCCAAATTTTTTGGTGGGGGTTTATTCACCAAACTTTTGGGCGGTGTTTTACCTTTGGCAAGGACAATTTTTCTCCTTTGGTAGTTTAGTGGCACATGGTGTTTCAACCTATGGTTTTCTAATTATGGTTAAGGAATTAAGGTTGTAATCCAATCTGGGTCAATGGATTAGGGGTTTTTTGGATGCCACATGATCCTATATATTGTGTTTTTAACAATGCAGTTGGATGATGAATACATTAGAGGTGCGGCTCTAAAACAAGTTGTTAGTTTTCCCGGTTGGGTTTTAAGGGTAAATCTTTGTGTATATGTATGATTGCAATTGTTTTCTTTTCTATGTTAAGAATTTGTGTGTGCATTGCATTAATGTAAAAGGTTTAAAACTTACATTTGGTATTAGAGCATTTATTGGCTTCATGGGGATGCCTTTGTGGCTAAGCGTTTGAATCAGGTCTACGATAAACCTTGTTACAGTGGGAGATATACGATATTGATTCTTGTGGTGAAAATAAATGGAGAGTAGTTAAAAAATAGAGACCACAAAATTTAATGGGAAAAGTTTTGATCTATGGAAGCTCAATATGGAAGATATTTTGGTAGAAAAAGATCAATGGGTCATTGCAGATCCAAGTATTGCACCTACGAGAATATCAATAGAAGACTGGACAAAGTTGGATCAGAAGGCAAATAGCACAATCTGGTTGTCTCTTTCATATTCATTATTACTAAATGTGTCAGGGGAATCTATAACCAAAGCATTACAAAATAAGTTAGGATGTGGGTAAAATCATGAAGATGGGTAACACTTTTGCTTGTTTTATGACAATTTTTTATTTTTATTTTAACAGGCTCTTCAACTTTCGATAAACAAAAGTATTTTTTTTATTTAGAATTTTACTTTATTGTAAAAGCAAAACTTGTGAATAATTTTGTTAGCTTTCTACTGACTATTTTTCAATTTTTTTTTATTGAGATTTGATATGTCAATTTGACAATTGTTTGACAATATGTTCCTTAAAAATTAAGGAAAAGATAATGAGTTATTTTTTCCCACAACAATGTATCCATTATTAAATTTTTTTTTTTGACAAATGAAATATATTGCAACAATCCACATAGACTCTATTTTGTGATGACTATAGTTTTGAATCTAACGGATGAATATTATAATTTCTAGAATTTTTTGAAGTTGACCAATCTGAAAAAGTTACAGATTTTAAACACATGTTTTCCTCCACCATGTATCTATCTTAATTTTTACTTAAAAGTAAAATCTAAAAATACCATTTTGAAGAGAACAATTTAAGGATTATGAATATAATTTTTCCATAATTATTCACTGTGTATTTTTAGAGATATGGATTTTTCATTTCACTGAATCATAATCGCACCTACAAATATTATGCAGTGATTTTTTTATAAAATTAAATAAAATTAGATAAAAACAATGAAAATAAAAACAAATTATACCCAATGAAAGTAGATTCAATTTTAAAAATGTTGGTATCAATTATGAAACTAAATTTTGAGTATTTGTAGGAGTCCGCTACCTCCAAAGATGAAGTAAGATGGAGAGAATTTGCAGTTTCCTGCAAACAGTCCCATTTTAAGGTTTTCGGCTGAAATATTCTTTCGGTCGAAACCTAGTTTTTAACGGAATCCGTTAAAAATAAATGTTTTAGCCAAAAAGTCTTTCGGCTGAAATATGCTTACCAAAGGAAATAATTCATCTGAAAAACATTGTACATGAATTTCGAGGGCGCTGTTAAATTTGACGTGCAAATTTTCGGCTGAAAAAATTCCTAGCAACATTTTTTCGGCCGAAAAATTGCCTCCAGGAATTTTGGAGACCTAATTGTTACGAAAGTGTTACCCATCTTCATGATTTTACCCATGTCCCTGGTAAACAAACTTTTCCTATGGAAGAAGTTGTACAACCTAAGGATGAAAGATGGAGACTTAGTAGCTAAGCATCTAAATGCCTTAAAAAACATGGTAAGTCAATTATTGTATGTTGATATTAATATTTATGATGAAGATAAGTGTATTGGATTATTTTTCACTTCACCAGAATCATGGGTTTGATCTGTAAAAGGTCATGGATATTCCACTGGAAAAGTTTGTCACAACGAATCTAATAAAATACTGAAATCTTTATTGTGAAGGTTAATTTTCCTTTAAATCTCAGATTATTTAATTAGTGGTTTTTCTGCTTAAAATGTATGAATTAGTTGAAATGAAAAAAACAGAGAGCATAAATAAAAAAAAACACACCATCCACAAATAAACACAAGATATAACCCAACAACATCAATACGAGAGAAAAACTATCTAGAAGGTGAGGTTGCTCTACTCTCTTTTCTTCAAATGCAAGTACAAAGAAAGTGACACTCTCTATGGAGTTTCCTTTGACACTTTGGCATGTATGTCTGCTACATAATCTCTCCTCCTCTGTTATGATCACAAAACACCACTCTCAACTATTATGCTCAACAATGGGACAATATGCAATGCAAAAGAATGGAACCCATTCTCCTCCTAGTGACCCAGTATTTAACATAGCCCAATAGCCATCTAGGGTTAGGGTATTGAATTCCTCAACACTCAATTAATGATCAGGTTTGGACCTTCTAGAATGTTCTAGAAAATACACTACGCGAATAGCCCCACAAGTTTAATTAATGGGGGTTGACGTCACATCCACTCACACCATGGTGATCAATATGATGGGTTAACTTGCGAGAGGCATAACTTTCGCATACAAATTCCGATTGAGGTGATTCTTGCACTGTTGGAAAGGTATCCATGTGTAGAATATAGCTAATGGCTCTATAGTAAATTTTGGACCATAAAAAAATGTTGTTTGATTCCTAAAAATGGTTCTGGAAGATTTCAGATGTTTTTTTGGCCCTAAATTTCCAAATTGGGACTAGTCGCTAAAATGGATCTACAAGTTGATTCCTCCAATTTTTTCACCCATAGAGCATCGAGATAGATGAAAAATATATAATGATCGATTATGGATCATACCTCCCCATTTAGAGAGCCCTTTGGTCCCTAAAATAGTTACTCATTGAGGTGAGAAAATATTTCTTCTACCTTCTCAATGGAATACGACTTTACTTTGATCGAAAGTTGTCCTTTCAACCCAATCTACCAAAGGTCATGCTACCCTTGTCTTGTAGTCCTTGACCAGTTCTACAAAACTGTGTCCTTTGTCAACTTTTCCTAAGTATACGGTGCTAAGTCCTCTATGGAAGGTAGGACCTACTCCTCCTCTTGATCCAACATGGAAGGCTTGTAGAGTTAGAGATTCTCCACATTCACTACTGAGTAAATGCAAATGTATGGGGGTAGACACTACAAGGAAAAAACCCTATAGTGGATGTTTTTGTGGAATCCCCTATAAAAATAGCCCAAAAATCCATTTATAATGGAGGACACTAGAGGAGGTGAGCGGGTGGAGGTTTTAGCATATGTTTTTTTTATGGTTCTTTTATGAATACATAACGCACCGATGAATTTTCTACTACGGATGCATCGGTTCTCTAAAAAATGGCGCACCATGGTAGGGTTACTTAAAAAAAAAAACTCTGATGCGCTATTGAAATACTGATGCACCAGTGCGCTACTTAAATACTGACGAACTAGTGTGCATCGTTTCTCTAAAAATGACACACCATGGTAGGGTTATTTAAAAAAAAAAATATACTCTTGGGCGCTACTTAAATACTGATGCACTGGTGCATCTAATAGTCGAGCGCACTGTAACACGGTTAAATAAATACAAAATTACCGGCCGTAAAATTCATTTTTACCATTTTCAGTGTTGTAGAGCTTTCAAGCACCGGTGCAAATTTTGCCTCTTTGAAGTGCCTTGCCATCAGTGCTTCCCTTGATTTCCTTCCTTCCCTCAGTGCGTGGCTTTCGAATTTTGTCAAATGGTGGGAAATTTTGATTTTTTGGACTATGTTAGGACAAAAATTGAAATTGCCAATTTTTAGCGTTATCTTGTAATTTTTTTTGCATAGATCAACCTATTCTGCATTCTTTCCAGTTTCCATTCTTCTGTCCACCGAGTCTTTGCTAGTTATCTTTATACATTGAACCTTTTTCCAAAATCTCAAATCCTTGTATCACACTTTGTCAAAGTTTCCTATGATCTCAAACTGTCGACGTAGTAAAATTTGCAATTCCTTGGTCTCTTCAATTGTATCCAAAATGCTAATTTTCCCTTGCTACCCTAAACCAAGTCAAGAATAAAAAATTATATTATTTTAAAACGACTTGATGTGTTTTTAAAATAATATTTAATTGTATCCAAAATGCTAATTTTCCCTTTCTACCCTAAAAGCAAGTCAAGAATAAAAAATTATATTATTTTAAAACTACTTGATGTGTTTTTAAAATAATATTTTATATTTATTGTTAAAAAAATGATTTTGGTTATTTTATATATTTTAGGGGTTTATGTTCAAATTTCAATGCTTAATGCACCCAACAAACTAACCAAGCGCAAGCCCTCAAAGCTCTACGAAAGTTTCCATTCAACAACATATATAAATGAAGTTTTTACCTTCTGGCTATGCATATGGGATAAGTCTCACAACCAAGCAAAACAAGGTTTTAATTTCATATAGAATCAACGGTTTCAGAAGTCAGAGATGTAAGTTAAAGGATGATCGACGGAGAGCACGTTTGAACGTGAATGAGCTTTAATAAAGTCACCACCAGGCGTCTGACGTCAGCAAGGAAATACCACATGGGACGCGTGGCAAGCAAAGGACTCACCTCACAACATGAAATACCACTTCCAAAACCATTTTTCTGATCCCCGCGGCACTATTCATCAAAACAGCTGGAAAAACGATGTGGTTTTCGACACACGAATTTCAGGCTTAATTTCTGAGCAGATGGAGAGGAATTTTAAAAAACCGCAACATGAGTTTTGTCCGGTATGGCCCCAATAGACCGAATCTCACGTGGATTTGAAAAATCTTGAAGGGATTGAGAGATCTTGGTGTTTTCCTGAAGGGCATGCACCCAAAATTCGTGAATGACCGAAATGTTAAAACATACAAGAGCAATGAAATGCCTTATATTTTCTGAAGTTGGGATTTTTGCATCTATAATGGATATGCTAAATAAAACTGGAATGGCCAGAGCAGTTGAATGTTTGGGTATACATGGTTGCTTAGCACAATCAACAATGGATTGAGGAATTAGAGCGGTTGCTTCTCTCTGAGACTGATGAAAATGGGAGCTCTAGTTTAGATCTGAGATTATTGCAGTCCTTACCTTCAGTAGTATCTAATGTCCATGATTTCTTCATATATGTGGCCATTTAGAGACATTCCATTAAAGAATATGATCGATGCGTGTTGTATATCTTGTTGATCAAAGTTGCAGAGACAATTCTTACAGCTCAAAGGAAGTCTGTGGGGAAATTGACGGCATTTGCTGGGTTTTATCCGGGGGAAATGACATTGATTTTCCCCCTTATGGGCCACATTGGAGAACAATTAAAAAAAAATTGCATGATGGAGCTCTTAACTCCAAAGAAGATCGATTCTTACAGAAAATGAAGAAATGATGAAGTTCAATGCATGGTGGGGGACGCGCTCAAAGCATCTGATGAAGGAAATAACTTTGTGAGGTATTGTTTGCAACACAACCCTACAAATTGTCCTTCAATTGCACAACTTTTAGAATACCCTTTTGTAAAAGATGCTAGCATGGTCCCAGAAAAATCCAATGCCCTGATCGATGCTGGTATGTTGGACCCTCCTGAGCTTCTAGCTATATTGAATCACAAATATTGAAAGTGAAGGAAGATGTTGTAAGAAAGAAAGAAATAATGGATAGAATAGAGAACTAGCTTGCAGCTTGTGAAGAGGAAAGCTGGCTTGAAGACTACAACAGAAATGAAAATAGATACAGTGCTAGCAAGGGTGCTCACATAAATCTCAAACGTGCAGAGTGGGCTCGAGTAACTGTGAACAAAATTCCTACTCTTATTCAGAGTTTGAAGGCTAAAACATGTGCTTAGGAAGTAGGAAAAAGGCTTGCACAGGGTGTGGGTAATCCAAGTTTGGCCAAGTGCAGTAGTAATGGAAAGAATTTTAGTTTCAGTGCTATTTAAGGAGTCTGGAGTCTGGAGCTACAGGTGCAAAGGTACCTATTTTCATGTGCATACCAGATATGTCAAAGACTCCAGCTGCAAAGAAAAATACTGAAATTGCATCACATAATGTGAAATTGAATGGATTTTGACTGAGTTGACTAAATTACTTTTGTTAAGTAGAGATAACCATCAGGAAGAAATTGATCCCTCTAAAACTGGAATTTTGTCCATGGATGCATGGTTTTTGAGTGTTTTCTTTCACATCAATGATGTGAAGTTAACATAAAAAGTTGATTATATATCAATAGTGACATGACTTTGGTTGTGAGCAAATTCAGATTGGGCACGAATACAAGGTATAAAAACTCATTTATTTTCACTAAAATTGTAATTTTGTATAATTAATGGAATATAATTAGCTACAGGACACTTGGAAAGCAAAGTCGCAGCAACAAGACATATTCTTTCTTTATTGATAGTACATGGAGTTGAAATGTCAAAAGCTCCAGAAACCTCTTCAACGTTAATTTTATTTTGGGCAAGCAATTCCAGATTTCAAGGCAGAAGTTCTGCACCTATTTTCAGAATTGAAGGAAGCTTGAAAGGAAAAGTATCAACATCAAAGGACATTTTCCAGATTTTGAGCAAACAATTACAGGACTGGTGGCTGGAGGTTAGCATTAGGTTCAACATACATTCAAGGGGGCTAAAATCTGCAGCAAAGACATTGGGTAGGGGTGAGGAATCTGAAGGCCTTTTTTTGGGATGAATGTAATAGGAGTCTTTTTAGGAATCTGAAGGTCTTTTTTGGGTTGAATGTAATAGGAGTCTTTTTAGTGTAAATATTTTTTAGAAGCAAGGATATTCTGAGATTTAGTTTTGCTAAATTATGTCTTTTCCTGTAATTTGTTTCTTATGTCTTCATTAATCTTTCTTCTTTTCATAAATTCATTTGAGTTGTGATTGTTGTAATTTAGTACTACCTCTGATGCAACAAACTTTAAAGCATATATTTTTGAACATAGTATTTCCTATGTTTTCTATTAAAGACGTAGATCATATTTATCATTGTTGGATAACTTGTTTACCTATTTAATTTTTTTTATCGTAGATATTCTATCCATTCTCTAAGATCTTTAAATGATTTAGTAGATGAAATCATGTCTCTTTGTTTCAAATTATTAGTCATTGAAAGGCTCATTAAAACTCAGGTCAAAAAACCTCATAATCAATCATTATATATTTGAAATGTTCAAGGCATTTCTCTTTCATAGCCAAGAGAAATCTCTAGTAACAACAGAATACATGGCAACCATGCATTCCGGACGAGGAAATGTCGAGGTAATGTCTTTATTTCCATTGTTTTTTAATTTTTTTTTTTTTTTCTGTGCGATGCGTTTGATTCGTTCATCTCACATCGTGGACGGTTCACCCTGAAAATTTATAGGGTGCACCAAAACACCATGCCTAATTTTTTTCAGCGGTGTGTTTGTAAACTCTAATGCACTGGTGCGTTGGGTAAACTTTAATGCATTGGTGCGTAATTTTTCCGACGCACCACCTAAAATAATATAGTTGATTTATTGCGGTGCATCAAAATTACGTTAATGCACCAATGTGTTACGTTAAACGATGCACCACATAAATTAGATATAATATTTTATGCAGTGCATTAGTAAACTTACGTGCCGGTACATTAATGGTTAACCAATGCACTGCTGTAAAAAAATAGAGCCTAAATGCCAAAGTACTGTAATTATCAATTTTTAAAAGATTATTGATGTGGTGCGTAGTCTTTCCTGTAGCGCACTGATGCATATCGATAAAGGCTACACACTGTAGTAACACATTTAAAAAAAATGGTTTTATAGTGCTTTAGGATTTTAAGTTTTTATTATTTTAGGCGGTGCATTGGTTAACCTTAACGCACCAGTGCGGTAAGGTTATACAACGCACCACATAAAATAATATAATTTTTTGTATATTATGTTACATGTGCACATCATAGATAATGCTCACAAGTAATATACACATCGTGGGTTGTGCTTGACTGTTTTTTTGGGTGCACCGGTGATGAAATTTACTTATTTTTTGAAGAAAATTATTTTTCTGTATTTGTAAATAAATTTCTCATTTACTATTTTTTTTTTTTTTTAGGTTTTATGTATGAGGCTGATGTATTTTATATGTTAATCATGTAGAGACATCAATGGAGAGAGCAACAACAATAGAAGTAGGAGAAGATGGTTGACCTGTACAATGTTTTACGAGATTGAGAGACGAGGGAGAGGGGGAGAGATTTGTACCCTAGCCTTATTACTGTAGCGACCCAAGTTCTCTTGAGGAATCTAGGCCTCCTTAAGTACTATGAGGAGGATACATCCTTGAAGGGTCACTCTGGTTTCTTAGTGGAGTTGATCCGTTGATGGGATGTCCATCAAAAATCTTTTCGTGTCGGTCCTAATCAATTGTAGCAACCCACTGAGGAGGATATATATTTTATCACTGGATTATAGAGGAGAGGGGATGATTTTTCCCAGTTCCCTGATGTCTTAGTCTGTGTTGCAGCAGAGAGTCAACTCATGTACTTTGAGAGATATATTGGGGTTTATGTACTTTCTCTAGCTGATTTTCAGGTGTCTGGTGGACAACTGCATATCGCTTCTTTCAGTGCAGAGGAGGTTAGGTGCCTCTCATTGTTATTGACGACCATTGCACACTTTACAAATGATGGGAAACACATTAATTGCACTATTTTGTATTATGTTGATTCTTTGGTACAGAGACCATGATGTATTAGATGGCATGCCATTTTTTTGTGGTAGTTTTGTATAGCTCTAGATAGATGTCGTGTTATGATACATGGAAGGGTGAACTTCCCTTTTGTTACAGTTTTTTTTGTTGGATCATGTTGTCATTGATGCCAATGGTTTGATAGATTGATGTCAAGTGATTGATTGATGCCAAATGATTGATTGATTGATGATTGATGTAATGTAATATGTATTGTCCTTGATGAGAATGCATAGATGAAGATGGATCAATGAGTTGTCATTGATATGATGAAGATGGATCAATGAGTTGTCATTGATACATGATGAAGATGGATCGATGTGGTTTCATTGGTATATGATGGATTGTTGGAAAAATGTATAGATGACTCATTATTGTCTTATCATGATTGATAAGGTGCACAAATTGATGAACTCCAAAGTGGTCCCCTTATGGTGAAATCCCTCACGGGAAGACGCTTTGTGGATTGAGTTATCCTAGAAGAATGGTTGGAGGACCCATGCTCTCATTATTGTCTTATCATGATTGATAAGGTGCACAAATGGATGAACTCCAAAGTGATCCTCTTATGGTGAAAGCCCTCACGGGAATATGCTTTGCGGATTGAGTTATCCTAGAAGAATGGTTGGAGGACCCATTCGTGTATGTGGAATAATGAGATGAATATCAAAGAAATTGTTCGTGAAACTATCCTAGGTGGATAGTGCTTGTCATGTCATTTCCGGTGGTATGTGGAATGTCACATAACTCCTCATGGTTTGAGAGTTATGGCCTTACGAAGATGAAGGACCCCCACATGAAGGCTTGAAGCCCCCAAGGTCAAATAAGTCAAAGTGAACTAAAAGAAGAAATCATTATTTAAATGATAAAGTAAAGTGACAAAGTCAAGGTGGATTATTTAAATAATAAAGAGAAGTGACAAAATCAAGAAGGAATATTTAAATGATAAAGTATTGGAGAACTTTCTATTTATGGAAAGTGGTTAACCCTAAAATAAGGAAAATGGGTTAAGTGACCTAGAAATGGGTTAAGTGACCTAAAAATGGGTTAAGTGACCTATATGATGAAAGTATAAATAAGATAGCAATGGTCTCTTGTAGATCATCCTTTTTGTGGATCAATGAAGAACTTCTTGTGATAATATCTTTTGAAGTATTGGTGGAGAGCTTCTTGAGCATTTTTGGTGTGGATCACTTGAGCATATTGAAGATCTATAGGTGAATGAGGTAATTAAAGGATATATAAGCCTAATTTCAAAGGGAAGGTGAAGAAAAGAGGGCCAGAATTCAATGGAGGATAAATTCTTTTCATGATGCTTTCTAAGGTATGTTATTTATAGGTCATCTCACCATTTTCATAATAATTTTTTTTATATAATGATTCATACCGTGAGATTGATATTCCATTGAGAAAACATATCCAAGTATTTGTGGTAAAAAATTCATCTTGTGGGTCGTTGTATTTTTGGAAATACACTCCATGGAAAATAGAGTTTGTGGCTAGTCCTGAAACTAGTCTAAAACATGTGTTTTGGGTAAAAACGTCATAACTTATTCATAACAGTTCCAAATTCAGTGATACCAATTGTGTTAGTTATATTATAGTCTTTAGTATGTTGTGTAACAATTTCAGATTGATTCAACAAATATTCCTTGCAGGGCATGCTCTACAAAGTCGCTCTCTAGAATAAACCAGAATTCAGGAAGGTATGCCATTTTTGATATAATTCCTTTTATGAGAGGTTCCAAGTAGTGAAACCTAGAGGAATTGCATAAAACACATTGAAGAACATTGTATATCAATTTCATATCTTTATTCATGTACAAAGTTATGATTATTTCAAGTTAGGGTTGTTGACTAATCCAAAACTACTCATGGTTGAGACAAGCAGTTGATGAGCTGACACATACATGAGGTGTATAGTTGATGATGTTGGTACATATTGATGAGTCATTGTTGATGATTAGTTGATACATGATTGGTATATACTTGGTACATGGTTGGATGCACTTGTTTATGGTACATGTTGGTTACATGTTGTTTGACACATGTTGGTGCATGGTTGATGCACTTGTGTATGGTACAGATTGATATATGTTGAGGATTGTTGCCTTATCTCAGTTGGTACTGAGAATGTAAGATGAGCCTTTCATATAGAGTTGGTTCTCTTGTAGAGTTGTACTCTATTTAGTTGTTGCTGAAAAACCCCCGGATTGAAATCCATAATAAAAAGAAAAATTGTACATATATCTTGTGTTCCTTGTGGAGATGATTTGTAAATGATATATGTTGCTGATATGTATTCACATATAACTGATTATTAATGACAACAATGAGTAATGAGTAAATTTTGAATGCTAACTAATGAGTTTTGTGTAAGAGAGAAGTTTTGGGAAAAAGATCCCCACACTCATTCACCCCCCCCTTTAAGTGTGGTAGGTGTGTCTAGCAATTGGTATCATAGTGGGCCTTCACTACAAGCCTTAACAAGCTTGAAGGAGATCCGTAGACACACAAATGGATGATGAATTTCCAATCCTTGATGAGGAAAACTATTCTACTTTGAGAATAAAGATGATATTACATTTGAAGACAATGTGAGCATCAATTTGGATGGAAACCATTGGTGAATCAGTTCCTTTGAAGTACAAGTCAAAGTTTGCAGCTCAAAGAGAAGGAAAGAATAATGATGCATTGTCTCTTAAGATCATTCTTAGTGGAATCTCAAACCCTATTAAAGAAAGTATGGAACAATTCACTTCTGCCAAAGATCTATGGCTAAAGCTAGAGGAGACATATCAAAGCAAGAAGGATAAGAAAGACATTGAAGACAACTCCATCAAGACACATGAAGGTAGAGAATCTCCAAAAACTCTTGGTTGCATTATTTCTAAAAGTGATGATGTTGGCAAAAAGGAAGATCTTGAAGACATTTCAAATGAAGGCAAAGAATCATATGATGATGTTAACAAAAGGGAATATCTTGAACAAATTTCAAATGAAGGTAAAGAATCTACACAAACCCTTGATTGCAATAATTCAAAATGTGATGATGTTGAATTTTTCTCTACAAGTGAAGAAGAAAATCTAGAAGTAGTTTGGATAAAATCAATTGATTATTATCCCACGGAAGAAGTAGAGGAAAAACTAATGGAGCTTAAAGAGAAAGTTGAAAGAGGTCTATATGAATATAACAATGACCACTATTATATAGACTATAGCTATATTTCAGATACCACTAAACAGTTTCTCAAGAAGATTCAAAGACACATCTTGAAGTTAAAAGAAATGCTCAAAGAACTATTGAAGGATCAAATAAATGAAAAGGAAGAGTCATGTCATAAGTTAGAAGCTGAAGTTGTTGACTTTAGAAAGAAGGTAGATAAGTCAAACAAATTCTTGAATAGCTCAAGAATCTTGGATGAGATCTTGGAAAGTCAAAGATCACCATGTGATAAATCAGGACTTGGATACAAAAAAGCTACACATGTTGAAGCAAGCACCTCAAAGAAGCATGAGGTAAGTCCATAAAATAAGGAAGACAATGTTGAAAAACAAACATCTACACAAGGCAAGGAAAATTTCAAAAGAACAAAGCAAGGAAGACATCAATAAGCTATCTTTGGGACACCAAAGCAAAGGTATGGAAGTATTTTTCATGGTCATTGTTATTCATGTAGTGAATATGGTCACAAATATTTTGAATGTAGATCTTATGAAAGAATATATAATGAAAGATTTCATAACACCATAAGGTGTTGGAGATGTGATCAAGTAGGACACATTGTTGTTCACTATAACACCATGAGATGCTACCGCTGTAGTGGATTTGGCCACAAATTCCAGGAGTGCTGGAACACAAGAATAAAGTTTATGATGAGGACTTCAAATAACATGGCTAGAAGAATGAATGAAGTAAGGAAGGGAGCCATCTTTGAAAATATGGATGCTCATAACTCAAGTTCTGAGGAGCAGGGACATCTACAAAAGTGGGTGAAGAAGACAGAGTAGACAAAACAAAATGAAAGACTAAAGGGAAGTTCAAAAATGTCATCTACTAAGGCATACATGGGTGACAACAGTATCATTCACGTACATACACATACTGACCTTGTATAGGTCGCGTACATACGCGAGCTGTCTGTGCAGTAGGTCACGTATATGTGGTGAAGCCTAAAGAAAAGGGCTATGCACAAATATTGCAGTTTGATGTGATGGTATAACTTTGTGATGCAGGGTCTGACATGGTTTATTGCAGGTTCTGACACTATTTGTTCCAAGTTTTCATGATTCTATATTGGATTATGTAAGGTGATGATGTAAAATAAATCTTGGATGCATGGCACTAACCCATGAGTATGGATTGATGCATTTTTTGTTGAAGAACAATACTGGTTATGAAAGTGAAGTTATGACACCTTAGTTATGTGATATATCTTGATGATGTATTGGAAGCTTACTTTTTAAAACGCTTGATGCATGCATTTAGCATATGGATGGGCTACATATTGGGACATGTGGTTGGTGAGTTGATGAGATGATCATGTTGTACTTCATTGATGATCTATAGTTGATGCATGATTGATACGTTTCTAGTACACTGGTAGAGGCACCTACTAGCAGTTTGATTGGCACATGTTTTATGGAGGATTTGGCATACATGTATGGGATTCATTATTTTGTGGTATTGGTGCATGGCAATGTACATGTTTGGTACACTCATGTATGACATATGCTTGATATTACTTGATTAGCACAACAATTGGTATTTGTTTGAGATACATGATTGTGGCACTTGGTTCATGATGGAGACATATCTTGAGTGATATGATACATTGTTTGACATGTTGGTAGATGCACATGGTTGGCATATTGGTGGATGCACATGGTTGGCATATTGGTAGAGACATATGATTGATACATTCCATGGATGATATCTTTTGGCACATTGCATGATGTTGATGTACATGGTTGATGTATATAGGTGTTGTGCATGATGAACACACATTTTTGTACATGATGTGTTTGGTTGATATTTTGCTCATGATTCTTTATTTCATTGTTGACATATATTTTGCTTCATGATGCTTGGTATAGCATGAGTTTGATGCATGAACAGGTCTAAGGATCGTTATATGGTAGCACATTGTTCATATCGCAGAGAAGATAGGGGGGACATACCCATAGGGGGAGTCATTCTTCTTCCCATGATTCTAGGAGGATATATTTATCAGATGCATACCTAGAAAATAGCCCTATATTTGAAGAAAGAGCACAGAGGCATAATTCCAGGAGGAGCGATGGTCACAGAGGGAGTATGTTCGATGTATTTTTAGCATTACATCAGAGTGATATCCCTTGTTCAAAAGGAGAGAGATTATTCATAGGAATATCAAAGGCACTCAGACAGGGGGAGCAACCCCAAGGAAAGTTCAAGCAGGGGGAGCAACCCCAAGAGGAAAATGGCCCTTTGCCATT
This sequence comes from Picea engelmannii, assembly GCA_009831015.1. Taxonomy (NCBI): domain Eukaryota; kingdom Viridiplantae; phylum Streptophyta; class Pinopsida; order Pinales; family Pinaceae; genus Picea; species Picea engelmannii. The sequence goes on from ML782826.1 coordinate 107,984, forward strand.
GATGTCAAAGGGGGAGAGATAGTCACATTGATGTGATTGATGATTATTGATTGGGAGAGATAGTCACATTTGGGAGAGATAGTCACATTGACTATTGATGTAGAGCATGCCTTATCTACATGTTGACATCAATAATTGGTAATTGGTGTTGACATCAATATTGGTATTTCCATCAATGCCAAAGGGGGAGATTGTTGGATCATGTTGTCATTGATGCCAATGGTTTGATTGATTGATGTCAAGTGATTGATTGATGCCAAATGATTGATTGATTCATGATTGATGTAATGTAATATGTATTGTCCTTGATGAGAATGCATAGATGAAGATGGATCAATGAGTTGTCATTGATACATGATGAAGATGGATCGATGTGGTTTCATTGGTATATGATGCATTGTTGGAAAAATGTATAGATGACTCATTATTGTTTTATCATGATTGATAAGGTGCACAAATGAATGAACTCCAAAGTGGTCCCCTTATGGTGAAATCTCTCACGAGAAGACGCTTTGCAAATTGAATTATCCTAGAAGAATGGTTGGAGGACCCATGCTCTCATTATTGCCTTATCATGATTGATAAAGTGCAAAAATGAATGAACTCCAAAGTGGTCCCCTTATGGTTAAAGCCCTCACGGGAAGACGCTTTGTGGATTGAGTTATCCTAGAAGAATGGTTGGAGGACCCATTCTTGTATTTGGAATAATGAGATGAAGATCAAAGAAATTGTTGGTGAAACTATCCTATATGGATAGTGCTTGTCATGCCATTTCTGGTGGTATGTGGAATGTCACATAACTCCTCATATTTTGAGATTTATGGCCTTACGAAGATGAAGGACCCCCACATGAAGACTTGAAGCCCCCAAGGTCAAAGAAATCAAAGTGACCTAAAAGAATAAATCATTATTTAAATGATAAAGTAAAGTGACAGAGTCAAGGTGGATTATTTAAATAATAAAGATAAGTTACAAAATCAAGAAATGATAAAGTAAAGTGACAAAATCAAGAAGAAATATTTAAATGATAAAGTATTGGAGAACTTTCTATTTATGGAAAGTGGTTAACCCTAAAATAAGGAAAATAGGTTAAGCGACCTAGAAATGGGTTAAGTGACCTAGATGATGAAAGTATAAATAAGATACAAATGGTCTCTTGTAGATCATCTTTTTTGTGGATCAATGTAGAGATTCTTGTGAGAATATATTTTGAAGTATTGGTGGAGAGCTTCTTATGAGAGATTCTTGAGCATTTTTGGTGTGGAACACTTGAGCATATTGAATATCTATAGATGACTGAGGTAACCAAAGGATATCTAAGATGGATTTTAGAGGGAAGGTGAAGAAAAAAGGGCGATAATTCAAGGGAGGATAAATTCTTTTCATGATGCTTTCTAAGGTATGCTATTTATAGGTCATCTCACCATTTTCATAATAACTTTTTTTCTATAATGATTCAGATCATGAGATTGATATTCCATTGAGAAAACATATCCAAGTATCTGGGGTAAACAATTCAGCTTGTGGGTTGTTGTATTTTTGGAGATACACTTCGTGGAAAATAGGGTTTGTGGCTAGTCCTGAAACTAGTCTAAAACAAGTGTTTTGGGTAAACACGTCATAAATTATTCATAACAGATCCAAATTCAGTGAGACCAATTGTGATGGTTATAATATAGTCTTTAGTATGTTGTGTAATATTTTCAGACCGATTTAACAAATATTCCGCGTGGGGCATGCTTTATAAGGTCGCTCTCTAGAATAAGCCGGAATTCAACAAGGTATGCCATTTTTTCTATAACTCCTTTTATGAGAGGTTCCAAGTAGTGACACCTGGAGGAATTGCATAAAACACACTAAATAACATTTTGTATCAGTTTTAGATATTTATTCATTACATGTACAAAGTTATGATTATTTCAAGTTAGGGTTGTTGACTAATCCAAAACTACTCATGGTTGAGACAAACAATTGATGAGTTGGAACATACATGAGGTGTATAGTTGATGATGTTGGTACATATTGATGAGTCATTGTTGATGATTAGTTGATACATGATTGGCATATACTTGGTACATGGTTGGATACACTTGTTTATGGTACATGTTGATTACATGTTGTTTGACACAGGTTGGTGCATGGTTGATGCACTTGTTTATGATACATATTGATATCTGTTGATGATTGTTGCCTCATCTCAGTTGGTGCTGAGAATGTAATTTGAGTCTTTCATATAGAGCTGGTGCTCTTGTAGAGTTGTACTCTATTCAGTTGTTGCTGAAAAACCCCCGGATTGAAGTCCATAATAAAAAGAAAAATTGTACATACATCTTATGTTCCTTATGTTCCTTGTGGAGATGATTTGTTGATGATATATGTTGCTGATATGTATTCACATATAACTGTTATTAATGACAACAATGAGTAATGAGTAAATGTTGAATGCTAACTAATGAATTTTGTGTAAGAGGGAAGCTTTGGGAAAAAGATCCCCGCACATTCCTTGGGGACGTTCATCCTCCCCCACCATATGCGGATGAGGATATTCCTGAGGCCACGGAGGATCAAAATCCTCAGGTGCATATACCCAACATGTGTCATAGGCCAGATACTAGGTTCAAGTTGGAGTTGGGCGATCAAATTTGGGAACTTTTGGTTGAGGTGGGAGTCTGCCTTGTGTTGATGCAAGACATCGGGGCATATCCTATGGTCTTGGATATTTGAAGGGATATACCGCATAATATGATGCCTCTTATGTGTCATATCATTAGAGCTACCAGGCTACTAGCATCGAGGAGGGTTTTTGATGATACACACTCTTCCTCCAGTACCTGTTTGTCCACTACCCCATCAAATGATGAGGGTGGACATGATCCTCCTCCTCCTCCTTCACCTCACCCAGATGAGAAGGAAGCACATATTCCTCCACTGTGTGTTTCTCATTAAAGAGTTGACCAACCACCACCACCTCCTACTTCTCCTCATAGAGTTGACCAACCACCTCTTCCTCCACCTCCTATTTCTCCTCACAGAGTCTACCAACCACCTTCTTATCTTCCACTTGTTAGACAGTTGGATTATCTTGATGGACATTTGGTATGGGTTGTTGGTTTCCATTGATGTCAACCATTGGAGAGTGATATTGTAGATTGATGTCAACCCTTAATGATTGATGTCAACCCTTGGACAAAGTCTCGTAGCGAATTCCAATAGCACACAGGTTTGGGTAATGGAACCAAGGTTGTTTCATGTATAATGGTATGTGTTTTAATATATTTGAAGGTAATACTATTCTATATGGATAGTGCATGTCATTCTATTTTTGGTGGTATGTGGAACGTCACATAACTCCTCACGGTTAGAGAGTTATGGCCATGAGAAGTTGGAGAACCCAGGTTTGGATAATGGACCCAAGTTTGCTTGATGGATAATGGTATGAGTTTTGATATATTTGTAGGAAAAACTATTCTATATGGATATTACATGTCATGCCATTTCCATTGGTATGTGGAACTTCAAAGAACTCCTCACGGTTAGAGAGTTATGGCCATGTGAAGTTGGAGAACCCTCATGAGTCATCTAGAAGCCCCAAAAGGTCAAAGTAGTCAAAGTGGTTTAAGAGATTTTAGAAGGTAAATAATAAAGTGAAGTGATGAGTGTACTATAAGTCAAAGAGAATACAAAAGAAATTATTTAAATAATAAAGTTAATGGAGAAATTATAAGTGGGTTAACCCTAAAATAAGAAAAGTGGGTTAAGATGGTCAAAAGGTAACCCCTTGAGGAAGCTACATGAAAGTATAAATAAGAGGCAAGACTCTCTCATTTTAATCACATTTGAGCATATTGAATATCTACAAGTGACTGAGGTAACCAAATGATATATAAGCCAAATTTCATAAGGAAGGTGAAGTAAAGAATGTCAAAATTCAAGGGTGGATAAATTCTTTTGATGATGCTTTCTAAGGTATGTTATTTACAAGTCATCTCACTATTTTCACAAAAAAAAATAAATCTAGAATGATTCAGACTGTGAAATTGGGAGGCCATTGATGAAACATATCCAATTAGTTGTGATACAAATTTCAACTTGTGGGTTGTTGTATTTTTGGAGTTACACATCATGGAAAATATGGTTTGTGGCTAGTCCCGAAACTAGTCTAAAACATGTGTTTCGGGTAAAAACATCATAACTTCTTAATAACAGATCCAAATTACGTAATACCAATGTATTGGTTAGAGTACAATATTTAGTATTATGTGTACAATTTTCATATCCATACAACAAATATTCCGTGCGGGGCATGCTCTATAAGTTTGGTCTCTAGAATAATCCATAATTCAACAAGGTATGCCATTTTTTCTATAACTCCTTTTCTGAGAGGTTCAAAGTAGAGACACCTAGAGGAATTGCATAAAACAAACTGAAGACCATTGTGTACTATTTTTAGATTTGTATTCATTACAGGTACATAGTTATGATTATTTCAAGTTAGGGTTGTTGACTAATCCAAAACTAGTCATGTGAGACTAAAATAAAGTTTGATGAAAATGTTGGTCTGTTGTTGTTAAAGTTAATGAAGGTTTTCAGGTATGTCATCATATACACCATGTCTATTACAGAGTTACAAATCATATTTGGATGATGAAATTGATGAGGGATTTTGGTTGAGGTACATGGTTGAGACAAGTAGTTGATGAGTTGACACATACATGAGGTGTATAGTTGATGATGTTGGTACATCTTGATGAGTCTTAGTTAATGAGTAGTTGATACATGATTGGTACATACTTGGTACATGGTTGGAGGAACTTTTTAGTAGTATGTTGACACATGGTTTATGTATGATGTAGCATACATGTATTGGTATATTATTAGAAACACATATTAGATGAGGCAAGGACAAATGGTTGTAGCCACATTCCGGTTGTATCCAGAGAACATAGGGGGTTGTAGCCTCCTTCTGGTTGTATCCATAGAATAGGGGAGTTGGAGCTTCCCTCAGGTTTTAGCCTGATAAACTAGGGGGTTGGAGCCTCCTTCCAGTTGTAGCTGGAAAACAAAGGAAGTTGGTGCTTCCAATGAATGTAATTCTTCAAGTCATATAAGAAAAAAAATTTCGTGGTTTTCTCCCGCTTTGAGTTTCCACGGAAAAAACTGGTGTACTTTGTATGTGTGTGATTGTTCATTTGTTCATTGTTTACTTACTCTACAACTATTGGATGATAATGTTACATTGATATAACACTTGCATTTTATGGTGAAAAATGATTAAATTTCTCTATTACTGATTCACCTCCCCCCTCAGTAATCTAATAATTGGTATCAGAGTCAATTCCTTCAGGAAACAATTTAACCACTGGAAGGAGATCATAGATTATTCTATGAATGGAGTACCAATATTTAATGGTCAGAATGGTTTTAAGTATGAGATGTGGAGCAGAAGGACATAAGTATTTTTACAGGCACATGGACATTATATTTGGCTATGAGTTGTTATAGGATATGATAGTTCAAAAAGGGAAAAGACTGCAGCAAAGAAGGAATTGAAGAAGAATAAGAGAATAGCAATGGATTTCATCTGGGAAGGATTAACTAATTCGATAAGAGAAAAAATTGGTAAATGTTCATCGGCCAAAGAACTTTGGGATAAGTTACATGACATATATTTTTCACCCATCGCAAATTCAGAAAATGCCAAAGAAGATGCATATACATATCAAGAAGAATTATGTTTACCATGTCAAACAAATTCAAAAGATGAAGAGTAAATAATCACAAGAGGTATGTTGTTTTGCTTTAATTGTGAAAAACGTGGACATCTTGAAATAGAATGCCATGAAGGAAATGAGACATAAAAACTAATTGAAAAGGAAGACAATTATGAAGAAGAATTGATTAGTGCTTTAGATGAACTAAGAGAAGAAAAAAAGTCACTTAAGAAAGAATTGATGAAACAAAATGAAAGTGTTCTCATTTTTGAAGAATCCCAACAGGTCATCGAGAACTTAAGAACTCAGCTAGAAGAAGCCAGAAAAATTGAAGAAAATCTTGAATATCAAAAGAAATATTTGGAATCCAACATAGAAACACAGAAGGAAGAAGCATAAATGAGACAAAAGATATTGATAGATCATATTAAGGAAATAACTAACGATCTAAACCAGCTTGAGGAAGAGTTTGGTTAAGAAGAGAAAGGACTTGAAGAATAAATAATCACATTAAAAATTCATCTTGAAGAAGAGAAAAGAACAACAGAAGTCATGAAGTCTTAGATAATGAAGAAAGAAGAAGAGGTTGAGAAGCTTGAAAAATAAACTGTCACGTTGAGAAGTAAAATCGTCAATCTCAACAAGAACGTTCAAGAGACAGAAACATCCATATCAGTTATAGAGAATGAAGATAAGCACTCAAGGTTGCTAGAAAAGAAGAATGAAGAAAATAGAAAGAGTTTTGCAGAAGTACTCAACATAATGAATCATGGTCAACCAAAATCTAAAAAAACTATTGAAGATACATTTTCAAGAAGACCATTCATGTTCAAGCCACAAAGAAGCTTCAATCACGATCATGATCATGATCAGTCAAGAAAGAAAATCAAAAGGACTACACCACAAAGAAAATCATTCACTCCCAGGTATGCAAATTTATTTTATGGTCATTGTTTTTATTGTACTAATTTTGGACATAAGGTTGCAGATTGTAGGGATTATAAAAGAAATGTTGAAGCAAGAAGTGCATATGTGGCCCCACGTAATATTGAATGTTACAAATGTCATAACTATGGACACACAACTAGTGATTGTAGAAGTATAATCGATACTTCCATGAAATATAACACTGATATCATATATAAAAAAGTATGGATAAGAAAACATGAATAACAGGTGAACAAAGACCAGGTCCAAGAGATTACAAGATTAACAATAAAATGAGATGAAAAAATTCTACAGAGAAAAATAAAGATGTCAGATACAAAAATGTTTGGAAAATAACTGAAAGAAAAGAAGGAAAGGTAAATAAGGAACATGTTCAAGAGATTGTACTTTCAGCCATTGTAGTGAAAGATGAATCCACAGACAGAAAGAAAGAAGTTAGAGCTCAGAGAGATGATGGCTCTACCAATGAAGATGATGATGAATACACATTAGAGCATGAATTGCTCTGAGCCATCCGAATTAGACACTCACAGGTAATATGAATATTAGACAAAGGGAGTTTATGTGATGGCTACCAAAGAACCATCCTTCAAGTAACTTGCAAAGTTTGAGAATACAAATCCAGAGCAATCAGTTAGGAGAAGTACAATTTGATGGATTAATCAAGACTTCATGGTAGTATATTGATAAATGGGTCAGCATTATGGACACTTGTGCAAGTAGAGTCTTGGACAGTATGGACGAGAGCATGGATTCATAGATTGGTTCAAAGAGTGGTTCAGAGAAAAATGAACATTTATCATAATGGATAATATTTAGACAGGAAATGGATCGAACAATGCTAATGGATTCCAAATTGAAAGATATTTTTTGGACACATGCAATCCATATAACAATTCACATTCAAAATAGAGTAATGCTAAAAAACAACAATGACAAAAATCCCTACGAACTATGGAAAGGAAGCACATACAACAACCTCTACATCAAGGTAACTCAAGGTAGTATTTTATTAATTGAAATTTATGTTGATGATACTGCTTTTGGAAGTACTAATGACATATTAAGTCAAAAATTTGCAAAGGATATGCATAATGAATTTGAAATGTCATTATTTGGAGAACTATCATTCTTTCTGGGTCTTCAGATATGTCAAAGAAACCAAGAAATTTTTATTTCTCAAACTAAGTATATAAAAGAAATGCTAAAGAGGTTCAGAATGGAAGATTGCAAACTAGTTACCACTCCTATGCAAACTAGTTGCAAGTTGAGCAAAGATGATGATTCAAAGTCTACAGATCAAAGGAAATAAAGGTCAATGATTGGTATCTTACTATATGTGAGAATGTCCAGACTAGATGTAATGTAGGCAATTAGACATGTGGCACAATTTCAAGCAGCACTAAATGAATCACATGTATTAGCAGTAAATAGTATTTTAAGATATCTCAAAGAAACATAAGAGGTTGGATTATGGTATCCAAAAGGAAATGATCTATCACTTATTGCCTACACAGATGTAGATTGAGAAGGTTGCATTGATGACCGAAAAATCACCAGTGGAACAACGTTTTACTTGGGTGAGTGTTTAGTATCATGGCTAAGCAAGAAACAATCATCAATATCCTTATCTACATCTGAGGCAGAGTATATTGCAGCAATAGGATGTTGTACACAGTTTCTATGGATGAAACAAACTTTGAAAGATATAAAGGTTGAGTATGATGAGCCCATTCCAATCTATTGTGATAATACAAGCACCATCATTATCTCAAAGAAATCGGTGATGCACTCCAAGATGAAACACATTCCAATCAAGTATCACTTTCTAAGGGAACAAGTTGCAGAGAAGAACATCAGAGTTGAATATGTGGGTACAAAAGAACAAGTGTCATACATTTTTACAAAACCGTTTCCATGGGAAGCCTTTGAGTATCTTCTCCATAGAATAGGAGTAATTTCTACTCCAAAATGAATTCTTTTGAATGCTTATCTTATATGTCTTAGATGTACACGAGGAAGCACCATAAATAGGACAATTCAGGTTGTGAGATCAGTTTTAGGAAGAGTTATGTTAGGGGGAGCAACCCCAGATGGAAAGATACCTTTGACATTGATGACAAATGGGGATAGATTTATCATATGCAAAGGTAAATGCCTGGAGAGAGAGCATGGAGACATGTTTCCAAGGGGAGTGATTTTCATAATAGAAGAATGAGCGATATGACTTCAGAGTGATACCATTTGTCAAAGGGGGAGATATTATTCATATGAAGGGAGAGAGTAATCATAGGCTTATAAACACAAAGAAAAATAAAAGGCATGTAGACAGGGGGAGAAACCCCAAGGAGATTTCAGTCAGGGGGAGAAGCCCCAAAGGGATATACCCTTTGTCATTGATTTCAAAGGGGGAGAGATAGAAACATTGATGATGAGTACAAGCATGAATGTTATCATGACTAAGTGTTTCCATCAATGTTGGTGTTGCCATCAATGCCAAAGGAGGAGATTGTCAAAAAGTTGGATTAGGTTGATGGAAAGTTGGTATGGATTGTTGGTTGTCATTGATATCAACCATTGGAGAGTGATATTGTAGATTGATGTCAACCCTTGGTGAAAGCCTCGTAGCGAATTCCGGTAGCATAAAGGTTTGGGTAATGGAACCAAGGTTGTTTCATGTATAATGGTATGAGTTTTAATATATTTTAAGGTAATATTATTCTATATGGATATTGTATGTCATTCTGTTTTCTGTGGTATGTGGAACGTCACATAACTCCTCACAGTCAGAGAGTTATGGCCATGAGAAGTTGGAGAACCGAGGTTTGGGTAATGGACCCATGTTTGTTTGATGGATAATGGTATGAGTTTTGATATATTTTTAGGCAAGACTATTCTATATGGATAATACATGTCATTCCATTTCCAGTGGTATGTGGAACGTCACCTAAATCCTCATGGCTAGAGAGTTATGGCCATGTGAAGTTGGAGAACCCTCATGAGTCATCTAGAATCCCCAAAAGGTCAAAGTAGTCAAAGCGATTTAAGAGATTTTAAAAGGTAAATAATAAAGTGAAGTGATGAGTGTACTATAAGTCAAAGTGAATACAAAATAAAATATTTAAATAATAAAGTTAATGGAGAAATTAGAAGTGGATTAACCCTAAAATAAGGAAAGTGGGTTAACCCTAAAATAAGGAAAGTGGGTTAAGATGGTCAAAAAGTAACCCCTTGAGGAAGCTACATGAAAGTATAAATAAGAGACAAGACTCTCTCATTTTAATCACATTTGAGAATATTCAATATCCACAAGTAACTAAGGTAACCAAAGGATATCTAAGCTGAATTTCAGAGGGAAGGTGAAGTAAATAAGGCCGAAATTCAAGGGAGGATAAATTATTTTGATGATGCTTTCTAAGGTATGTTATTTACAAGTCATCTCACCATTTTCACAATATTTTTTTTATAGAATGATTTAGACCATGAAATTGGGAGTCCATTGAGGAAACATATCCAATTAATTGTGATACAAATTTCAACTTGTGGGTCGTTGTACTTTTGGAGTTACACGCCGTGGAAAATATGATTTGTGGCTAGTCCTGAAACTAGTCTAAAACATGTGTTTCGGGTAAAAACATCATAAATTCTTCATAACAAATTCAAATTCAGTAAGACCAAATGTATTGGTTAGAGTACAGTCTATAGTATGTTGTATACAATTTTCAGATCCATATAACAAATATTTCATGTGGGGCATGCTCTACAAGTTCGCTCTCTAGAATAATCCATAATTCAACAAGATATGCCATTTTTTCTATAACTCCTTTTCTGAGAGGTTCCAAGTACTGACACCTGGATGAATTGCATTAAACACACTGAATAACATTGTGTACTATTTTCATATCTTTATTCATTACATGTACATATTTATGATTATTTCGAGTTAGGGTTGTTGACTAATCCAAAACTAGGCATGTGAGACTAAAGTAAAGTTTGATGAAAATGCTAGTCTCTTGTTGTGAAAGTTAAGGAAGGTTTGTAGGTATGTGATCATATACATCAGTTCTATTATAGAGTTACAAATCAGGTTTGGATGATGAAATTGATGAGATATTTTGGTTGAGGTACATGTTGGGTACATGGTTGAGACAAGTAGTTGATGAGTTGACACATACATGAGGTGCATAGTTGATGATGTTGGTACATCTTGATGATTCATAGTTGATGAGTAGTTGATACATAATTGGTACATACTTGGTACATGGTTGGAGGAACTTGTCAATAATATTATTGACACATGGTTTATGGATGATGTAGCATACTTGTATTGGTATATTATTAGAAGCACATATTGATTTTGGTGATGATTATGAGTTGTTGTGTTATGCTTGGTTGATGCACATATTTGAAAGTTGTCTTGGTGATTGATCTTGGTGAGTAGATCTGATTTGGTTGATAAGATTGATGAGACATGTTATTGTGATAGGTTGTTTGGACATGTTGTTGTGACATGTTATCGTACAGGTTTGGTGCATGGTTGATGAACTTGTTCATGGTACAGGTTGAGGTACAGGTTGGTGCATGGTTGATGCACTTGTTTATGGTATAAGTTGATTACATGTTGTTTGGTACAGGTTGGTGCATGGTTGATGCACTTGTTTATGGTACAGGTTGATTATAGGTTGAGGTACATGTTGATGCATGGTTCAGGTTATTGGTATAGGTTGTTTGGTGCAGGTTGATTGGTATAGGTTTATAGCAGTATATCTCACAGTGATAGTGTGACAGTGGTTCCATCATTCTACTTATATGTTAGGGCAGTTGGACAGGGAAATGAAAGGTGGTTGTAGCCACCTTCCATTTGTAGCCGGAGAACATAGGGGGTCGTAGTCTCTTTATGGTTGTAGCCAGAGAATAGGGGATTTGGAGCTTCCCTCAAGTTGTAGCCTGAGAAACTAGGGGGTTGGAGCCTCCTTTCAGTTGTAGCTGGAAAACAAAGGAAGTTGGTTCTTCCAATGAATGTAATTCTTAAAGACATATAAGAAAAAACATTCTGTGGTTTTCTCCTGCTTTGTGTTTCCACATAAAACACGGGTGTACCGTGTATGTGTGTGATTGCTCATTTGTTCATTGCTTATTTACTCTGCAACTATTGGATGATAATGCTACATTGATATAACACCTGCATTTTATGGTGAAAAATGATTAAATTGCTCTATTACTGATTCATCCCCCCTCTCAGTAATCCAACATCACTTCCTCCTGATCATTTATCATCTTCTATTATAGACCAATCCTCCACTACTATTGTAGATATGATTATCAAATCGACTTAAGCATATATGTTATAACAATTATTTGACTTGTTCATGATAT
>ML782826.1:120116-142495 GCA_009831015.1 Picea engelmannii
TATATATATATATATATATATGGTGCATTTTTTCTGTTCATGTTGATGTACTTAATTTATATGTTGATGTTGATGTGTATATTGTTAGGTCATGTTAGAGATGTTTGTTAAATGCGCTTGATAGATGTGTATGTTATAACGATGTTCATTAGATGTGCATTTTCCTATTGACCATGATGATGTAATTAATTAATTTATGTGTTGATGTTGATGTTTATGTATACATTGTTAGGTCATGTTAGATATGTTTGTTAAATGTGCTTGATAGATGTGTATGTTAAATGATGTTTGTTAGATGTGTGTGATGATGATGTTAGACATTGCTTGTGTTTCGTTAGATGTGTTCACAATGATGATGCCCTACAAGATTATTAAATTTGTGTGCTAGCTAATTAATGATGTTTATATTTTCTAGAGGTATATATAATTAGATGATAGTGAATTTAAATGTGTATTTTAGATGATGTTTATGTTTGTTAGATGGTTGTCATCATGATGTTTATTTTTATTAAATGATCTTTATTATAGATTATGTATTGGTGAACTTATATCAAAATTTTATATATGAAACATAAAGACTTAATTTAAATAAAAAATGAAAAGATATTTTTATAAATTACAAAGTTCAATATGGTCAAGTATTTCGATAATATTTGGCTACAAAGAGCAACATGTCGCATAGATGAGACTCGAACCTGGGCGGGGAGGAGAAAACTCCCCACCCCATCCAATTGAGCTACAACCACTTGATAAACATTTAATTGTGGTTTTAGTCAACATTGGGGGCATAATTTAATTAATTCAAAAAACAATGATACAAGTATGTAAACTAACAAACACTTTAGTTAAAAACCAAATTATCACAAAACCAAATTTAAATAACATCATATAGTATTTGGATCGTTATGAAAAACATCACACCTCATTATAATTATATATTTAGTAATTAAACGATCCATTAATATACTAATACAAATTAAATAATAAATTTAATTCAATTTATTTAGAATTATTAAGGATGTCATTTATTAGAAAATTATAAATTATTTTATGAAATACTATTATATAAAATTAATGAAAAAAATAAACTTCTTCTTTGTCTTTATGACTAAAATTTCAATTATCACAAACTTAGAATTAAACAATATACATAGATTATATTTAATCATATTTTGAATTTTTCACATTAATATCATTGTAAGCTTTGCTATTAGTTTTTAAACTGGTATCACATTAATATGTTCTTTAAAAACATATTAGAAATTTAATTTTTAAATTATAAACTACATTTTTATATAATCTTACTTTTAAATCTACATAATACATGAAGATAAACTCACTTTTTGAATCATCATGTTAACATATCATCAAAAAGGTTGTAATATTAAACATGCATATCAACCATATTATTACTTCTAATATCAACATAGATTATTAGAATAAATAAAAAAGTATGTAAATTAAAATATTACCATTCAATATCTAAACATATTTGCATGAGTTATTTAATTAATTTTTAAAATTATATATATATATATATATATATATATATATATATATATATATATAACTCATGCACAGTTTAAAATATTCATAACTCAAATGCTCAAGCAAGGAGATACAATGTAAATCTTGAAATTTCCCTAAGAGACTTAAGGATCAAAGTCATATCACTAACAAAAGTGCTTTATACAAGTTCTTGAGTGTGTCAAAGGGTAAGAGGATTGTTAATAAATGGATAAATGCCACCTTCTATACACATTAGAATTCTAACACCATTGTGACAACGAAACAATGTTTTGGAAAGCTATTTTTTAGGTCTCAATGCTTGAATAACATGTTTGTAAAGGGTCAAACTTCTAACATCTTAAGGCCTTTTTGAATTTTTTATTTTCTCGGATGTGTATTTTAACAATTACTGGTAATATTAAATTCCTAAATACTTCAAACTTGACATATTTCTCCTACAAGGAAAAAACTTTTCTATTATTTTAGTTAAATGTTAGCATTGCCATTTATTGTTCCAAGATGTTTGAGAGTGGTTTCAACATCATACAACTTTATATGGAGAAAATAGAATTTCATATCCCATTAAAAGTTCAACAAGTTTGACTTTTTTTCAGGATTTTACAATTGGAAATACTTAATTTTAAGTGTAAAAACCTTTGTGAATCTTACCAATTATATAAAATGCCAACTATAAAATGTTTGGCGAAATTTTTCTAAAAATATGTTGTTACAACTTTATCATGAAAATACTTCTTAAAATTTTATATTAAACATGCAACGACATATAAATATCTTCAAATAACAATATAAAATTCTATTTTAATCAATCGTTCCATGCAATCACAAATAATTTTAAAGACAAACACATTATGCATCAAACTGAATCTTAACCAACTAAAGTTGTTCAAATATTTGTCATAATTAACTTTCCATTTCCTCTGTCACAAGATGAATAAAAAACAATATAATTAACAAAATAAAGATAACAAAAAGATACAACAACAATATAAATGATGAAATAAAACATGTACATATCACTCTATGTTGTCATCACCCTAATTGTCTTCATCGCTTGGCATGATAACATTGTTGTTCTAAAAAATATGTTTTGATATAGGATCATGTCTTAATACGAACCACCAATCCCTATTCAACACATTTGAGTAAAAAAACACTTTGTTGCAGTATTTTGGAAAAACATAAGGCTCCTTAACTTCATCCCACATCTTTTTAGAGTTGATACATATCAACCCACTATCAAGATCTTCCTTTACATTATTTCGACCAAAGGTGTCACACCACTTGCACCTAAAAATAACACATTGGAAAGAAGAGAAGTCCACTTGAATGATCTCTTGTATCTTTCCAACGTAACCTAACTTCCCTCGTATTAGGTTTTGATCACGGTGGCTAGCATGACTAGATTGGTTGAACTCGACTTCCACTCCATAGTCTTGTTTCATGTGTCCATCATCGACATCCTCTGTGCAAAAATGATGTCCATATGCCCACATATATGGGAACAAATGCACCTATAAAAAAGTGAAAAAATCACAGTGTCATGTGTCTAATAACCCGACCAATAAAATATAAAATATAGATGTTACAATTCAAAGGTGCATTATGAAGTTAAAAATGTACACAAAGAAATTATTATCGAGTTGATGCACCCAATTCCTATGTTTAGTGCATCCTCTTCAGCATGCGGGTAACGACCAAATGCACCGTATTTCTCTATGACTTGGTCAACAACCCAACTGTTGGGGCATATCATTGAAATATTTTCTTTTAAATGATTAGGATAAGGCATGCTTCTACCATTCAACTGTATGAATTCTTTCCTATCACTGTCCCATTTCCTCCTCTTTAGTTCGTACAATACGACCCATGGTTATGTTGCCTCTGAATCGTAAATAATGAATTTATTGATGGAATCAATTTCTGAATTCGCTAATGTATATATTCATGAAAACAAACTGACATATAGTACGTCTTAGATCAAAATATATATTATGAAGTTCAGTTTGAATAGTTACTATTTAGAAATTTGACAAACAATAAGTCACTTACTCTTTATCAAGCACCTTTTTCCATTCATTTGAATAAGCTCCCCTTCTTTTTTGTCTTCATCCCTTTCGTCATCCCAAATCACCACACCTGGTGTGTTTCTGATCTGCTTGATGTACTCATTGGAATAATATAAAGACTCATATGATATGTACCCCTCTACCATAGAACCCTTGGGTTTTTCCCTTTGTCGAACAAATCCTTTCAATTTCTTCATGTACCTCTCTAATAAGAACATCCAATGATAGGATACCGCTTCGACTCATTGAACCTCATCTACTAGGTGAATTAGAAGATGAACTTTTAAGTCCATGAACCTCGTTGGCAGTTCCTTCTTAAGCATACAAACAATCTCAACTATCTCTTGATGCCACCATGGAATGTTAGCCATATGAATCTCCTTTTATGTGATCCAACATACAAATGCACATAATTTAGATATGGAACATCGTAGGTCCTGGGGGAAGTCATGGTTCACACACCCATGCACGAGTAGAGGATAATGACACTACAAATTAAATAGATACATAATTAATTCTATTTTATCCCATGGCATAAAAATTAAAACAAATAATAAAATCATGCTTTTGACATACTTACTCTTAGAAGGTTCAAATGGTCATGTGATTTCAACCCTGAAAAATGGTCTTCCACAATGAAGTTGTGTCGTAGTGAAGACCCATATAAATAAGGCACCTTCACACCCAATATAACTTCTTTTTCCATATAAAGATCACATTTCTTCAAAATCCATGGGACATCACCTTATTTGAAAGACCAAGAGGGACCAACCTCTCCTCTACTTTCTTGTTTGGGCCAATGTTTCTTTTTAGCTTGTGAAGAAATAAGATCTCTCCTAACAACCAATGTGTCACTTTCTTTTGATGATATGTGCCTCCATAAAGAAGATGAAACATTTTTAAATATATGCATGGGATCTAGTAAGTGGGAATCTTAAGATCCTCCCAATATAGGAGCTCATAAAAGACAAATTTCCTTTTCATCCCAATGGGAAATTTCTCAACATAGGTGTCAAAATTTTTTGGATCATCAAACATAGGATCCCCATTTGAATATAGCATTTCTATAATCTCCTTTTCCTTCTCTCTCTCATATGCTCTAATCCATTCTACTGGTGTCATTATTGCAGGACATTGGGTTCTCTCTGGTTTACCGTTGAAAGCAGATGTTACTCTTCTGTAAGGATGTTGTTCTGGGAGGAATACCCTAGAGTAGTTGTACACTGGATTTTGTAGGTGGTTGGGCCACCTAGCCTTCAGAGAAGGTCCAAAACATTTACATCCATGATACCCTTTTGTTACAAGACCTACAAAATTATTAATGTATACAAAGCACGTTATCGTTGAAGATCAAAACAATCACAGAGAATTCAATATGCCAAAAAATATTGTTATGCATATAAACACATTAATAAACATGTAATTTACCAGAGCAGAATTTTATGCCCGGATAATCATCTATGGTGTAAGCACATATTCCATACAACATAAAACCCATCTCTATTGCGATGGGTCTTGATACATTGTATACATGTATCCCTTCCCATAATTACTTCAATTCATCTACCAATGGTTGTAGGTAGACATTCATAATATTCACTTGTATTCTACCAGGGACTATAAGAGCCAACACAAGATGTTCATTCTTCATGGACAACCATGGGGGGGTATTATTATTGATCACTACTACATGCCAACCATAATAGTTGGTGTTTTGGAGGGAATATGGGTTGACACCTGTTAGAATGTGCTCGTTTAACCATAGACAATATCACTATTGTCACCCAACCATAGGCCGAATCCACCCTCGAGCACCTTGAACTTGACGAAGAGAAGAATCCTGGTAGAAAATCAATAGCCAAGCAAGGCTAATGCACCAAGCAAGAAGTAACCAACGCCAATCATAGAGTCCAACCTAGAAATATAGAAACTATAGACTTCAGAACTGGCGTCAGCACCTTCTCCAGGACTTGCACACAAGACTGCCCAACTGTAGTGCGAACAAGTGTCTCTTTGTGATTATGAGAGTTGTATGTAAAGTGAAGAATGACACCCTGTATTTATACTAGTTCTGGCAGACTGCCTGGGCCGACTTCTCATTCTAGGTACTAATTAATTCATATTAATTATCTCTCTTAGACGAGATCTCTTCTAGGGTTACATTCACTTCTTTTCTTGATTCCGAAATATTCTAATATTTTCAAAGGTCACAACGAAGGTTGATACCTCCCGAAGATACCATAATATCAACACTCCCTCCTAGCTAGGGAGGTATAATTGATAATGGTCTTTAGCACCAAAAAACCATTCAACTAGTATCATCATTATAGCCACACAGGATAATTAAATCACGAGCACTGTCATTATTATCCAACTAGATAATATCCATGACAACTGGTACAATGTCAACTGATAGAAAACTACTGTGTTTATCCATAGTAGTACACAACTACTCAATCTGTGACACATAGTCACAAAAAATGGAACATATCCACCACAATAGCATACCTTTACTGTCTGGAGACTTACAGTCTCCATAGTAATCATATCAACTAATATCAACCTACACAGAAACAATGTTATGATATAAACTGAGTCATCTGGGCCATTCTTCCACTCACATCTGTGAGATCTGGAAGAGCATATGCCCTCAGAGTAGAACATCAATGATGGGCTATCTGGACTATTATTCTCAAGCAAGGAAGAATAATTGTCTTGATTTCTAAGCCTGGACCATTCCCTATCTGAGCCATTCCTTCGGCACTAAACAAAGTGCACCCTGGAGAGAATGAATCTGCCCTAGGGAATGCCCGTCCCTAATTGGTGAACCTAGATCATTCACCTATATGGGCCATTCCTCCGACACTAAAAAAAGTGCAACCTGGAGAGAATTATTCTACTCTAGGTAATGATTGTCTGGACGGTTTCCTAAGGAAATGTCTGTCCTGCACCAACCTCCAAAATAGACCATTCTTCGAAATTTCTCACAACCGTGAGCTTTGAAAGAATGATTGTTCGATGAGGTGGACCATTCTTCTTGACCACTACTGAGAGTGACTGTCAAGAAGAGAGACTGTCCTAGACCATTTCCCAATTTAACAACAAGGGAAATCATTGTCTATGGTACATCAACAATCCATCGAACCATTTTCATTGCAAAAATGAACGTTCGATCTGGACCATTTTCCAAACTGGAAAATGCCCGTCCATCAGAAATCTCAATCACTTTTGGAACTGGAAAGGAACTGCCCAAGATGGACCATTTTTCGAACTTGAAAATGACTGTCCTCAAATCAATGATATATTAGTGCTCCCTACCATTCTGGAGAGTCTCTTCCCTTTCAACTAAGGGAGTTATTTTCACAATCCCCAATTTGTCTCAAAAATATGAAAAATTTATTCTGGACAGAGGCTTTGTCAGGATATCTATTGTTTGCTCATCTATGGGAATATATTGGAGCTTTACTTCTCCTTCCTGGAATTTATCTCGAATAAAGTAGTATTTGATCTCAATGTGTTTTGACCGTTCATGAAACACTAGGTGTTCTAATAGCCTTATACAACTCTGATTGTCACAGTGTATTATGGTCGAATCTAGAACCTGATCAAATAATCCAGAAATCAAGTTTCTCAACCATATTTCTTCTGTACATGCCTCACATGCTACGATATATTCTTCTTCTACTGTGCTGAGTGCTACAAACTTCTGTTTCCTGCTGCCCCAAGATATCATAGCGGAGCCCAAGCTGGAACACATCCCTGAAGTACTCTTTTTGTCTTCTGCACTTCCTGCCCAATCTGAATCTGTGAATCCATGAAGTTGTATATCAATGGATGCTGTATATCTTAAACCATAGTTTAGTGTCCCACAAATATACCTTAGAACATGCTTTGCAGCTGTCCAATGCTCATGTCTAGGTTCCACTTGAAATTGTCTTAGTGTGTTCACGACAAAGCAAATGTCTGGTCTAGTATTTACCAAATACATCACTGACCCAATCAATTGTCGATATAGTTATGGATATACTGGATCAAAATCTAAATCTCTTACTTTTATTATATCTATGGTCATAGGAGTTTTCATGGATTTGCAATCCATCATTCCAAACTTCTGAAGAATCTTTATTGCATACTTTCTTTGTCCAAGGAATACTTCACCACGCTTCTACCATAATTCTAGTGCCAAGTAATAATGCATGAGACCAAGATATTTCATATCAAACTCAGAAGCTAGTTCCTTTTTTCACTGGATGATGAGAGACTCTTCACCTATTAGGAATAGATCGTCGACATATAGCAGTAGAATCACAGGTGCATTGTTTATGACTTTGTAGTAAAGATTTGGATCTGCATGACTTTTGGAGAAACCAAGTCTCATTAGGTAGTTTTATATTATGGCATACCAAGCTCTTGGAGCTTGCTTGAGTCCATATAAAGCTTTCTATAGTCTGCAAACATGAGTGTCTCTGTAATGTACTTCAAACCCTTGAGGTTGTTCAATGTATACTTATTCTTTGATTGCTCCACTGAGGAAAGTTGTCTATACATCCATCTGATGTAAAGTACATCCCATGGAAGTGGCAAGAGACATGATAGCTCTAATGGAAGTATATCTAGAAACTAGAGCAAATGTTTCGTCATAGTCTTCTCCCTCCTTCTGGGAGAACCCTCTAGCTACGAACCTTTCTTTATATTTTTCCACACTTCCGTCTGCTGCATGTTTGACCTTATATACCCATTTTTACGTTACTACTGATTTTTCTTTAGGTCGAGGCATAATTTCCCATACATCATTTTTCATGATGGACTAGTGTTATTCTGTCATGGCTTCTTTCCATTGTTCCTTATGAACTACCTCTTCAAACTTGGTAGGTTCTTCGTCTAGAAGCTTTGTCATACATGCTGCATAGCTGGAAAATATTTTGGCCTTCTTACTTTTTCTGAAGGTCCCACTTGGGGCCTTGAGTCTTTCTGCTTCTTGTAGGGTAGCTTCAAGCCAAGCTGGTTGTTTCTTGGTCTTGGGTATAGTGTTTGAATCAATGGTCTCACATGGTTCCATCAGATGATCAAGTTGTTCTTTTTCTTCATTTTGATTTTCTGGAAGACATGTGCCTTCTTCAATAGGCTCTTCATACTCTTCTTCTTCTATAGTTTCTTCTATGGATTTCTTGAAATCCATCTTTTCATTGAAGGTCACGTCTCTCCTAACTTCAATATTATGTTGTTCTGGGATATAGATTCTATAGGATTTGGATGATTCACTATATCCCACGAATATGCCCTTCTTTCCCGAGGGTTCTAATTTATTCCTTTTGTCCTTGGGAATGTGAAAGTAAACAAAGCATCCAAAGATTCTTTTCCACATTAGGTTTCTTTCCTGAGAAGGATTATTCTGGAGTCATATCTTTCAATATGTGGTGAGGACTTTTGTTCTGAACATATATTGCTGTCATGGCTACTTCTCCCCATAAAAACATATATAAACCTTGATCGTTTAGTAATGCCTTCACAGTTTCTTCAATAGATCCGTTCTTCCTTTCCGCTACACCATTTTGTTGAGGATTATGAGTAATAGTCAGCTCCCTCCTAATACCTACCGATTTTCAAAAGACAACGAATTCCTTTGATGTGTATTCTCCTCCATTATATGTTCTCAAGGTCTTGATTTTTTTGTTTGTTAGGTTCTCTATCTCTACTTTGAATTCTTGAAACTTGTTGAATACTTTGTCCTTTATTTTCAAGAGATATAACCAAGTCTTTCTTGAGTAATCATCTATGAAGATTACATAGTAAAGAGAAACTCCTAGATATTTGACTGGAATCGGACCACAAACATCTGAATGTATTAGATAGAATCTCCTTAGATCTATTGCTGATGCTTGGGAATGGTTTCTTGATATTCTTTCCAAGAGCACATCCTTTGCAAACTCCTTCATATGTAGACTGTAATTTTGGTATTCCTTCAACCATATTTTTGAGAAAAGGTAATGCTTGATAGTTAATATGAGCGTACCTTCTGTGCCAAAGTTAATTAGGATTGACTTCATCATGTACAAGAGATTCATCATTTTGTTCTAGTAGTCTATATAGATTTCCTTCACGGGTTCCAATAACCCTGGCATTATCTATGCTGGAGTCTTTATGCCAAGACAACACTTTTCCATCTATGAAAGATATTATGTTTCCTTTGTCTTCTAGGCAAGATATGGATACACGATTCTTTTCTAAACCAGGTACATATAAGACATTGCTCAAATGAACATTGTTACCTGTTTTCAACTAGACTAAGGCTTGTCCAATTCCTTCGACTGGGTAAGTTCTTTTGTCTCCAAGATCTACCTTGTGTGATGCCTTCTTTTCATTTAGATTGGAGAGCCTGGCTTGATCTCCCATCATATGCCTATAATCTCCACTGTCAATTATCGACATGTCATCTTCAATCATTCCTATGAGTGCTGAGTAGTGTAGATGACTAGTCTTTTCATTCATGACTTCGGTTGACTGGTGACTAGTCACACTTTGATCCAAAATTTCAAGTTTGATGTTTCCACATTCTGAGAGTGCCAAGAGGTGCACTGGACTAAGGCACACTTGAATAAATTATTCTTGAGAGAGATGTTCCATCATAAGGTGTTGGATCAGGGTTTTAGGGTTTATGGAGCTGCACCTACTAGTAACACTAGCGACAATGCTTTGGTAACTGCTCCTGCTAGAAATACCTAGCGGCAATTATTCAATGAGATTAGTATCATTATGGCTATGCTTCCTTCCAGTAGTTAGATTGAATGAAGGAGGTGTGGGCCCATAACCTGTTATAATGTGCTTGTTTAACCATAGACAATATCACTATTGTCACCCAACCATAGGCTGAAGCCACCCTTGAGCACCTTGACCTTGACGGAGAGAAGAATCCTGGTATCAAATCAATAGCCAAGCAATGCTAATGCACCAAGAAAGAAGTAACCAAAGCTGATTAGAGAGTCCAACCCAGAAAGATAGAAACTATAGACTTCAGAACTGGTGGCAACACCTTCTCTATGACTTGCACACAATACTGCCCAACTACAGTGCGCACAAGTGTCTCTTTGCGATTCTGAGAGTTGTATGTAAAGTGAAGTCTGTCACCATATATTTATACTAGTCTTGGAAGACTTCCTATGCCGACTTCTCATTCTGGGTACTAATTAATTCATATTGATTATCTCTCTTAGCCAACATCTCTTCTAGGGTTACATTCACTTATTTTCTTTCTTCCAAAATATTCTAATATTGTCAAAGGTCACAATGGAGGTTGATACCTCTTGAAGCTACCATAATATCAACAACACCATCCATGGCTATGCTGAGTCATAGACTTCATACTTCATCCTTTAATTTTTCGGGCCATGTATCATCTATATGCTTCATGGCTATTGAATTTGTTGGGATTCACATAACTCTCGACTCACTTTTGTGTGAGGCATGCCATCCCTGCAACATAGCTAATTCTTTGCAATGAAAGATCCTTTGCATCCTTGGGATTATAGGCATGTGCCTCAATATCTTATAAGGAGGACCATGTGATTTACCATTTTTATTTGATTTATGGTACTTATCATGCCCACATTTTGGACATATCTCTTTTTCTGCATATTCTCCTCTATATAGAATACAATCAGTCAGACATGCCTGATGTGATATGTACTCAAAACCCAACATTTTCAACATATTCCTTGCCTCTTCGGAGCTACCAAACAAGATATTATCACTCAGAAGAACCTTATCTTTGAATAACCTACAGTTAGTGGGAAATAGAAATTTACAATGTCATTTAACGTTCATAAAATCAACCTTTTTTTAATGTTGATTGTGTGACAAGATTTCTCAAAATATAAGCAAATTGATGGTCAATTACCTCAATATTTTCAGAAACATGCGTTTGACATGGCAAACTTTTCTTTCAAGTTGTACAGTAACATTGGTGTCTCGAGCTGGGTAGAATTTGACTGACTAGGTCCAAAGAGAGGGGTGGTGTAATAATATTTCAGGATTTCAAAAAATGTATCAGTGATATGAGCATCATCCCCTAACTCATCGTTCTGAATTGAATCTAAAAAAATTGTCTCCATGGCAGTCGTATCTCGTAAATAATCATCCATACCAACCTATATTTGATTGACTCCATTGCCAACTTCTGAAAAACTGTTATTGTTGTAGTCATTCCTAATTGGAGAATCTTGATGTAGTGGGAATTGAATAGGTGGTTGATTCAACCATTCTTGGTATGCTTCCTCTCCGAGTTATGCTCTTATTGGAACCTTCTCTCGATTTGACATTGTAGTGGGGTGCAATGGAAGATGATTGGTAGGTCTCTCATCATCAGAATCCTAATTTCAAAAATATTGAACATTAGTACATCGATGATTTTAGTAAGAAAAATGCAATTGGTTTGTTCAAATTACATTATACCAAACAATTATTACCATCGCTGACCCAAGATTGCAACTAGAAGATGGCATGTTACAATTGTCAGGGTAAAGACACTGTCCATTTTCATCTACCAACTTCTTGCGGTATGTTTCTCCTGATAATAACTTCCAATGTTTTTGAACTGGTGGAATATTTTATGCATCTGAACTCGATTCTGAATCAGGATCCTACAAATTTGGATACATTTTTATTCAGATTGACTTGGATAAAAAAATAAAAAATTAGATAATTGAAATATAAATAAAATTTGAACTTACTGGAGATGGAAAGGGAGAATTCTGCAATGGACTTTGAGCAATATGGAACAGGATGGAATTTGAAGAATTGACCATTTGATATTATAAGCTTTTCTCCCTACATTTGAGCAAAATCAACAATAAATTTTTAAGAATAAGGCGACTTTAAGCGGAAAATGTATACTATGAAGTACTACAAGTCATGTGGATGCATCCTAAAAGACATTTTAAGATGAATATACTATTTTATGTGCAAATAAAAAGTAATATAACTTTCAAAGCATAACGATGCGCTTATTTAAACAAAATGCATCAGTGTGTCTATAACAATATAAAGCACCGAGGCATTTAATTACTAACCGCACTGATTCTCAAGATTTCAAATAAATAAAAAATAATTATATGATATCGATGCTCCAAAAATATTTAGCGCACATGTGCTTTGTATAAACAAACACACTGGTGTGTTATATTAATAAATGCATCAGTGTTTGGAAAAACTTAAAAAAAACATGACTTTGTTTTTTTACAATTGAAAAATGAGCAGGAATTTATTTTTCAAAAATCTAATTTCATAAAGTCCTTTAAATAGTAAGAAGTTATTCACTATTTCATTAGTTTGCCAAAATTTACAGGGGAGATATTTGTAAGAGAGACATACCAGGGATCACTGTGGAGCAACATAATACTTTGGAACAACAGAATTATTTAGAAGATTAAAATTTAAATGGTATGATGATTCACTCAAAACCCTTTTCATAAAGTCCTTTAAATAATATTAAGCTATTCAATATTTCATTATTTTGCCAGTTTTACAGGGGAGAGATTTGCAAGAGAGACATACTGGGGAGCGTTGCGGAGCAATATAATACTTTGGAACAACCGAATTATTCAGAAGATTAGAATTTGAAGGGTATGGTGATTCACTCAAAAACCGTTTGGAGCAACAAAATTATTCAGAAGATCATAATTTAAAGGGTTTTGTGATTCACTCAAAATCCTTCATAGTAATTTTTTTAAATTTTACTGCTGATTTTAATAATAATTTTTCTTACAATTTGTATCCCTATTTAGATTTAATTAAAATTCAGAAAAAAAAAAATTTCCATACTTACCTTAAACCCTTTCTTCTTCTTGCTTATGTGGTTGCAAAATTTGATGGAGGAGCATCAATTGGAAATTATTGATTCTGATTCTAAGAGGGTCAAACTATTTACTAAAGGGACTTGGTCCCCTTATTTTTATTTTGCATTGTAATAATTAGTTCAAGGTACCTCTAGAAGGTATCAAGAATCTAATAGGTTGTAATAGGTGTGTTATTTTTCAGTTTTTTAGAACAAAGTGAGTGATTTGAGGATTTGTTGAGATTTGATTGGGATTTGGTTGTTAGATCCATACAAGAGTTCATTGAGCTATATCAATTGGGTAGTTGTTCTGAATTAGGGGTTGGAGAGCATGAGGTTGTGTGTAGAAAACACATAGAACTTTGAGATAATTTCATCTCGAGTTATGGAAATGAATGAATACAATCAGGGTTGAATTTATCTATGGTTTTTTTTATGTATGTCTCAATGTTTCTCAGAGGAATTATGGTGTGAAATTGTGTTTGGTTATTTCTCCAACAATGAATCAATTTCTTGATAGAATAGATCCTTTGATCTTATGAGAATTGGTAGTGTAACTTGCATTCTACAGGAACTTCAATTCCCAACCATTGGATCTAGAATAGGGATAACTGGAATCGTCGATTGATACCTAAGAAAGCATATTACAGTGACGAGAACATCCATTGATCATTGATCATATTTAGATCAACGATATTTGTTCCTCATTGATCAAACAAGAGATTACATCCACCTCATTTGGATCAAGACTAAGAGAGGAGAATAAACGATGGAGATCCATTTCACCTACGTAAGTGCATAAAATTTAATTTTTAAGCCAATTTGCAAAATTAATCCGAAGTGTTGATTGATCGGGATATGTTCCACTCCTAGGTTATCTCGCATTTCTTCCAGTGCATTGTGGAAATGATTTTTTCATTTGCGAAAACACTAGACCTTGGTCGTCGAATTCAATCATATGGTGGAGGGGTTTATTTTTAAAGGATTGGCACTAGAGGCCAATTGAAAACCCTTTTCTGTAAGTCTGCGGTCTAGCCTATCGACCATATACTAAAGGGGATAAGCCCTCAGGGCCTTACATTTTGAAAACTCCGTGTCTTTTCAAATTAGACTAGGGTTTTAGCCCTTAATCCTGTCGAAGACTTGATAAAAAAATGTCATAAGTATAACTGAACCGAGATCCAAGCTTTGTGCATTGAGTATGAATTAATCCCAATTGGGATTCCTAAGCGTTCCTTGGTGAATTTTACAAAAGAAAGAGGATATTCTTTTTTAATTAGTACAATCAAGATATCAAGTGGTATTAGAGCCTCTTGAGTATTTTCTTCAGTAATCATGATGCCTAGAAGAGGAAGGCCACCACTGGGAGTAATTGCAGAGTTGTATAATTAACTAAGGAGAGTTCACGCTAGGATGGAATCCCTAGAAGTAGCTCAAAGGAGAGAACCTGACACATGAGATGTTAGTGAGGCTGATGACACAATATTTAGTGAAGAATGAGACACCCTTGAAGGTGAAAAAACTGAGGAAAAATTATTAAGGCTGGTTACAAAGGTAGGAGCCAAACCTAAAATGGAAGTTCCAATGTATGAGGGGAACTTGAATGTTGAAGAATTGCTTGATTGGATCAATGCAATGGAAAAACATTTTGATTATGAGGAGATAGATGAAGAGAAGAAATTCAAACACATTGTAACTAGCATAAAAGGAAATGCAACCTTATGGTGGGATGAGTTACATGCTAATATAATAAGGAAAGACAAAGATAAGATTAAGAGATGGGATATAATGGTAGCCAATTTTAAGGCCAAATTCTTGCCAAAGGACTATCAGTTGAATCTATTTAGGAAATTACATAATTTGAGATAAAAAGGTATTCTAGTGAAGGACTACACTAAAGATTTCTACATACTAAACATTATATTAGGTCATGTAGAAGATGATGCTGAGAAATTTTCCAAGTATATCAATGGAATACGGTATGAAATCCATGATGAAATCAATCTACTAACTTTGAGGATTGTGGAAGATGTTTATCAAGCATCCATAAAAGCATAAGAGAAATTGGATATGAAACATAGTCAAAGAGGTAGATAAAGAATCCCATCCAGAGGAAAATGATAATCTAGAGGGATATTTTAAAATACGAAAGAAGAAGTAGGAAAATCTAGTAGCCAATCACCAAGAGAAGGAGAATCCAAGGGAATACTATTCTTCTCAAGAGGCAGTGGTAGAGATAGAGAGATCATGTGCTATATATGTGGAAAGATAGGGCATATGTATTGGGATTGTCCTGAAAACAAATCAACAAACCCTAGAGGAGCTCACATTGCAGAAGCTCAAGAAAATACAACAGAATCAATAGTGAAAGATGAGATTCCTTAGATTGGAGAAGCACTCATGATGAAGAGGGTTCCAATAAAAGAAGAAAAATAAATCCATGAACCAACACAGAGGAATAACTTGTTCAGAACCACATGCAAATAAAAAGGAAAGGTATGCAAAGTGGTCATTGACAGTGGCAATACAAATAATTTGGTTTCTACAAAAACGGTGGATAAATTAGGACTACAAAAAGTGGCACATCCTACTCCATATAAGGTGTCTTGGTTGTAGAAGGGACATCAAATTTTGGTAAGTGAACAATGCAAATTAGAAATTCAAATTGGTAGTTATAAGGATCAAATTTTATGTGATGTTATGCCCAAGGAAATTTTTCATCTCTTGTTGGGAAGACCATGGAAATATGATATGAAAGCAATGAATGATGGAAGAAAGAATACATACACCCTTGAGAAAAATGGGCACAAACATGTACTACTACCACTAAATGATGAAGGAAATAAGGAGGAATTTGGTCCAAGTGTACTACTCATGAGTGGGAAGGAGCTTTTGTAGGAGGTCAAGAAGGAAGAAGAAATGTAGTTTGTTGTTGTTGGTAAGCTGGGAGTAATTCTCACTAGCACCACTATAAATGATTTACCTATTGAAGTTCATACATTGTTCAATGAATTTAAATATATAGAAGTTGATGAATTTCCTAATACTTTGCCTCCTATTAGAAGCATTAGTCATCATATTGATCTAATTCTAGGAGCTAGTTTTCCAAACAAAGATACATACATGTTGACACCAACGGAAAATGAAGAAATCAGAAAGCAAGTCCATGAGCTGTTGGAAAAAGGTTTGGTCAAGGAGAGTTTAAGTCCTTATGCAATACCTATTGTGTTAATTCCAAAGAAGGATGGTGGCTGGAGGATGTGTACAAACTCCAGAGCAATCAACAAAATAACAATTAGCTATAGATTTCCCTTGCCTAGAATTGATGACTTAATGGATTGTTTAAGGGGAGAAAATTATTTTTCTAAGATAGACTTGAAGAGTGGTTATCATCAGATAAGGATGAGGGAAGGATATGAGTGGAAGACAACCTTCAAGACCAATGAGGGACTGTATGAATGACTTGTAATGCCTCTTGGATTGACAAATCCTCCGAGCACATTCATGAGGTTAATGAATGAGGTGCTCAAGGATTTTATTGGAAAATTTGCAATTTATTATTTAGATGACATCCTTGTTTATAGAATAACTAAAGAGGAGAGTTTGAGATGTTTGAAGTTGGTGTTGAAGATACTACAACATGAGAATATTTTAATAAATTTGGAGAAGTGTTCTTTCATGAATACATAATTGGTTTACTTGGGATTTGTTATTTATCAAGAAGGATTGAAGATGGATCCAGAGAAGGAAAGAGATATAAAAGAGTGGACTTCTTCAAAATATGTTTATGAGGTAAGAAGTTTTCATGTGTTGGAAAGTTTCTACAACAAATTTATTCGAAATTTCAATAGTATTTGTGCTCCTATAATAGACACTATAAGGAAGGAACATCAATGTTTTAATTGGACAAGAGAAGATGAAAAGGGATTCAGAATGTTAAAGGAGAATATTATAGAGAAACCCATTTTGATTTTACCATATTTTCAAAATCCTTTTCAAGTTAGATGTGATGCAAGTGGGGTGGCAATTGGTGTTGTCCTGAGTCAAGAAGATACAATTGTTTCCTATTTTAGTGAGAATTTGAATGATTCCAAGAAGAAATATTCAAATTATGACAAAGATTTTTATGCAGTGATACATGCCCTAAAGAAGTGGAGGCATTTCCTTATGCCTAGGGAATTCATCATATATTCTGATAACCATGCTTTGCAATTTATAACCAAGTAGGAGAAATTGAATAAAAAACATGCCAAATGGGTAGATTCATGTAGAATTTTACTTTTGTTATTAAACATATTAGTGGGAATGATAACAAGGTTGCAGATGCTTTGAGAAGGAGATGTTTAATTTTGTAGGAATTTCATGTAAGTACGTTAGGATTTGAGAATCTCAAAGAGATGTACAAAGAAGATCTATACTTTAAAGAAACCTATGAATCATGTGAAAATCTAGTGATGGGAGATATGAGTCCTTGAACAAAGTACATTATACATGAGGGATCATTGTTCAAAGGCATTCATATGTGCATTCCAAAGTGTTCAATGAGGGACAACCCACCAAAATAAAATCATAGTGGAGGATTAGCCGATCATTTTGGCCATGACAAGAGATTTGCCCAATTAATTTCTTCTTTTTTCTAGCTAGGTATGAGGTCTGATGTGAATAGATTTGTTGATAGTTGTAGAATGTGCCAATATGCCAAAGGAAATAAACAAAATATAGGTTTGTATCAGCCATTTCCTATACCAGACATGCCATGGGATGCCATAAGCATGGACTTTGTTTTAGGTTTTCCTAGAACACAAAGAGGAAACAATTCAATCTTTGTAGTTGTTGATATATTTTCAAATATGGCACACTTTATATCTTGTTATAAAACTAGTGATGCAACACACACATAAAACTTGTTCTTTAAGGACATTGTGAGATTACATGGATCACCCAGAAGTATAGTTTCAGATAGATACACTAAATTTGTTGGACATTTATGGAGAACCTTGTGGAAAAATGTTGGAAAAAACTTATTATTTAGTTCATCCTATCACCCTCAAACCAATGGGAAGACTGAATTAGTAAATATAAGTTTGGGTAACCTGCTGAGGATTTTAATTTATGAACATAAAAATCAGTGGGATCAAGTCTTTCCACAAGCTAAATTTTCTTATAATGACTCACCCAACAAGAGTACAAGAAAGAGTCCATTTCAAATACTGTATGGGATGCATCCAAGAGGTATTTTTGAACTCAAAAATTTGGGTAAATAAAAAATGAGGAGTGAAAATGCAGAAGAATTTTCTACAAATATGTAGAAATTGCATGAACAAATCAAAGAAAAACTACAAGATAACAGTAAGAGATATAAGTAGAGGGAAGATTAAAAAATAAGAGAAGTTAGTTTTTAAATTGGATACCAAGTGTTGCAACATATGAGAAAATAACGATTCCCAAGGGGGAGTATAACATGATGAAATTGAAGAAAATAGGACCTTGTAAAGTATTAAGGAAATTTTCAATCAATGCTTATGTTGATGGGTCTAAATTCGCCCGAAACTGGTAAGGGGTTCTCCCCGGTAAGAAGTCCCAATTAGACCTCTCACCATTTGGGATAGGGAACCCATCCAGATTCTGGCCTGACAACCATTTTTTGTTTGGTTTTACCGGTTGTGACTCGATCCATCGATGAGGGTGAATGATGGATGGTTATGAAAACGTAAGATGTAGATGAAGACTATGTAAATGCATGAATATAATCTAATTCTAATCTACCCTATCCTAGCTAGGAGTGAACTATAATAATAGAATGAGTTGTAATGAAACTAAACTATGCATAAACCCTAATTAGATAGCTATCATGAAGGCACACAGTTAGAAACACATGCATACAAGACTATAACCAAAATAGTCCAAGTCACATTTTTGCATACATTCACAACTCATTCGCTCAGGACATGTAATATACGAAAGAGTAACAAAACTACAAGAAGAAATATATTGCGTCATAATAGTCCATAAACAAACATGCGCTTACAAACCATGTGAACAACAATTTTTTTTCTTGAAATAGTTCGCAAAAAAACATCGACACATGGGAGTCATTCTCTCTATCAAAAGTTGGCCCTGAGGGAATCTTTGTATTAACAATTTCAAAAATATTACATGAAAACTGTAAGGACAAATCTCCAATTTTAGTTGACACTGTATTCCCAAAGTAGTTCAAAAGCGTACAATGTTTGAAGAGCCAAAGTCCATTTATTTGGGTATAATTTAAGTATTTATTGGGGCACGATAGGACTCTTGGTCTTCTACCTTCCTCTGTGATCTTTCTCCTTCCAACGTTTGTCTTTTTCCCTTTGGATTGATGAGTAAAAAACACAATGGTTACACTTCAAATTTGTCTCCTAACGTTGATGGGTCGTCATGGATTTTGGCTATATGTGTCTTGTACATCATGAAGATTGGCCTGGGCATGGGAACATCTTTTTTATGAAAATTTGACAATCGATCGTTATGTAGTTCAGATATACCCTTCATCTATTTGTGTTGGATCTCCCTTTTTTCTCCTTTATCACTGCTACAACTGTCATTATTGATCCTTTATTTTCCTTAGATTTAGATTACATTGCGAGAATGATGAGCACGACCCTCCTCTTCTCAGTACCTGGCACCATTCAACATACCATAGATTAGATTAAATCCAAATAAACTATCAAAACTAGTCATTATAACACATATAACCGAGGCATTAAATAATTGAAGTATCATGTATAAACTTCCCCAAGTTTGATTCATGGTTCATATGCTTGCGGTTGAGGTGTGGTGTTATTCGAGGTTGTCAACAAGGTGTAATATATTAATCCAGAAATATGTATACCATAGTTTAGGAATTATCAAATAATATAACTAAGAAGTTATATATCTCTAAGATACCTTTCCAACGATATAAAGAACGTGCAAAATGAACACCCGAGTCAAATGTTATGGTCGTTTTACGAAAGATAATTTTTAATGTTTTAGAGGAGTTAATACTAACTCCTCCGACTTGCTATCGTAGGAGTTAGTACTAACTCCTCCAAATTTCTATTGGAGGAGTTAGTAATAACTCCTTTGACTTTCCATCGAAGGATTTTGAACTAACTCCTCTGACCTGCTATCAGAGGAGTTTGAACTAACTCCTCCGATATCTATCGAAGGATTTTGAACTAACTCCTCTGATATGGATAAGAGGATTTTGAACTAAATTCTCTGATATGTATTGAAGGATTTTTAACTAACTTCTCTGATATGTATAAGAGAATTTGAAACTAAATTCTCCTATATGAATCAGATCAATTGATGGGAACTCCAAAGTTTTCGAGGAGTTGAAAGGAACTCTTATGAATTTCTTCAGAGGAGTTAAGGGAACTTCTCCTTCCTCAAAAAGAAAAATTGGAAAAATTTCTAAGTGTCCTATTGGAAAGAGACAATGAGAGCTTGATTTTGAAAGGCCATAACTTCCTCATACGTTTCCTGATTGAGGTGCCATTTTTTTGCAACATGAAGAACATATAGAGACACTTCTATAAAAATAATTGAACATGTTGTTCAAGAATTGTAGTTGATCCATGTTTAATTATGGCCATGGTTAGCGAGACTTGCTTATCAAGAAATCCTTTGCGATCATTTTGACACTTTCGGACCTCAAATTTTGATTTCATTAGTTGCGTTGGAATCTTAATCATGTAATCCATACAACTAGCCTATTTAAGGAGTAACAAATCCACTTTGTCTAGTACCCAAAATTGTGAGCAAGGACATTTTTAAATGAAAGTTTGGACCCCATCCTTGCTATTGCTCCACCATAATTCGATTCCATAAGTTTCTGTGTCATCTATGCTATATAGGATCTTTATTTGTCCATTGACGTTGAGGTGATGTGTCAATAACATAGAATTATAAACAACCAATTGATGTCCATTGCGTTTAGTATTGTATAAGAGATGAAAGGACCAAACTTCTTCCGAAGTACATTTCAGAACCAACACAAGACCAATAGGTGTTGTGAATAAACCATGTGATGCTAGGCGAGGCTTCCATAATGAAGATTTAGTAATAAATTCAAGAAACACAAAGCAACCAAGCTAGTACCATGTGCAAAAAAAATCCACTAGGGAGCACTACAAACTTGATTACGACTGTGATCTTAAGCGAATCATGTGAGATAGGAAATGATTGAAAAATTGTATAGATATGCATGGAGAGTTTAGTCATTGGAAATGTAAGGAGATTGATTGAAGAATGAAAAAATAAGGGATCCGAGATGAGAGGGGGACAAGATAAGACTCAAGGAAAAAATGGGCCACACTGAGCTAGTCAGTGTTGGCAAGAGGGAGAAGATCATATTCGATGCACTTGGCAATGATGAGGGGTTGATGTCCTTCAACTGAAATATCGAGGAAAGGAGAGGGAAACTTATCAACATATAGTGCATTGGGGACGAAGAGGCAAACATTTTCGATATGAAGTGAAATGAAGCAAAATAAGGGGACGATGTTGAAATGTGATGCAATGACATGAGTGGAAGGGATTCAACTAGTGAAAGGCGTGCACATGGAGAAGATAATCATGTGACTAATATCGGTGACACAACATTGATCATGCGATCTTCATAGATGATGAAGATGTGTGTCAATAAGGTTTCGTGGAAGCATGATAACACATCATTCAAGTTCAAAAGGAGGTGGACGATGTACAGACGAGAAAATAAATGGCATGTCAATGAAAGGGTGGAAGAAGGATGTGTGCATATGTACACTATGTATCAACACATGAAGAGGGGACTCTCCAAAGGGAGGATTGTAAGGTAGAAGTGATTAGAGGGGGAAATTCAAATGATAAGGCGAGGAAGTGTAAGAGGAAAAAACCTAGGCGTAGGCATTCGTGGGAGGGTTATGGTGGGAAGAATTGAAGGGGGGGGG
>ML782826.1:144512-160218 GCA_009831015.1 Picea engelmannii
ACCTTTTCTTCCAACTGAAGCATTAATCCTCTCTTAGTCAAAACTCTTTTGACCTCAAGGATGGTCTCGGTTCTGTCTTCAATCTTCAGTTCTTCCAGCTCTTCCCTGGTCTTAGAATTGAGGAACTTGATGATCTCGTTTGCCTGTGCAGGCATGTATCCCAATTCTACTTTGATCTTTTCAATGGCTTGTTTGCTTCTCAGCACCAACTCATTCTGCTCAAACATGATTTGGATCATGGGCCATATCTCGTTTATGGACTTAGTGATGTCTGTCCATACATTCTCTTTAACCTCAGCCAAAGTCTTCCCTACCACTGTTTTCTTCCGGAGCTGCTGTAGCTCCTGCTTGAGCTGCTCTGTCACCTACTTTTCCTTGGAGAGGCTGGTCTAGAAGGAAGTTTTGAGTTCCTGAAGGTTCTCAA
Source organism: Picea engelmannii (assembly GCA_009831015.1). Lineage (NCBI taxonomy): Eukaryota > Viridiplantae > Streptophyta > Pinopsida > Pinales > Pinaceae > Picea > Picea engelmannii. The sequence continues at coordinate 144,937 of ML782826.1, forward strand.
CTTCCTTTTTAAGCCTGTTGATCTCTATCTCCTGCAGGTTCATCTTTTCCATGGATTTAGCCAGGTCGGCTCGCTTCTCCTGTGATGTCAATGGAGTCGCGGATGGGATTTCTGTCGCTAACGCTGTGCTTGCTCCTGAAATTGGGATGGAAATCAATGGAATGAATTCCATTGGCTTCAATTTATCTTTCTCTTTTAACAACTTCTCCATCTCAACTTCCATTTCTTTAAGCTCTGCATTCTGCTCCATGAGCAGCCTTAGCATCTCATCTTTCTCTCCTTCTTTCTCTGCTATCTCCTTCGCCTGCGAATCCTCTGTGGACAGTAGTTTCAGTTGTTTTCTCAAGGAGTCTATGTCAACGTTTTTCTTCTTTATCATTTCCTCCGCTGCTTTGATGTTTGAAGGATCATACCCGATCTTGCGGACCAGCTCCTCCAAAGTTTTGATCCTATTGTCCTTTGCAAAGGATGAAATATTCTCCATATTGAGCTGTGTTTGAACATTGTTCAGGGACACCTGTAATTTTGAAGCAGCAGTAGAAGCATGTGCCAGCATGTAGAAAACCATTTCCCCTGTCTGCTTGTGTAGATCCATCTGATCGGCTAGATGCACGTCCTTCATCTGAAATTTGAAGGTGGCCCTTTTATAATCAATGATCACTTTGGGGTCTGGTACCTGTGCCTGGAGGAAGGCCATGTGCATTCTTCCCTTTTCTGTGTCAAATGCAGACAACAACCTATGCTGTGCAGTCGACATCTGCTTCCAAAACTGAGCGCAAATACTGCTGGTAAGGGTCTGGTTCTTTTTCTTGATCAACTCGTACTTCTCGAAAATACTCAGCTTCGGTCCCCCCTTGCCTGGATGGGTGGCCAATGGAGGATCTGTAGATTTCTCCGTCATTGCTGAGGTTATGGCCTTATGGAGGCTCGAACCGAAGGGAGGAATAACAGATTTGGTCACTATGGTGGACGAGACTTCTTTTTCCCCGGTCGGGCCAGGGACTGACGAAGTCTTAGGCCTCTTAGTATGCAACTGGAACTCTTCGGACGATACCTCTGTGACAGGTGGAGATAAATCTTGTCGAGGCCTTTTTTACTTCAGGACCTGTGGCATGGTTGTTTGTGACACAGTGGCTGGGGGATCCTACTATTGTACTTCGACTAATGTGTTAGGCTCCCACACTGTCTAATTTGCAAATTTTTCAATCTCAGGCCTAGACTCATGAGTATATGGAATGTTTTTGTTCTTGACCCTCATCCCTGAGATGATCCCACAAGGATCATAATGCCATGGGAAGCTCATGGCGAACTTCATCTCCCTCAGCATCCTATCCGCTTCTTCCCCAGCGCCACGATTTTTGCAGATGAAGGAGCCAATCTGCCCCTTGATTCTAAGTTGCTTCTTTTTCTTCAATGATACAAAATGAATATCATCTGAGTTTATAATCTGCCTTATATACTCCAGTGCGAAAATTTTGACAGGAAGGTACTTGGGCAGCTTATACGGTGGCAACTCACACCCGTATATTCTGGTCTCGGTGTGATCTTTATACAAGTACCAATCCCCGATCTTTGTGCTGTCCGAGAGATGCAGGATTATTTGGACTTCGTCATTTATTTGAGGCTCGAGCCTGCCACCTAACATGCTTACCACAGGGTGGTAGAATTGGTCAATGAACTCCTTGAAATTGAATTCAGTGGAGTTGTGCTTTAGTAATGAGTTCCACGCTGTGACTGCCTGAGGTTTACCATCTCCATCCATCTTCTGCATGGAGAAGCCAAATTTATCCGCCTGGAATAAGACGAACAAGTATGCTAGTATTGATGAATATCTAAACATGCCTTCAGTGCCGAAATTCATGAACTGTTCGTGAATATTGTCTGCCAAGAATGTGCTGAAATCAAACTGGGTGGTGGGATTTTCATCTGCAGAGAAGATGGATAAAAAGCCCAGAATGGGTTCATCTACCCATTGGTCAGAATAGTATCCTAACAAAGCACAAAGGGATGAGATGACTTGGTTTCCCTTTGTGGAGAAAATGGAAGACGGATAAGGAGGATTTGTGGAGGGAAATTGAGCGGATGGGGGAAGGAAGAGCTCGAATATTTGAGCTCTTTGCGGGAAGGTCATTTTCTGGTACAATTCTGTGAGAATTTCCAGGTTGAAGGGAGACGTAGAGTCGACTTGGGGAATTTGCATCATCTGGTCTATGGATTCAAGCATGATGAGGAACAAGATTTCTACGGATGAGGAGATGACGGCTCTTTGCTTGGGGATATAATGAGCTTGACACTTGAGAGAAAACTCGGGGAAATGGTGGATCTGAGGGAAAAGGTATAGGGGTAAATTGGACTCCCAGAGTCCAATTTCATCACTCTGGTCTAGGAACACTTCCCTGAGCCATGACTAGAGGTCTGAGAATTCAAAATAGCATTTAGTATCCGCGATTAACCAGTCTTTGTCGACCAGTGGGATCCTGTCTAGGTCGACAGGAGGCGGGGGAAACAAATTCTCCTCCCCTTCTACTTGTTTGGATTTTGGTGCCATTTCTGCAGCAATACATGCAATAAAACACAACGTTAGTGGGGGCGACTGACTGTGGATGAGGGCAACGGACTGTAACAGAGGAGTAAGCGGTGAATTTATCTGGTGCGATGGGTGAATAGTGAAAGTAAGGGGAATAACGGTAGTTTTATTTAAACTGGGGTCGGTTGGGCGTGAGAGACAGGTCAGCTGGATAAAGGATAGGTTATCCAGTAATAAATGGCCAACGGATCACTTGAGGATGAGATGGTGAGTGAAGGTGGCTGAGGGATATGGATGGGTGACGTGGAGGCTACCGATTGGAGGTAAAAGTCATAATAAGGGGCTTGCCATGAGCGAATAGGGGGGAAGGACTGACAACAGTTATGTGACATGACCAGTTCGAAAAAGGTGGAAGGTGATGTCCAGAGGAGATGATGGTAAGTCAGACAACAGGCGATGATGGAACTCAGGGCCATTAAAATGATTTCACGTATAAAGAGGGGCCCTCCAGAGGGAAGATTGCATTCCAGACCCCCCCCCCCTTGGTTAAAAGCAGATCATCCGGAGGGGTCCGAAATTCATTTTGGGTCGTTGATCTGTGCGCCTGTTTCTGAGCTGCAGATATCTACGTGCTTTTTATCACTCATTCCAGACCCCCCCCTCCATTAAAGGCAAAATGTCTGGGGGGGTCCAGAATCCAACGCTGACCGTAGATTTTAGCGCTTGATCCTAAGCCGTCCATATGCGCGCAAGTCTTATCATCGATTCCAGACCCCCCGGTTAAAAGAAGAACGGTTGGGGGGGTCCATAATGCTCTGTACACCATAGATCTGGGCACCACGATTAGGACCGTTGATATGTGCAAGAAGCATAAGTGGGGAGCGGGAAACACATGCGTCGGGGAAAACTTAGGATAAACGCATTTTATGGGTTTTTCCCCAAACTTTTCAGGAAGACACCACCATGGGGCTCGACCAAATGATCTTCTAAGCATATAAAACATGGTGCAACATTTACATCAAGCTGGTTTTATTAAAATGAAACAATAAAGCAACTAACCTATATTCTAACCTATCTTCCTATGACAATTAACCCAAATTAGACTGTTGGGTTAAGAAATTACTCTACCCTGGGGCTATCTGACCAAGATTAGACTGTTTGGCCAAATTTATTCACTGATCTACCTAGACACTTTGGCTAAGGTTAAACTATTTAGCCAAATCCATTCACTACCCTATCAACATGAAATTTAAAAAATAACTTGGCCATGTTTGAAAGGTATGGACCAAGTTACTATTATTGCATGGGGATTTTATTGAATTCTTGTATGCCCTCTTTTCTTTTTCTTTTTCTTTTTCTTTCTTTTTTCTTTTTCCTTTTCTCTTTTATTTTTTCTTTTCAAATTATTTGCAGAATGAAAAATCATTTGTCAACAAAAACACTAGAGACAGATAATATCCCAGTCACCAGTTGATCCTATAAATTATAGGATGATAACAATGGCTCCACCTGGGGATGGTACTTGCCTTGTGAAGTGCCAAGAATCCTGGTTCCTGTCATTTTGAAAGTTTCTTCCTAGTGGCCTTCATTGGTTGTATTCTCAAAAATTGGAAGAACAATGTTCAACAACTTAGGGCCTTCTCTTCGAGATTCAACCAACTGACTAATGTTCTTCACTCAGAAAATGCAGGAGAAAAATAAAAATGAAAATGATATGTACAATGGAGAGTGAAAACTCGAATCTCTATTGAGGTGGCACATAATGTTTCGGCATTCTTCCATTTACCGATCCTCCTGGCAGATCTGTCCCATCAACGTTGTTTAACAAGAAAGCATTGTTTCCCCTGAAATCTTGGATCATGTATGGTCCTCTCCATAGACTGTCGAATTTTCCATGCTTTCGCTTGTCTTCATTTCTGGCGTCCCATCTCAGCACCAAATCTCCTAGCTCAAAATCATCTTCCTTGGTTCTTTTGTCGAAGATCTTCTTGATGTTTTCTTGGATTATCTGAGTCTTGTTGAAAACTTCTTCTCTAGATTGATGTAAATGGATCATCTAGTTGATCCTTCTCTGTGAGTCATTTGGCTCAGCTTGTACATATTGAAGCAACTTCATGACAGGGAATATTAAGGAAGTGGGGAAAACTGCCTCTGTGCCATAGACCAGCTGGTATGGTGACATACCAATTGATCTCTTGGTGGTCAGTCTGTTAGCCCATAACGCGAACACCAACTTGTTGTGCCACGATTTCTTGTTTTCCTGCAAAGTTTTATTGATGATGTTTACCAAGGTTTTGTTTGAAGATTCCGCCAGCCCATTCCCCTGAGGGTAGTAGGCTGTGGAATTCCCCAAACCAATGCGATACTGGTTGCAAAAATCTATGAGCTTCTTCGACCGAAAAACAACTGCATTGTCAGTTATAATCTTTCTAGGACATCCAAAGCGAGACAAGATATTATTTTCAAGGAATTTAATAATAACAGAGTCAGTGGCTTGCCTGCTTGGTACTGCTTCGATCCATTTGGTAAAATAATCAGTGGCAGTGAGAATCCACCTGTGCTGGCCTGAAGAAGGGGGGTGTATTTCTGTGATGAAGTCCAGTCCCCATTACTGGAAAGGGGCTTCAACTGAGATCAGTTTCAGGGGGAGAGGAAGGAGTTTCCTTTTGCCTTCAAACAACTGACATTGATGACATGCAGTCACTTTATGATGTACATCGACGAATAGAGTGGGCCAATAGAATCCAACTCTGAGTATTTTGTTGGCTGTGACCTTCCAGTTCAGATGGCCGCCACATTCTCCTGCATGAAATTCTTGTAACACTTTGTCATCTTCAGCTTTCAATAAACAATTTAACATAATGCCTCCAGGATCTTTCCAATACAAATTGCCTTCTAGAATACAGAATTTTAAGGCTTTCAACTTTAAAAATCTAGCTTTAGTCTTAGTCAAACTAGGGGGAGCTTGTAAATTTTGTAAAACGAATATAAGGTCTGCATACCATGGAGAGTTGAGAAATACCTCTCTCACACTTGGAGTTGCCATCTCGCCTTGTTCATCTGCTGTAGCTAAAAAATTAATGTCAAGAGCATGGATATTTGATTCAACCATTAATTTTGCTAGGCCTTGACCCTTGATTAGTTTTGTAGGCTTAATCTCTATATCGTATTCTAAAATGACAACAATCCATTTTCCCCTTCTTCCATCCGGATTGTCCTATGTCAAAATGTCTTTTACTACTGCATTCAGAACATAAGCTATGGTGTGGGAATGGAGAATGTAGACCCTAAAATCTTTTATATCTTTCACCAAGGCAAAGGCTTGTTTCTCCATTATCTTGTAATTCAGAGCAACATCTCTTAATGCTTTACTAAAAAAAGATATGGGCTATTCATACCCTTCACTGTTCTTTTGTAGTAATACCACTGCTATAGTATGTTCGAAAGCGAAAGAGAAAAGATAGAAATCTTTGGTAAAATCAGGACTGATTAAGACAAGGGCCTCTGTGAGTGCTTGTTGGACTTGTTCGAAAGACTGTCTGAGGAGCTCTGCCAGATTGGGAATGAATCTTCATAGAAAGTTTATTCTCCCGATAAAAGACTGTAATTCTTTAAGGTTTCTGGGGTGTTCTAATTTTTGTATGGCCTCGATTCTGCTGGGGTCTATTTTGATTCCATCCTTGGAGATGATGTGTCCTAACAGTTTTCCTTCCTCTAGCTCGAAAAGGATTTTCTTAGGATTTAAAGAAATCCCAAACCTTCTACATTTCTCGAAGACTCATCTGAGGTGTTGTAGGTGTTCGTCATCAGATCGGGAAAAGACAGTTACATCATCTAAATAGATGACAATAAATTTACCCGATTCTTCCACGAAGGCGATATCCATCGCCCTCTAGAAAGTGGCTCATGCGTTCATCAGACCAAAAGGCATTTTCACATACATGAAAGTTCCCCATGGTGTGGTGAAGGCAGTTTATTCTTGGTCATCCGGGTGAAATAGGACCTGATTGTAACCCGAGAAACCGTCCAACAAATATATTCGACTGGATCCAACTACCCTTTGAAGGATGTGATCCATTTTCGGCAAGGGGTAATTATCCTTCAGGGAGACCTTATTCAGATTTCAGAAATCAATGCACAGTCTGATTTCCCCAGATTTCTTACGCGTAGGGACCAAATTAGAGACCCATTTGGAAAAACGCAACGGTACTATGATTTTGGCATCGTACATTTTTTTGATTTCCTTTTCTATCAGAGGGAGCAACTTGGGATTTATCCTCCTAAGTTTCTGTCTGAACAGTTTTTGGTCTTCCTTTATTGGAATCCTGTGTTGTATGATGCTGGTATCGTAAGCTTTCAAATCTTCATAACCTCAGGCAAAGACATCCGAATATTCTTTGAACAGTTCAATGTATTTGAGTTTTTGCTCAGGAGGTAATGATTTAGACAGTTTGACTATCCTGGGTTTCTCTTCAGTCCCTATATTACATTCTTCTACCTCTTGTCCATGTGCTTCAATTTTGGGTTTTTTAGCTACGTCGTTAAAATCAAACAAGTCCTCTAAAGGAACTAGACCCCTAGGCAAAATGTTGCTTTTCAAATGCAAAACATCGGCATCCATTTCGTCATCACCTAATTCTCTTGAATCTATGCTATTTACATTATCAATTTCAAAATCAGATCCATTTACATTTTCATCTTCGTTCTCTAAATCTATATTTGTACATTCAAAATCATTTTTACACTACAGAAAGTCTTCGATTTGATCGTCATTACCAAAAACTTGCCAGTACCTGATATTGTCGGGAACGGTTGGTCTGAATTTCACCTCCATAGTGTATGGGCGAGTTGAGCGGAAAGGAATCTTACATGTGGCTGCTGACGTAGCCAATCCGTTCGCCAGAATGTTTTGTCCCCTCGGCATTACCTGCAAGTCAACTTCAGTAAAACATCTAAGGGCATCAAGAACAACATTCCTATAAGCTCTAAGACATGGGTGTTTTGCAACGTACTCACCTTTGATCTGTTTGATTATCAACTCAGAGTCACCTCTTACCATAATTTGTTTAGCACCGACTCTTTTCAAAAGCTTCATACCGAGCATCAAGGCTTCATACTCAGCAATATTGTTAGTGCATTGGAAATTTAATTTGTAAGAATGGTTTTCTAGAATACCTGTTTCTGTGATTATGCAACCAAACTCCTCCTCCAACTCCTTGTTTTCTCACTGCTCCATCAAAATCCATGCTCCATAAATCTTCCGGTAATTCCTCAATTATCACGTCTTTCATTCTTGCTACCTCAATGGTTTCTTGGCCTTCATCTTGACTAGAAGTATCTTCTGCCAGCTGAGTATGTTGTTCTCCCGTGTCGCCATCATTGTACAAGATAAAAGAATCCAAGTCAGAATGCGCAGAGTAAAGGGGATAGTTGTGCAGTTTTTCCTGGCTACTGACCATGTACTTCATCAATGTTTCTCTATATAGCCTTCTTTGTTGTCCGAAAAATGGGATAGTGGCATAAGACATATCTAGCTGCAGGGTTCCTTTCAACTTAGCCCCCCAAGATCGAGATAGAAACATTCCATACTTCGGAGGGATGTCTGCAACTACCACGTCCATTACAATGCTCTTCGCAGGAATCTGAACCAAGGTGATGCATAGGTCCTTGATCAAACCAATACATCTGACTTTATTGGAGTCGAATGAGTGTAAATCCTTGTAATGTCTGGTGACCTCCAGTCCCAGTTTATCCATTACCGCTTTAGGCATAAGATTGTGGGAAGCACCCGAATCCAACATAGCATTATGAAAGATCAGGTCATGTACGTTTAGAATGATGTAAAAAGGAGCAACCTCACCGGTATCATCTCGACCATCTACTTCAGGTCCAAACAAAAGTTCGGGTTGATCATCAGTGAGGTTCAGAGTGTCTGAATGATTTGCTGATCCAATGGTTAAGGCCTTCATGCCTATGTTAGGTTCAATGGTCAGTGCTTTAATCACCTGTGAACGATAAATGTCTTTGTTCATCAACTCAGAAAGTGGGATGGGGATTTTTACTTTGGCCAATTCCCCCTCAAGGATGAAAGGTGTAGGGGCTTTTCTTTGGCTCATCAATTCTGGTTTGTCCGCCACACTCTTCTAGCCCAAAGTACTGGGTGGAGTAGTAGGTGAAACCTCGGGTTGTGACGATCTTTTCAGAATAGTAAGGATTTTCTTCACAGGAACTTTGGCACTACTCTTCTTAGGGATCTTCTCGGCAGATGGCTCAGAGGCCTTCTTTGTTTCGACTACCTTCTTTGTTTCAATAATGTTTTTTGGGGAACTCCCTTCCGTCTTTTTACTTCGCAGATTATACTGCTAGTGTACCTCCAAAATGGCATTTTCGAATGCATGTTGTTCTGCATCTTCGGATTCTTCACTTACTTTTGTTTGATTGAGCAGAAAAATTTCTTTCTCTTCTTGGGTAAGGAAGATAGCTTCATTATCGTGAATGCCCATGAGATTTATGTGAGTATCCTCCAGTTCTTCGATTACTTCCTCCCCTTCATCAGCATAATTTTCTTGTAGAGGAGGTCTAATCTGCTGATCTGGACCCCTCTTCTCTCTTTGATCCCTAGGATCTCTCTGTTTGATTTGAGGAGGGTTTCTCCTAAAGTTAGGGTTTCGAACCTGAGGAGTTGGTGGATTTTCTCTCGGAGGATTTCTGTCTGAAACAGTAAGTCTTTCCATCATTCTTTCCACTGCTCGAGCCAAAGAATCCAATTTGGTATCTGAGGTCGACATGGAAGGTTCTTCTTTAATTGTGACTCTCCTCTCTGACCTTTGACGTGCCCTTTTTGTCAACAAATTGGCCTCCACACTTATAGCACTTTTCTGCATGTCCTCCAGGGTGGTAGAATTTCTTTCCCTTAGTTGGTATGACATGTCAGTGTCAAATCCATCAGGGAGTTTTATCAAGGCCAAACCCTGTGGAGGTTTGATTTCAGATGGGATTGCGTTGTACAGGTTATTGAAACGAGTGCAGTAATCTTGCACTGTCTCACCTTGATTTCTTCTGATATTTTCGTATTCTGACAAAATTTGCAGAGGGTTTTTCTTTACCTCTCATCTGTCTAGAAAAATCCTTTGGAATGCGGTAAGGTCAAGGACTGAGGCGGAACGCAACCCTTTGTACCATTTTTTAGCGTCACCTGTCAAACTTTGAGCAAACAATATCATATGAACGTCATCTTTGTCAACTTCATGCAAATTATAATAATCATTCATTTTATCAACGTGCTGTTGTGCACTCAAAGGTCCTGTTGCATCAAACTGTGGAAGTCTAGTTTGATAGTCTTGGGGCATGGCATGAAGAGGTGGAGTCAACACCAAGGGAGCATATCGAGCTACCATGATGTGTGGAGGAAGTGGGATAACAAAATGGATGATCGACGAAGTTGCGACCGAGGACGAGGACGAGGAGGGGATGGATAGCACCGAGTGAGTGGTTTGTGGTTTAGCAGTGGGAGACAGGACTTCAGGGGTTCGGGGTTGCAAAATGGTTGGGTCGAAAATGAGTTCAGTCACAAAACTATTGGACCGTGTTCTAACCAGGCTCTGTTGGGAATAGGTGTCAAGGTCAGGGTTTTACAAGGTAATGGGTTTCCCTGAAAAGGAAAGGGACTTATGAAGGGGAATATGACTCTCTAAGCCTTCAGCTAAGGTCTTTTTCCTGAGTAACTGTTCTGGGTTATCTGTCACTATTGCAGGTTCTGGGTCTGGATGAGATCGAGTATAAACTTTCTTAGGAGCCAGATTTCTTTTTGATTTTTTATATATATACTGTTTATTTTTGTGAGTTCGAAAATAATATGTACAAAGTTTGATCAACCTCTAAACATTACTTTCTTCTCAAATTTGCAATATTCCAGGAACAAAACGTTCTTTTTAGGGGAAAGAAAACGTGAAATTATAAATTTATATGTTCTGTCCCCAGTATGGTCGCCACTATGTTAGCACTTGGTAAATTTCCTAGAGGTTGACAGCAGAAGAAATCTACTAAGGTAACTTTATCCAACCACTTTTGAAGCTGGGATCTAGCCCTTCCAACTTCAGAGAGGGATCTCTCTATATGATTTAGCTATGTTTCCAATTTTAAATATTAGTCTAGGTAAAGAAATAGGTCGGTTTTCATTGTCAAAGTGTTTTTTCAAATTGGTTGAGACAGTCTACACATCCATTGGGCTATGGGGTCTGTGTTTTAATAAAATATGAAATACAAACCAGAAACGCAAAGGGAAACTTCCATAGGGCGAGATAATATAAACACTGGATCTTTCAGTAGCTTAAATGATGAACAACAGAAAAGATGAGAAAGATAATTTCAACAAAGAAGCAATTAAGAATTTCTTTATTGAAAACACCAGAAGATAAAACACTAAAATCTTTCGAGTCAGAAACAGGGTATACGAGATAAATCCTGCAACCTTCGTTACTCTTAATGATTAGTTTCAGAAAACAATATGATAACAAAGTGAGAATAACATTCAACTTAGAGAGAAAAACATGACCAGTGAATACACGCAAGAATCCTGTAAAAAGTGCCTCCTTTTATTAATGGAAGATCTCTTCAAAAAGATTACAGTCTGATAGCGTCAGGGTGTGAAAATCAACAACCCTCAATACTTTGAAAGGTGAAGTATTTATAACTCAAATTACAAACGATCCTGTCATTAATGACCAGGACGTGCTAAAACTATTTTTAGCCTAACTAATTTAACAAAGTTCCTGAATCTAGGAACGACTTGATGATGTGGTGTAACTGCACGCTGATTTCGGGGTAGGCCGTTGATTGAAGCTTCTGCACGACTTCATCTGTCTGGACAGCTGACTGGACTAGGACAACTCATCTGCTAATCAATCAGATATAGATCTCTTCCCATTTGAGATGAATTGGCACATTGACTTTGAGGAGTCTTTGATACACTTCGTCCATTTCTGTATACTTGGCGAATGTAGGCTTGGTGAGGAATATGTATCGAATCTCGTGTTGAATACTGATGTCCCACTGAAGGGCATCCATGAATGCCTTTCCGGTGATGTTCCCTTGTGTGCTTGCAAACTTTGAACTGTCCTTAGCCACTTCGACTAATCTCTTCTTGTAGTCTGGGAGTGTCATCAATTTATCATTGATTACTTTCAGACCAGGAAGACCTTTCTTCTAGAGAGCTTCAATCTTACTGAAGAATTTCTGTACTCCTAGGTCCATGGCCTGAACCTTTTCTTCCAACTGAAGCATTAATCCTCTCTTAGTCAAAACTCTTTTGACCTCAAGGGTGGTCTCGGTTCTGTCTTCAATCTTCAGTTCTTCCAGCTCTTCCCTGGTCTTAGAATTGAGGAACTTGATGATCTCGTTTGCCTGTGCAGGCATGTCTCCCAATTCTACTCTGATCTTTTCAATGGCTTGTTTGCTTCTCAGCACCAACTCATTCTTCTCAAACATGATTTGGATCATGGGCCATATCTTGTTTATGGACTTAGTGATGTCTGTCCATACATTCTCTTTAACCTCAGCCAAAGTCTTCCCTGCCACTATTTGCTTCCGGAGATGCTATAGCTCCTGCTTGAGCTGCTCTGTCACCTGTTTTTCCTTGGAGAGGCTGGTCTGGAAGGAAGTTTTGAGTTCCTGAAGGTTCTCAACTTCCTTTTTAAGCCTGCTGATCTCTGTCTCGTGCAGGTTCATCTTTTCCATGGATTTAGCCAGGTCAGTTGTCTTCTCCTGTGATGTCAATGGAGTCGCGGATGGGATTTTTGTCGCTGATGCTGTGCTTGCTCCTGAAATTGGGATGGCACTCAATGGAATGAATTCCATTGGCTTCAATTTATCTTTCTCTTTTAACAACTTCTCCATCTCAGCTTCCATTTCTTTAAGCTGTGCATTCTGCTCCATGAGCAGCTTTAGCATCTCATCTTTCTCTCCTTCTTTCTCTGCTATCTCCTTCGCCTGCGAATCCTCTGTGGGCGGGAGTTTCAGTTGTTTTCTCAAGGAGGCTATGTCAGCGTTTTTCTTCTTTATCATTTCCTCTGCTGCTTTGACATTCGAAGGATCATAACCAATCTTGAGGACCAGTTCCTCCAAAGTTTTGATCCTATTGTCCTTTGCAAAGGATGAAATCTTCTCCATCTTGAGCTATGTTTGAACATTGTTCAGGGACACCTATAATTTTGAAGCAACAATAGAAGCATGTGCCAGCGTGTAGAAAACCATTTCCCCTGTCTGCTTGTGCAGATCCATCTGATCGGCCGGATGCACGTCCTTCGTCTGAAATTTGAAGGTGGCCCTTTTATAATCAGTGATCACTTTGGGGTCTTGTACCTGTGCCTGGAGGAAGGCCATGTGCATTCTGCCCTTTTCTATGTCAAATGCAGACAACAGCCTATGCTGCGCAGTCGACGTCTGCTTCCAAAACTGAGTGCAAGTACTGCTGGTAAGGGTCTGGTTCTTTTTCTTGATCAACTCATACTTCTCGAAAATAATCAGCTTCGGTCCCCCCTTGCCTGGCTGGGTGGTCAATGGAGGATCTGTAGATTTCTCCATCACTGCTGAGGTTATGGCCTTATGGAGGCTCGAACTGAAGGGAGGAATAACATATTTGGTCACTGTGGTGGACGAGACTTCTTTTTCCCCAGTCGGGCCAGGGACTGATGAAGTCTTAGGCCTCTTAGTATGCAGTTGGAACTCTTCGAACGATACCTCCATGATAGGCAGAGATAAATCTTGTCGAGGCCTTTTTTCCTTCGGGACCTGTGGCGTGGCTGTTTGTGACACAGTGGCCGGGGGATCCTGCTGTTGTACTTCAACTAATGTGTTAGGCTCCCACACTGTCTGATTTGTAAATTTTTCAATCTCAGGCCTAGACTCATGAGTATATGGAATGTTTTTGTTCTTGACCCTCATCCCTGAGATGATCCCACAAGGATCATAATGCCATGGGAAGCTCGTGGCACACTTCATCTCCCTCAACATCCTGTCCGCTTCTTGCCCAGTGCCACGATTGTTGCAGATGAAGGAGCCAATCTGCCCCTTGATTCTAAGCTACTTATTTTTCTTCAATGATACAAAATGAATATCATCTGAGTTTATAATCTGTGTTATATACTCCAGTGAGAAAATTCTGACAGGCAGGTACTTGGGCAGCTTATACGGTGCCAACTCACACTCGTATATTCTGATCTCGGTGTGATATTTATACAAGTACCAATCCCCGGTCTTTGTGCTGTCCGAGAGATGCAGGATTCTCTGGACTTCATCATTTATTCAAGGCTCAGGCCTGCCACCTAACATGCTTACCACAGGGTGGTAGAATTGGTCGATGAACTCCTTGAAATTGAAATCAGTGGAGTTGTTATTTAGCAATGAGGTCCACGCTGTGACTGCCTGAGGTTTACCATCTCCATCCATCTTCTGCATGGAGAAGCCAAATTTATCTGCCTGGAAGAAGACGAACAAGTATGCTAGTACTGATGAATATCTAAACATGCCTTCAGTGCCGAAATTCACGAACTGTTCATGAATATTGTTTTCCAAGAATGTGTTGAAATCAAACCGGGTGGTGGGCTTTTCACCTGCAGAGAAGATGGATAAAAAGCCCAGAATGGGTTCATCTACCCACTGGTCAAAATAGTATCCTAAAAAAGTGCAAAGGGATGAGATGACCTAGTTTCCCTTGGTGGAGAACATGGAAGACAAATAAGGAGGATTAGTGGAGGGAAATTGAGCGGATGGGGGAAGGAAGAGATCGAATATTTGAGCTCTTTGCGAGAAGGTAATTTTCTGGTACAATTCTTTGAGAATTTCCAGGTTGAAGGGAGACACAGAGTCGTCTTGGGGAATTTTCATCATCTGGTCTATGGATTCGGGCGTGATGAGGAATAGGATTTCTCCGGACGAGGAGATGACGACTATTTTCTCAGGGATATAATGAGCTTGACACTTGAGAGCAAACTCGGGGAAATGGTGGATCTGAGGGAAAACGTATAGGGGTAAATTGGACTCCCAGAGTCCAATTTCATCACTCTGGTCTAGGAACACTTCCCTGAGCCATGACTGGAGGTATAAGAAATCAAAATCACATTTAGCATCTGCGATTAACCGGTCTTTGTCGACCAGTGGGATCCTGTCCAGGTCGACAAGAGGTGGAAGAAACAAATTCTCCTCCCCTTCTGCTTGTTTGGATTTTGGCGCCATTTCTGCAACAATACCTGCAATAAAACACAACATTAGTGGGGGCGACTGACTGTGGATGAGTGAAACGGATTGTAACGGAGGAGTAGGCGATGAATTTCTCTGGTGCGATGGGTGAATAGTGAAAGTAAGGGGAATAACGGTAGTTTTATTTAAACTAGGGTCGATTGGGCGTGGGAGATAGGTCAACTGGATAATGGATAGGTTATCCGGTAATAAATGGCCAACGGATCACTTGAGGATGAGATGGCGAGTGATGGTGGTTGAGGGATACGGATGGGTGACATGGAGGCTACCGATTGGAGGTAAAAGTCATAATAAAGGGCTTTCCATGAGCGAATAGGGGGGAAGGAATGACAACAGTTATGTGACATGACCAGTTCGGAAAAGGTGGAAGGTGACGTCCAGAGGTGACGATGGTAAGTCAGACAGTAGGCGGTGATGGAACTCGGGGCCATTAAAATGATGCAACATATAAAGTGGGGCCCGCTAGAGGGAAGATTCCATTCCGGACCCCCCCCCCCCCT
>ML782826.1:160268-206943 GCA_009831015.1 Picea engelmannii
GGGGGGGGGGGGGGGGGGGGGGGTCCGAAATGCTCTGTACACCATATATATGGGTGCCACAATCAGGACCGTTGATATGTGCAAGAAGCATAAGTGGGGAGTGGGAAACACATGCGCCAGGGAAAACTTAGGATAAACACATTTTATGGGTTTTTCCCCAAACTTTTCAAGAAGACACCACCATGGGGCTCGACCAAATGATCTTCTAAGAATATAAAACATGGTGCAACATTTACATCAAGATGGTTTTATTAAAATGAAACAATAAATAAACTAGCCTATATTCTAACCTATCTTCCTATGACAATTAACCCAGATTAGACTGTTGGGTTAAGAAATTACTCTACCCTGGGGCTATCTGACCAAGATTAGACTGTCTGGCCAGATTTATTCATTGATCTACCTAGACACTTTGGCTAAGGTTAAATTGTTTAGCCAAATCCATTCACTACCCTATCAACATGAAATTAAAAAAAGAACTTGGCCATGTTTGAAAGGTATGGACCAAGTTACTATTACTGCATGGGGCTTTTATTGAATTCTTTTATGCCCTCTTTTCTTTTTCTTTTTCTTTCTTTTTTCTTTTTCCTTTTCTCTTTTCTTTTTTCTTTTCAAATTATTTGAAGAATGAAAAATCATTTGTCAACAAAAACACTAGAGACAGATAATATCCCACTCACCAGTTGATCCTATAAATTATAGGATGATAACACACCACACTAGGTTATTTCACCACAAGTAAACACCTATGAGTGAATGTTAGCCTAATGCTAACTGACACATGGAAATCACTTCAAGAACCTCAAGCCCATATTATTCCTTGTCATGATCAAGGAAGGACTACGTCTAGGCCCATTTACCACAAGTGCACCTTTATGATAAATGTATCTGATCTCCCTTGGCCTGCAACCCAATCTAGGAGAATTTTCGCCCGATGTTGTAACATCAACACTCCCTCTTAGCTAGGGAGGTATCTTTCCATAGTAGTACACAACTACTGTCTAGAGAAATGTAGTCTCTGCCAGTGGTACACAACCACCATAGTAGCAAAAGGTTTGTCACACATGGAACTCACATGTGGACTTTTAGAGGATACTCCCTCTAGGAACACTTAGGGTCAACTCCCCATAGTGTGTGATGTCAAGGGTCAACTCCCTTGGCATGTCCTCATATTATCTCCACATGGGATGTTGGGATATAAGCCCAAATGCACTTATCCCTTCTCAAATAAGTGTCCCACTTATCCCTTCTCGAATAAGTGTCCCACTTATCCCTTCTTGAATAAGTGTCCTCATAAATCAAATCAACTCAATTCATAGAGGAGTATGATCTGGATAATGTTTTTCACACATGACACTCCCATGTGGACTTCTAGAGGCTACACCGTCTAGAAACACTAGGGTCAACTCCCATAGTGTGTGACATCAAGGGTCAACTCCCTTGACATGTCCTCATGTGCTCTTTACATGGGATGTGTCCTCATGTGCTCTCCACAAGGGACGTTGGGCTATAAGCCCAAACACACTTATCCCTTCTCAAATAAGTGTCATCACAAATAAACTCAACTCAGTCACAAAGGAGTACGATATGGAAAATTTCTCAGGAAGCTGCAAACATAAACACTCCCTCTCAGTGAGGGAGGCATTCTCTGCCATGCCAAGTCTGTCACGGAATTACTTGAACTTCGTCCTTGTTTGGTAAGAACATCAACAACCTACTCATTTATAGGAAGGTACAACACTAGTACTTCCTTCCTCTACACCATGTCTCAGATTTAATGGTACTTGATCTCAATGTGGTTCGATTTGTCATGAAACACTATATTCTCTGAGATATTCACACAACTTTGGTTACCGTAATGAATAATGGTGGAATCCAACACATGTTCAGATAAATATGCAAGGAGATTTTGAAGCCACACTACTTCACATAATGACATACTTAATGCAATTTACTCTGCTTCTACTGTGCTCAAATCCACATAAGTTTGTTTCCTCCTACACCAGGAAACCATGGAAGATCCCAAAGTGAAGCAACACCCGAAGGTGCTCTTTCTGTCCACTGTACTCCCTGCCCAATCAGAGTCAATATATTACTGCCATATCATATCAATACTGGAAGTATATCTCATACCATCTCCAACTATGCCTCGTAGGTATCTCAACACATGCTTCACAACAATCTAGTGTGTCTATCTCATTTGACTCATAAATTGGCTAAGTGCACTTACTGCATAGAAAATATCTGGTATGGTGTTAACTAGATACATCAATGATCTAATGAGATGTCTGTACAGAGTTAGATCAATTTCATCAGAATCGGATTCGTCACCATTGGTGTAGCCATAGGCTTCAAGTTCAACATCCCAAACTTCTTCAATATCTCAACTGTGTACTTCCCCTGACTCAGGAATATCTCATCAATTCTCTGCCACACCTCTAGTCCCAAGAAGTAGTGCATCATACCAAGGTCCTTCATCTCAAACTTTGAGTCCAACACATACTTTCATTCAACAATAAGGCTCTATGTACCAATGAGGAATAAATCATCAATGTAGAGGAACAAAATCAGGGATTCACCATAAACAGTCTTGTAGTACAGGTTGGGATCGAAAAAACTTTTGATGAAGCCCAACAATCATGAGGTGTCCATCAATCCTTCCATACCAAGCTTTAGGTGGTTGCTTGAGTCCATACAAGGCCATATTCAACCTGCACACATGAGACTCCTTCTCATGTATCACAAAACCATCTGGCTGCTCGATGTATACTTCTTCCTCACTCTCTCCATTGAGAAAGGTTGTCTTTACATCCATATGATGCACTCTCTATCCCATGGATGCTGTAGGGGAAATAATCATCCAGATAGAAGTGTATTGAGTAACAAGATAAAATGTCTCTTCATAATCTATTCCCTCCACCTGAGAGAATCCTTTAGCAACAAATCTCGTTTAGTGCCTCTCGATGCTCCCGTCAACTGTGTGTTTTATCTTATAGATCCATTTGGAAGTCACTGTAGACTTCCCCTCCGGTCTCAGAAAAATCTCCCACACATCATTCTTCATGATGTATTGATACTCCTCCATCATGACATCTCTCCATACTGGATGACTAGTTTCCTCCTCATAACAGGAAGGCTCAAAATGAATGATGTGGCTCATAACTAAAACATATCATGAATATATTTGAGGTATATTTCTCACTCAGAAGGTACCACTAGGATATACATATCCTTCTTCCTCCTACAAAGTCTGAAGAGCCCATGTAGGTCTCTTCCAAACTACTACAATATATTTGGGAACATCAACTGGAGATACAAGATCAACATGATCAATTAGATCAATTTTATCAATTTTATCAATCTCCATGTGAGATCCTCTAGATCTCTTTAAAGGATACCTCCTCAAAGGTAACATCTCTGCTCACCTCAATTTGTCTTTGACCAGGGATGTAGATCTGGTATGCCTTCGAAGACTCATTGTACCCCACAAATGTACCCTTTATGCTTGAAGGGTCTAGCTTGATCCTTTTTTTCTTGGGTACATGAATATATACTGGACACCCAAATATCCTAAAGTGTCCAACCTCATGTTTCAATTCAGTTAATGCCTTCTCGGGAATCATGTTCCTTAAATTCTTATGAGGAATTTTGTTCTGAACATACACTGTAGTCATGGATTCCTTTTCCCAGAGAAACATAGGTAAATGCTGATCATTCTAAGTCATATTGGACCATACTTGATATATCAAGGTTCCCTCATGAAACCAATGTCTCAAGAATCTAAAAAACATAAACACTCCCTCTGGAGTTGGAGGTGAATCCTCTGTCTCTTCTCCCTTTGACACTGAAGGTATCTCTTCCTCCTTCTTTGGAGGTAACTCGATCTTTTCTCCCTATGGATGTAGTACTGCCTCCCTCTTTGGGAATGCCTCTACATACACTGGAACTGCTGCCATGCATGCTTCCTCAACATCTCATGGCTCGACTCATGTACTGGGTATTGCTACACCTACTCCCTATGAGTCTCATAATATGTTTTCCTCCTCTACTAGATATACCATAGTTGTTCTACATTTGGTCTTGACTCACTGTATCCATGATCATTGGAACCATCTCTGAGATTTGGTATGGTCTCATCCTGGGAGGTACATTGCTCCTAGAGACTTTCTATCTCTGAGCATCATTTATGGCAATGTCTTTCCTTGATATCATGTTGGAAGGTCTTTCCCTCCATGTCTTCTTCCCGAGACCTTCATTATGGCTCATTCTCAGAGCTATTACATGTGACCTTCCTGGAACAAGAAACAAGAACAACAAAAAGAATCTCCTAGAGGATATCAATTTATCTTGTGCACAACTATATACAATGACTAAAGAAAACCCTCACCCTCGTACCTCAAGTGAGCACCGACGGGTCCTCGTTTTTAGGGGGAAAAATGAAATGTCCACCGGGGTACATCAATCGATTTTTTTATTTATCCAATTCGATGATTGAATGCATGTCAGGTTATTCCTTGTTGCCACGATAACAAAATATTGATTGAGTTAAAGTTGCCACCATATGTGAGAGAGAAGGCCCCATCATTGGATAACCCGCCGTTCACCTTACCCCGTTCACTAGAACCGAGAGAGATAGAGTTACCCTATACCCCGGGACGAGACTTACCGGTACAGAACACAGGAAGGAATGGTACCTACCTGGGCTGGATTCCATGACAATGACATACATTGATTCACAATTTGACGATCATATGCCAAGAGTCTTCAGGAAACGGGCTAGGGCCCTTCAGGGAGAGGGGCTATAGAGCCATTCAACAGAAGCTCATAATTCAAAGCCAAGACACCAGGAACACCACACTAGATATAAACTTACCTAGGACAAGAAATACACCAATCATCACACCAAGTGGGACATTCACCGAAAGCAATTTGACTATACGCCTTCTTTCTTTGATCTTGATGCTCGCCTGCCGATACCTTTCTACATGTTCGTCTCTCTCTCTTGCTTCCCATATATCTCTTGATAGCCCTCTCGATATGAAGAATGTTCCACTTTTTGCTTGCTGCTGGATACACGTGTGGAGAGACCTCACGAGAGAGAAGGCCCCCATCACTGACTGGAGAAAAGAGAGATCAGTTGTATATTCAATTCCAAATCGAGTAGTTGGCCGAATGAAAGCACCAGTGACCGTTTCTTAATCCATATATAGCAATTATATATTAGAGACTATCTAGTTCTTGTATTTACGATGAATAAGGTGATTAGGAAGCTTCTTCATAGTAAGAACTAAATGTAGAGAGTCTAAATAGTATATATATATTATACAGATTATATAATAGATTTCTAATGAAGAATGAAGAACTCTCCAAATAATATGTCTTCTACTATGACCAACACACATCCATCATATACTTGATGTCATACAACTATCAACACACATCCATCATATACTTGATGTCATGCAGCTACCAACACACATCCATCATATACTCGATGTCATATGACTAACCATGTTGATTTTCTTGTGTTAAATTAAACAAGAACAATTTTTCACAAGTGGTAATTACTTCCAATGATATACAATATTACTTTAGTAAACACTAGAACATCAATCAGTAACTCAGAAAATTTCAAATTCTTAGTTTGTTCCTTAGATCACTTATCCCACGTGTGTGAGAGAAAAAATATGTGTCTATTGTTGTGTCTTTCAAGTGTCTTTTTATAGTAATATTAGATTGATCCAAAAAAGACACGTCTCTTTAAAAAATTAAATTAAATTTTCTTTCTTATAAATAGTTGGAGAATACCTCTGTAACTAACCAAAGATTAATTTGGTTATAATCCATCCACATAGCATTTGACTTTGCTAATTGTTTCCTCCATAATGCATGTGATTCTTTGCATAAATATAGGTAGAAATAAATATGCATTACATTCCTCATATTTAGGTAATTAGACATTTTTACTAGAAATTATTGCCCACCATAATTTATGGAATTATTTCTATAATTTAGGTATGAGTAAAAAAGTAAATATGTTGTACATAAAGATTGTAACAACCCCATAAATTTAACACTCCCAACATTTTACTCTACTCTCATTTTCCTGGGCCCTCCTGTGAAGGAGTCAAGCCCAGTCTCGCTCTGATACCATGTTTTTTCTTCATATGAGATATAATTGATATATTATTACAATGACGAGTGTTCCATATATAGGGAAATATGGTGACCATCCATGAAAGGATGCGTCCCTTGAATATTCAATAACTATTTATTATTATCATTTACTTATTATATATGATATTTAATAATCAATAATTATATTATTAATTATTATTCTAAGATAATGTCTTCCCAATGTTGTCCAATCATCAACATAAGGTTGTGTGTAGCAAACACAAAGAACTTTGAGACAATTTCATCTCGAGTTCTGGAAATGAATTAATAAAATCAGGGTTGAATTTATCTATGGTGTTTTTATGTATGTCTCAATGTTTCTCAGAGGAATTCTGGTGTGAAACTGTGTTTGGTTATTTCTCCAACAATGAATCAATTTCTTGATCGAATAGATTCTTTGATCTTATGAGAATTTGTAGTGTAACTTGAAATCTACAAGAAATTCAATACCCAACCGTTGGATCTGGAATAGGGAGAACTAGAATCATCGATTGATACCCAAGAAAGCATAATAAAGCACCGATAACCTCCATTGATCGTTGATCATATTCAGATCAATGATCTATATTCCTCGTTGATCAAATGGTAGATTACATCCACGTCATTTGGATCGGGACTAAGAGAGGAGAATCAACAATGGAGAGCCATTTCTCCGATGGAAGTGTGTAAAGTTTAATGTACAAGCCGATTTGAAAATTAATTTGGAGCGTTTATTGATCAAGCTACATGTCACTACCAGGTTGTCTCGCATTTCTTTGAGCACATTGTGGAAACACTTTTCACATTTGTGAAAAGACTAGCCCTTGGTCACCAAATTCAATCATATGGTGGAGGGGTTGTATGTTTAAAGGCCTAGCACTAGATTCCAAATGAACGCCCTTTTGTGTAAGTCTACAGTTTGACATGTTGGTCATATACTAAAGGGGATAAGCCCTCAAGGCCTTACCTACTAAAAACTCCGTGCCTTTTCAAATTAGACCAAGGTTTTAGCCCTTAATATTGTCGAAGACTTGATGAAAATGTGTCATAACTATATTTGACCTGAGAGCCAAGATTTGTTTATTAAAGAAGAATTAATCCCAACTTGGATTCCAAAGTGTTCCTCGGTGAATTTTACAAAAGAAAGAGGATAGGATTTTTTAATTCATACTATCAAGCTATCAAAATTTCACCTTAGGGTTTAACTCCCTCTATCACTTCACAATTAGGGATTTTCATTTTAGGCATTTTAGATTTAATGGGTTTGTGTTTCTAAATATAATGTGTTTGGCATGTGATGCAAGGGGACCACTTATTGCATCGGAACCAAACCCTGTCAGTCCTATCATAGTTTTTTTTAAAACAATTTCTGGTTATCGATGCACCGATTTGACTATAACACACCGGTGCACTTACTGATAAAGCACACTTGAAATGATGTAATATAATTAAAAAAAAAAAAAATCGTTCATCGGTGTGTAATTTTTTTCATTCATGGTATTTTTTTTTGTTTTTCATTTTTTACTCTAGGCACAGTGCTATTATCGATACATATTGCACCATTGTAATTAAAAATATTTAAAAAAAAATATTTTTTCTTGTTGATGCATTTCCTATATTGAACACACTGGTGCTTTCATATTATTAAAGCACACTAGAAACCAAATTTTCTTTAGTTGAAAATTATGTGATTTATTTATAAAATATATTTAATAGCGTCTATATTGAATGGTACATGTTCTATATTGAGAGAAAAATGTGTGAGAATAGTTCAAGTAACAAAAATTCTGATCGACACAATGATAGCACATCCAAAAAAGAAAAAAATGCAATTTCTTTGTAAATTCTATACAAAATTAATATGTTTGAACTATATGTAAGTTTAACTAATATACATTGGTTAGTGTGTGTCATGAAGAGCCACAAAATGAGGAAGCTCAATAAGATTCTTTGTGATCTAAGTGCAGAAGACGGTAAAAGCTTGATGGAAAAATTGCAAAAGGATGAATCGAGAGAATGAAAAATTACTATTCAATGAGTTCTTTTTTGAATTTTCATTAATAATATAATTAAGAATATTAGATAACATGTTTCAAACAATTTATTAATTCACATATGTTTAGTGTTCTACAAGGACCAACAATGAAGGAACAAAATTCCATCTTAAGAAAATAAAAATTATAGAATATGTAAATGATGATGAATTGGTCCTTAACTCATCTAGAGTGGTGATGGAGGTTAATGAAAGGGGGAAACACTTTTACATAACTATGAGGGATATAGTGGAACAAATGTATAGATGTAATTTCTAGTTCAAATACATAGAAATGACATTGGGCGCCAAACAAAAAGTCAGAGGAAAGGTTATGAACTGCAACATTAACATGGACAATTTTGTAACGAAGGTAAATATTTATGTCACGATTTTAGGATATTATGACACAATGATAGGCATGGACTGGTTGGAATCGCATGATGTGATACTTAACTGCAAGATGAAACAGTTAAGTTTGACGGATGATGTGGGACATAGTAGAGTAATTGTAGGAAGAAACCAAGGAGTGTCCTTGAGATTTATTTCTTCCCTACAATTACATAAAAGTATGCGAAAGGGATGCAAGTTATATGCCATCCTAGCACTTAATGAAAAGAGTGAGACATAAGGATTGGAAAAAATTTCGGTAGTATCAGAGTTTACAGATGTATTTCTGGAGGAAATACCAGGTTTTCCACCAGAAAGAGATGTTGGCAAATATTTAACAGACAACAAATGACAAATATTTAACAGACAACGAATGGAAAATATTTAACAGACAATGAATGCTTGTCATTGATGGCAACTACAACAATGAAGATGGAAAGTACTGATGACAAGTACAACAGTGAAGATGGAAAGTACTGATGGCAAGTACAACAGTGAAGATGGCAAGTACATGAAGTTTGTAATCAACAGGTAAACATAAGATAAGCTCAGGAAGGTCGAAGTAAAGATGGCAAGTATAAGAAGTTTGTAATCGACAGGCAAACATAAGGTAAGTTCAGGAAGGTCGAATAATCGAAGGCGAATGAGTGAAGGTAACACAACATTGATCGAGTGATCGAAGACTCGTAAAGTTTGAGAAGAACTACTGATCGTTGGATCCCATCCAAAATTCCCGATGTAAGCTGAGCTGTCAGATCAAAGGTTGGATCTGGACCGTTGATTCCAGTCCTTGTCGGGGTTTCGAGGATCGCGAGTTGGACATGCCAAAGATTATTGACATCAGGAATCCCGATATCGCGATATGTGAAATTGCGATGTAATATGAGCCATCAGATTAAGGTTGAATCTGGACCGTTGATTCCAGTCCATGTCGGGGTTTCGAGGATCGTGTGTTGGAGATGTCAAAGAAACAATGCAACAAGAATGTCGATTTCGTGATATGAGAAATTGCGATTTGATCGCAGCCGTTGAGTCAAGATTGAATCTGGACCATTGATCCAACTCCTTATCGAAGTTTCACGAATCGCGACATGGAGAGGTAAAAGAAATGATGCAACATGAATTACGAAATCGTGATATGCGAAATCGCGATGTAATTGCAACCGTCAGATCAAGATATGATCTGGATCGTTGATTCGACTTCTTTACGAAATTTCGTGGATCGGGATTTGTAAGTGACAAGAACATTGAACATCAGGAATGACGAATTCGCGATATGCGAAATCACGAAAGTGCCTTATGCATAAGACTGTGGTCACAACCCTTGGTCATGAGAAAGGGAAGGAGTCAGTCCAGATAAGCTCCATTTCGGAGCTTCGGAGATCGCGACATGAAGTGTCGAGACACTTGGGTACAGGAATGCCGAAATGCCGAAACCCGATTTAAAGGTAAGATTAATAAATTTCATCCAACGGTGCGGATAAATTGGAATATGATCGGAAGGTTACTGTTCTCTCTCACAGTTAAGCCCTCAGTTACGAATCTATTAGTGAAACAGATTCATGATTGCGAATCTGTTGGCGTTTCAGTTTCTCGGACAATTGTCTTCCTTTTGCCGAAGGAGATGGGAAGTTGAACTGCCGTGAGGGTGTATAAAAGAAAAAGAGAAAGACATCGTGTGGTTGGTTGTTCTGTATGAGAAAAGAATGAAACTGTAAGAAAAGGAAAAGGAAATGATGCGCAGTATGAGATTGAGAATATGTGCAATATGAGATGAAATGTAGAGCAGAATAACAGAACAAGTAGAAGAAGAGCAGAATGACAGAACAAGTTGATGCAGAGCAGACCTGTTGAACAGACAGAGGAAGAAATGAATTGTAGAACAGTTAGAAGATGACCAGATGTATAGAACAAAGAAAGATGGGTAAGAATTGATTTTTCTGCATAGTTGACTGCTTATTTATTCATTAATATTCTAGGGAGGTTGGGAGGTGCTCGGGAGGACTGTTGTCCTCAGAGGTTCAAGTGGGAGATTGAACACAGGAAGTTGTAGCTTCCATCTGGTTACAGCCAGAGAAACCAGGGTGGCAGGGTGGTGCTAGGGAGAACAAGTGTTCTCTGTTATACAGGTTGAAGCCTGTGTATCTGGAAGTTGGTGCTTCCATCCAGTTGGTGTTGGAACATATAGGGAGTTGGTGCTTCCTTCTAGTGGGTGCTAGAGAAACTAGGGAGTTGGTGCTTCCTTCTAGTGGGTGCTAGAGAAACCAGAGAGTTGGTGCTCTCAAACAAGTTGCAGCTTGTAAAACAGAGGTAGCAGCCTCACTTAAAAGACTGCCTATCATTTCGAAGAAGAAGAGGTTTTCTCCCTTTATGGATTTCCTCGTGAAAAATCTGTCTCTGTGTATACCGTATATGTGACTGATGCTTTTTACTTTTACTATCCATATGCTGTATAATGTTAATGATCACTTGAGGAAAGATTNCCCCCCCCCCCCCCCTCTCAGTTGTATTAGTAATTTCAACAAGAGAACTTGATTTTACCATAGATTTGAAACTTGGAATATAACTGATTGGGGGAACTCATATAGGATGTCAACACAATAATTGCAGGAGTTGAAAATGTAATTGGAGGAGTTGTTGGATTTATGACTTATATGTCCAAGAGTATTGTTGTGGGGTGAGCCAGTGATTTTGTTAGGAATAAAGATGGGTCATGGAGACTTTGTATTGACTATTGTCAATTGAAGAAACCTACGATCAAGAACCAGTATCCTTTACCAAGGATTGATGATTTGTTTGATAAGATGAAAGGAGTGACGGTGTTTTCGAAGATTGAATTGAGATTGGGATATCATCAGTTATGGATTAAGGAATAAAATACCCCTAAGACTGCATTTAAGACATGATTCAAACACTATGATTTTACGGTTTTACCATTCGGATTGAAAAATGCCCCAGGGGTATTTATGAGTTTGATGAATGGGGTGTTTCGCGAATACTTGGAAAAGTTTTTTAAAGTATTTATTTATGACATACTGATTTATTCTCAGACAAAAGAAGAACATGATGAACACTTGAGATTGGTTCTACAATGTCTAAGAGAAAAAAACTTGTACGGGAAGCTATCAAAATGTTCTTTTTACCAATCAAAGATTCATTACTTGGGACATATCATATCTGGTGAAGGTATAGATGTGGATCCAATGAAAGTAAAGGATATTATGGAATGTCTAGCTTCGAAAAATGTACAAGAAGTACGTAGCTTTATGGGTTTTGCAGGATATTACCGACGATTCATTGAAGGTTTTTTGAAGATAGAAAATCCAATAACAGAGTTGCATAAGAAAAAAAATAAATTCGTATGGACAAAGAAATGCACAGAATCATTTCAAAAGATTAAAGAGTTGTTAATGAAAAAACCGATATTGAAGGTCCCCGCCATGGACAAAGAATGCTTGGTATGAACAGATGCATCCAAGGAAGTCTTAGGTGAATTTTTGATACAAGATGATTGACTGATCGCTTACATTTCAACGAAATTGAGAAAGCATGAGGAGAAATATGCAACACACGACTTGGAGTTATTAGAAATTTTATATGCCTTGAGAGTATGGAGACATTATCTAATTGGACATAAATTTGAATTAAAGACAAATAATTGTGGATTGCAACATATATTTACTTAGAGGACTTGAACATGAGACAAAGGTGTTGGTCAAGACTACTTAGCGAATACAAATTTGAGATTACTTACATTAAATGAACGATGAACATAGTGGTAGATTCATTGAGTCGGAGATCATGCATATTGTTGGTAATACCTCTTAAGAAGAATGTGCGAGAAAATATTCTAGCTCTATATATTGACGATGATTGGTACAAGGAAGTTAATATTAATACCAGACAAGATATCATGATGGTACCAAAGTTTGAAGGTTATTCATCGGACAATGACATATTGTTGATATTTAATGACATAATTTGCGTACCACCTAATGACGGATTAAGAAGTTTGATCCTAAGTGAAGCTCATCAATCAATTTACATGGCTCATCCAAGAGTCTCGAAGATGAAGGCAAACCTTAAGCCTTTATTCTTCTGGAAAGGAATGAAAGCGGACATAGTTAGTTACATGGCGATATGTATAGAATTTCAGCAAGTGAAGGTTGAGCATAGAAATTCAACATGATTGTTATAACTACACACTATTCTTGAATCGAAATGGGAAGTCATTTCAATGGATTTTATCATTGGATTTCCATTGATGGCAAGGAGACATGATTCAATTTTTTTGGTAGTTGACACTCTGATAAAGAGTGCACACTTTATTCCAGTGCGTACAACGTATCAGGCTCTAGACATAGCTAAAGTATTTTTCAACAAGATTGTAACGTTACATGGTGTACCAAGAAGGATCATATCCAATTGAGGATGAATGTTTACAGGATGATTTTGGACAAGTTTCCAAGAGGCTTTGGGAACACAACTGAATTTTAGTACAACATATAAGCAAAAAACTGATGGACAAGCATAGAGAATGAACCAGATCTTAGAGGATATGCTTCATATGTACGTGATGGATCAACAAAAGTGTTGGGAGGACTTCTTGCCATTGGCAGAGTTTTCATATAACAACAGTTACCAGAGTACGATTAAGATGGCACCATTTGAGTTTCTTTCCAGGCGACCTTGTCGAACATTGTTGAGTTGGGATCGACTTGAGGATAGGGTCCTGGTGGGACCGAAAGTAATACAAGAGATGGAAGAACATATGAAATTGATAAGACAAAGGATTAAGGAAGCACAAGATCGACATAAGAGTTATGATGATGCACATTGCATTGAACACAACTATGAGGTTGGCGACATGGTTTTCTTTTGGGTAAAACTACAAAGGAGTTTGATCAAGTATGGAAAGGGTGCTAAAATCTCTTATAGGTTTCTAGGAACTTTTGAGGTAGTGGAAAATAAAAAAATTGTGGCTTACCGACTAGCCTTGCCTGATTCTTTGAGGCATATGCACGATGTATTTAATGTTTCTGTTTTGCGACATTATGTTTCCAATCTGTCACATGTTATTGACATGAGTTCTTTGTAGGTGTTAGATGAGGGTGCTCTCATGGTGAATCCAATATGCAGTCTAGACCATCACACTCGAAAACTAAGGTGTCAAATAGTTGATCTGGTCAAGGTCTAGTGGGACAACTATAGTCCACTCTCGACGACATGGGAGGACTAATATGAGATGCATCAATGGTTTCCTTACTTGTTTGATAGATTAGATATGTAGATATATGTCATATACATTTATTTACTTGTATTTACATACTATACAAACTTCAGAACGGATTTTAAAACAAGAGGGGGTGTATGTAACATCCTGTACTACTAACCACACTTTTATTGACCTATTCTTTGAGGACACTTGCATGAAAGCAACTTGTTTATGGTACATTGTGATTTCATTTTGATTATGAGTTATATATGATGGTGATGATGTATTGTGACTTTATGTTATTTCATATGTACATATATTGGCAGATATTATTGACGAGTTCCCCTGAGTGTGCAAGACACATGACATGCTATGGATGTTGATGGAATCAATGGAATTCCTTGGACTCTGGATTGAGTCAGAGAGTGGATTGTATTTATTTGAGTATTTCATTTTACGCACATGCGATATATTTTTTATTACAGTATGATTTATGTAGATAAATTATTGACACTTTTTTTGTTAGTCGATGCAGGCTTGACGATGCTTGCTAATTCGACTCACATAAGGAGTAAACGGGCCATGCACAAAAACCAAACATTTGAGGAAGAGGTGTGGCAACGTCCCTGTCACAGCCTACTAGCACTCCCACCATGGCCTGAATTGTAGGTTACTGATTACCTAGTTTGATAGGTCCACGATGTTGTGAGGGCGGACTGAGACAATCTCTCACGAATATTTATAAGGGGTGCGCAATAAGGTCAAGTCCTTATTCCTTAAAATCCTTTAGTCTCTGACAAGGTCGACCGAATGGAGTGTTGACTCCAAGGGTCAGAAAAACTTCCAAAACCAGTCAAAGGTGAGTGACACCCTTGGAGCACAAAGGCACATCTTGAAGGACACATCATGTAATTTAAAACATGAGTCAATAAAACTAGGTGGCATAGAAAACATTGAAGTGTTTAGGCCTTGTTAGAATAAAATAGTTAATTAAACAGTAAATTATAAATTAAAAAACCTAACAAGAGTCTAAGCCTAAGTCTAAGTCTAAATTTAAATAAAGGATTAAATGAATTGTTACATAAGTTAAAAGATTGAGATATAATAAAAATCTAGGAAAAACGTGATTACAAATCTAAAGGTTGGGTAAAATGCACATGTGTGTATGGAATTAATAAAATGGATTTTTAAAATAGAAAGAAATAATAATATGAAAGAATAGGAGTACACATGGAATTGAATCTTGAGTCAACCTACCACTAGTCTAACTAGAAGAAGACTCCTAATCCAACTTTAACTAAGATCTAGTTAGGGGACACTCATTAAATGAAAATTTGGGGAACAAAGGGACAACTAAGAGAAAAAATAGGAACGCATTGGGGAATGTGAGGGAAATTGGATTTTTAAGTAAAATAAAAATGGTATTTACTTCTGCAACTTGGGAAGAGTGTGACAAGTGTGTGGGTGAATAATATTAATTAAATTAATTTAAAACGTTATTTATTTTTGCATGAGGACACGTGTCAGGGGGGGAAATTCTATAAAATAGATGGAGTAGAAGGGAAATGGATCTCACTTTCCTTAGTATTGTTATGTTGCCAAGATTTGTTTGACTATGTTTTACTTGTGAGAGGTTGAATTTTCAAGCTGGAGAAAGAGTGGAAGCTCTTCCTTGCAAGGAAAGCTTGGAAGCTATTGTGTTTTGGTTTCTTGTGTGTAGCCCCTTTGCGGATTGGGGGCTAAGGGGGAAGAACAGTACCCCTAGCGTTGGCTGGGAGGTACCAGTGAAGTCTCTAGATTGGAAAGGAAGTAGGATTATTGCACAAGCATTGGATTGAAGATCACCTTCACCTGCAGTGGAATATGGTCATGGTATTTAATATTTAAAATTATTGATAATTAGACCTCAACTTGTATGTTGAAAACTGATGTTAGTTTAATTTATTTATGTAATATATTGTGAATTTTTTTGTTATACCTATGCTAATTGACGATTATTCTTACAAGGTTGTTTTAGGACTTGATCATATTTTTCAAGCAAAACTCGAATACATGAGTTCATAGTTATGCTAGTTTTCAATTGAACGAAGGAACTGGTAAAATGTATACACTTTTCCGTTAACAATAGCGATTGGAAATATGGTAATTGTTAATTATGGTAATTCATATATATATAATTAGATAATTGTTGTGTTGAAATTGACCTATTTTGGATGGAACGATTCTTCAATTAAACGATATGGATATTGACGCCAAACCTGTTCAATGTGAAGATTTGATCTCAGTGATTTTAATTCTTATACCAAACACTGGAAATCTAGTATTCGAACTACACCGAGAATGGAAGTTTTAATAAATAACATAGACTATTTCATACAACTCTTGTTAATTCATTTAAAAGTATTGCCTTGGTGACTAAGAAAAAATTGGGTGAGCGTTTTACTCTACTTTCGATTTCTAAGAAATTGCTTTCAATCACCTCATTGACCAGACATTATCCTCTTGATATTTTTGTATCGTTGTAAGCTGATTACTTTGTACCTCTGTTTTTTTTTTTTTCACTAATTTATATCACCCAGATTTTCTTACCATTGCTCAGTCGTGATTAAAATTAGGTTGAAGTTCATGGTCGTCTAGTTTTTGTTATGTCTAGAATAGATTTTATTGGATTGGCATCACCTTATTCCTTGTTACACGATCCAGGGTGTACTCTGTATATTGTAGCATATGGAACGTCCACCACTTACCAACCTTAACAATGATAGTACCTTTGAAATCTACAGGCTAACTTGACTTGTAACGAAAATCCTCATTCGAGTATTTGAGAGAACATCTCGATTGGTTTGTATGATAGTTGAATTTCAATGGTCACTAGAGTAGGTTTAATTGTATCCATTTTAAGCACTACTAATGCATGGAACAATATTCATACTTTTCTTAGAGATTCGATGAATCTGGTAGTGAAGTTGGTTAGTTTTCTTCCGGTCTTCTGAGCTTTACCAGCTGGAAGATTGATTCTGGATGGATAAAGTGAATCGTAGCAATGGAGATAATCGACGAAACTTACCAAGTGTTGCTTCTTATCGGTTGCTAGAGTAAACATTTCCTTCGCTAACGATATTGTAATTCAAGTTATGGAAGAATCTTATGATTCGACCTGAACTCCTTGGTTACCCGTCGGGTGGTAGTTTCGTTCTAGAACTTAGATGTAGCAGTCCACTTCAGTAACATTGCTCCAAATCCTCCTCGAACTGGTCGTTGTATGCCGAGTTACAATGGGTTAATTGTCCCTCCTTTGATTGTTGGTATTACTGATGTATCCACACTCCTTGTTCCAACAATTTATGAGGCAACATCGTTGTGAAACCTAACACTTAATATCGAAGAGCGATCCCCGATCTATGTTAGATGACAATTGATCGTCACTTGAGTATCTAGTTGATCGATTCTTAGATTGAGCCATTGTTTAGTTAGTGTACTCTTGGATGACGTGTATCCTCATAAACATGATCGTTGTTTAATGTTTAAATATGTCTATACCAACCTTGTCATCGTAATCATGAAACGAACTCGAACAACTTACAAGTTATTAATGCCATTTTAACACAACCTTGTGAACGGTTCGTTAGAATTGTGTCGTATCTTTTTAAACCACCAAAGTTCTTACGCCTCTATATTGTATAATCCAATATTGAGAGGAATCGTTAATCACCATTGATAAGGATTTCATTACTCCCTTCTGAATATATATATGGATCTGCAGATTATATATATAATTTTATAATGGATCATAGATTAAATATTGAAGAAGTTGGTGGTATTGTAATATTGCTATGACAATACTAACTCTATGGAAATTTTAGTATATGGTAATTATTGTTGGAACCTTACTATTTTGCAAG
The DNA here is from genome assembly GCA_009831015.1 of Picea engelmannii. Classification (NCBI taxonomy): domain Eukaryota; kingdom Viridiplantae; phylum Streptophyta; class Pinopsida; order Pinales; family Pinaceae; genus Picea; species Picea engelmannii. The sequence continues at coordinate 177,964 of ML782826.1, forward strand.
TTTAGTTATAGAGAATGAAGTAATTAAATTATTCAAGGATCTAATAAGGAATAAATGGGATTGTTAATCCTTATTCTTATTATATGAAGGTTGAAATTGAGATAATTTAGAACTTAAGCTAAGGGAACTATTACTAATAGTTGACCTTATCTACCCTCAATGCGATTATGATAATATAACCTTGTTGCAAGAATTATTATGCACCTTGATTTTATGTTCTATTGAATAAAGAATTTTAATATCATTATTATGGAGTAATGATTCTAGATGGATGGTAAAATGATTAAATTTAAATGTTACCCCATAAATATTCTAACACCGATTCCTTATTGATTATTTGTGCCTTTAATTGGTATGTTACACCATTGCACATGAGTGTTGTTTGAATGATTGATTGAGCATAGTAGATTATTCTTGTGCCTTGAAGTATTTGTAGCTATGATAGTTATTGATTCTAGTCTTGTACTTTAGAAGAGGATTGGAGTTTGGGAATTAGATATCTCCTTGTTCCCCATAACGGTCACCAGTCCCAATACCTTTAATGCTAAAAATCAATCGGATGAACCCTGTACTTGATTGTAAAAGTCAATCAGATGAATCCTAACCTTGTAGGGTAGGTTGGGTGGTTAGATATCTTTCGTTATCTTTATGTAATGCAGTTAATATACAAACAACATTGATGATGTATATGAATCTTGCGATGTAGAAATTTAATTGATAAATAAGTATGTAATTTTGATGTATATTATTTAAGTTTAACACTTATCCTAACCGATGTTACGGTAAAAAAAATAAAAATTTATCTACTACATTCACTTACATTATGTCTTAATGGAGGGTATGTTACATATGGTATCAAAACAGGTTCAACCCTACGACATTGGACCGTTACGCCTTCCATTGTGTTAAATAAAATGACTAAATATGTACTACTAATAAATTTGGAAATTGTCCATGCAGGTAATCATGGTTAGAGGATGTAGGGGAAGCATACGTCGTGGTGTGGAAGGAAGAGGTGTACCTCCTCCAGTTGCATCCATGCCAGAGGGATCAAACCCTCAGGGAAATGTGTAGACTATTGAGCAGAAGCAGGTTGTCGTAGAAGATGTGGTAGGTATTATGAGATCCTTCTAGAGGATGTCAGAGGTGTTGATCAACTGCCTAGATTGAGACGAGGGTAGATCATTTGTGCCCAATGAGGGTTCACAATGCGCCCTAGATGATAGTAGTAGTATACATAGAGAACTTGAGAAGGTGAAGTTTCTCGAGTTCTGGGGTGCCATAGACGACTTATTTGCCTAGGCATGGTTGGAGAACATGGAGATGTGCTTCGCACTTCATGATTACACCTCCAACATGAAATTCCACATGGAAGTATTTGAACTGAAAGGGGGTGCTCTAATTTGGTGGAAAAAACTCCTACCTTAGATGAACAAGGTCGTGGAAGACGTGTCATGGGAATTATTCAAGGAACGATTCCAAGAGAGGTACTTGTCCGATGAATTCATTGAGCGTCAACTTAATGATTTCAACGCCTTATGATAAGATAGTCCTATGGTACCAGAGTATAAGGTTTGGTTCATGGAACTACTGAGCTATGCTCCACATATGAACACAGAGAAGTTAAAGGTCAACAAGATTGTGTTTGGCCTTAACTTCAACATTCGTGCGAAGGTGAGGATCCTAATGCCTCAAATGTTGCACGATGTAGTTCAGAAGGCCTTCATAGTTGAGAAAGAACTGAATAATGGGGGTAAGGGAATGACTCCTTTGAGACCAACTAAGTAGATGACACCAGGAGCACAACAACATCATACACCAACCAAAAAAACTTTTGGGCATCGAGATACGCCTAGAGACCTATGTTCTCGACACCGATATGACATACTCCTTGTTGGGCCCATGATATGACCAATTTTATGACGTTAATTAGATCCTTTTTGCCGAATGTGTATATGCATTTTCATGTTTTGAAGAAGTTTTTGAAGAGCTTTTGTGTCAAATCCCTATGATCCACACCAGGTATGCATAATTCATGTTTTGCGATGATTTTGAGTTTAAATCAATATGTTTTTATGATCCCGGGAAACTAATTCATGTTTTGTATGTCAGAGGGAAAAATCCCAGCTTGTTTTTGCTTCCAGCACTCCGTTCGGTACTCCATCCGACACTCAATTGGGTACTCCATTCAGAACTCAATCGAGTACTCCATTCGACACTCCGTCCAACACTCTGTCCTGCACAAAAACTATGGGTGATTTGATGGTTAGCATATTGACAACAAGCGATGGGTGAATCAAAGACATGTGTTTTGCTTGTGCTTGTGGCCTCCAGTTACTGAACTCTTGACAAATCGATTTGGGTTGTTATGTTGGGCGATTATTGGCTCGCCTCATTTCTAGAAGCCATTGGTAGTTAGAGTGAATTAAATGTGATTTGTTGTTTTTAGAGAAGGTTGACCCTTATAGTGGTTGACCTTTTAGTCTGTAAACCTATAAATACCACCTCGGTGGTTAGACAATAGTTAAGAAGTAGTGTGTTAGAGAGAAAATACAAGTTCGCTCTGTTTTGCTATTTTCATTTTGCCAAGACTATGTAAAGACTGTGTTTTTAGTTTTAATGGTGAATTCGTGTTGTTGAAGCTCGTGGTGCGCCTTTGAAAAGTAACCACGACTTGTTGGGGGGCCCACTAGTAGTCTGGGTGAATATCCTATGAGTTTTCTTGTGAATTGAATAGTTAGATGTATTTTTATTTCTTTTCCTGTACATGAATTGTCATTTTGCTTTCTTATTGCATAAATTGTTGCTATAGCTTAATTGTTTTAGTTTGTTTTGCAGGTTGTTATGAAGGATCTTGTTAATATGAAATGACTTTCTAGTTAGTAGAAGCAAGCTTGCAAGCTTAGATACTAACCCCGTGTGTGATTAGATGATAGATTAGACTTTCTTTAGGCCGAAACAAAGTTTAAAATAAAGTTTAAAACATAGTTTTAATTCATGATTTCTTTGACAGGGCTTCGGTGGATGGATCGTGTTAGTTTTAGTTTTCATTGCTTATCTAATTATTGTTTAGTTTTGCTTATCTAGTTATTAGTTAGTTTTCTCATTTCATTACTTGTCATATGTTGGAATAGTGTTTAATTTTTGTTTATGAGTATTTTCTCTTTTTGCAAATTGAATTGTCAAAATAGGACTAGTTTAGTTTACTTCATGCAATTTATTTCTTAGCTCTAGGTTGCAATTTCAATTCAAAGTTGATTATTGAATTTAGATTTCAGTTACGAATCTTAGTATGAATTTTCTTAATTAATATAGAGTGCAATTGAATTGACTAGGAAATTATCTTTATACTATTGATGATTAATGTATGATTGAATAATCACATGGATATGCATGATAATTGATGTTGTTTCCATAATGGCTAAGTTCTCACTGGATTGCCTAATTCACACTTTCCACTTTGCTATTGAAGTCAATATTGAATTTATTCCTCTTGAATTATCATTCACAGTTAAGTGCCATCGTGGTATTATAAGACACCGGAGACATTCACATAACCATCAACACTACATTTGAGTTTTCTTGCTTTCATAGATTAGAAGATAGTTTTCTTGTTGTTGTAGGATAGATAGTCTTCTTGCTTTGGTAGATTAAAGGATAGTTTTCTTATCATGGGTTAAAGATTAGTTGTTAATTGCTTTTATCATCATAATGCTTTCAATTCAGTAGATTTCCTTTTCTAAATTAGAAATAGTTGTGAAGTTTAATTTAAGAATAGAGTTCACTTGTTTCTTAGCTTAATTAGTTGCTTATTGAGTAATCTTAATTAGTTTACTTGATGTAGAAGTTATCTTAGGTTAGTTAGTTGTTTACTTTCTTTAATAGGTTAATTGTTTGCTTGTCTATTTGTCTTTGATAGGGTAGTTTCTTGTTCATTTTCTCGCTTTGATAGGGTAGTTGGTTATTGAATTTGAGTAGGTTAATTAAAGTAGTTTGTTGTCGCTATTTCTTATTAGATAGATAGTTTGCTTTTGCTTATTGTTATGATTGAACTAATTTTCTTTAAGTAGGGTTTTCATTTTCTTTCTTAGAACTATCCATCGATCCTTTGTTCAAAGGTTACTTAGGGTACATAGTTTGAGTTTCTTAGTAGAGTTTGATCATTAGTAGTCTCTACTTGAATAGATTAGCTCTTAGATAGCCACTTCCTTAGTTAGACTATACTATCTCTAGTCCTTCTACCTTGGAATATATATTTCTACAACTCTAAGTTTACTTACCCTGGGTTGACAATTTAATTGAGGGTTTTTAGTGTGTTTTTAGTGCATATAGAACAATCATCACTCCTCAATAAAGGAATCCTTATAGATCACACCATAAAAACAACAACGTCATCTGCAAAAACAAAAACATTTTAGGCATGTTTAGCATAACAGACTAGGATCACAAACTATTGGGCCAACAACTTCTACTTCGGGGATAAGGAGCACTGGACCAAAGACTGGATGTTGGACATGTGGATAGCCACATTAACAACAAGAATTCCTGATTGAGAAGGCCAAAGAGGTCATATCATCAGGACCCACCACAGTTGGAGATTTGGGCAAGGCCCATAGGATACATGCAGTGATGAATAATCTCCAGGCCAAGCACCAATATATTGTGCTCGATACATCAGGTACGATCACCGATCAAACATTTTTTATTTTTATAGATCCAAGTGCTACAAAGAGATTTATTTCTAGTGCAATGCTAAAAATAATTAAGGTAAAGGAAGTCGAGCATGATGAGTTCATATACGTAGAAATGGTATTGGGCACCAAACAAAAAGTCAGAGGAAAGGTTATAAACTGCAACATTAACTTGGGCGGTTTTGTAATGAAGGTAAATATTTATTTCATGATTTTAGGATCTTATGACATAGTCATAGGCATGGATTGGTTGGAATCACATGATGCAATACTTAACTGCAAGACAAAATGGTTAAGTTTGATGGATGATGTGGGACAGAGTAGAGTAATTGTAGGAAGAAACCAAGGAGTGTCCTTGAGATTTATTTCTTCCCTACAATTCCAAAAAATTATGCGAAATGGATGCAAGTTATATTCCATCCTAACACTTAATGAAAAGGGTGAGACGTAAGGATTGGAAAAAAATCATGTAGTATCATATTTTACAAACGTATTTCCGGAGGAACTACCAGGTTTTCCACCAGAAAGAGAACTTGATTTTACCATATATTTGAAACCTGGAACATAACCGATTGGGAGAACTCCATACTAGATGTCGACACTGGAATTGTAGGAGTTGAAAATGAAATTGAAGGAGTTGTTGGATTTAGGACTTATCCGTCCAAGCGTATCGTTGTGGGGTGTGCCAGTGATTTTTTTAGGAAGAAGGATGGGTCATGGAGACTTTGTATTGACTACCATTAATTGAACAAAGCTACGATCAAGAACCAATATCGTTTACCAAGGATTGATGATTTGTTTGATCTGATGAAGAGAGCGACGGTGTTTTCAAAGATTGACTTGAGATTGGGATATCATTAGTTACAGATTAAGGAAGATGATATCCCTAAGATCACATTTAAGACGAGATTCAAACACTATGAGTTTACGGTTTTACCATTTGTCTTGACAAATGCCCCAGGGTTATTTATGAGTTTCGCGAATACTTGTACAAGCTTGTTCAAGTATTTATTGATGACATACTGATTTATTCTCAGATGAAATAAAAACATGATGAAAACTTGAGATTGGTTCTAAAATTTCTAAGAGAAAACAACTTGTACGGGAAGCTATCAAAATATTCTTTTTACCAATCAAAAATTCATTACTTGGGACATATCATATATGGTGAAGGTATGTTGTGGATCCAACGAAAGTAGAGGCTATTATGGAATGGCCAACTATGAAAAATGTACAAGAAGTACATTTAGCAGGATATTGTCGATGATTCATCAAATTTTTTTCGAAGATGTCAAATCCAATTACGGAGTTGCAGAAGAAAAAAAAGAAATTCGTGTGGATAAAGAAATGCGCGGAAGCATTTCAAAATATTAAAGAGTTTTTAAATACAACATCGATATTGAAGGTCCCCGACATGGACAAATAATTCTTGGTATGCACAGACGCATCCAAGGAAGATTTAGGAGGAGTTTTGATGCAAGACGGTCGGGTGATCGCTTAAATTTCAAGGAAATTGAGAAAGCATGAGGAAAACTATGCAACACACAACTTGGAGTTATTAGAAATTGTATATGCCTTGAGAGTATGGAGACATTATCTGATTGGATGAAAATTTGAATTAAAGACAGATCATTGTGGATTGCAACATATATTTACTTAGAGGACTTGAACAAGCGATAAAGGCGTTGATCAAAACTACTTAGTGAATATGGCTTTGAGATTACTTACATTAAAGGAATGGTGAATAGAGTGGCATATGTGTTGAGTCAGAGACCATACATATTATTGGTAATACCTCTTAAGACAAATCTGCGAGAAAATATTCTAGCTCTACATATTGACGGTGATTGGTATAAGGAAGTTAAGACTAATACCAGACAATATACCATGATGGTACCAAAGTTTGAAGTTTATTCATTGGACAATGATGGGTTTTTGATATTTAACGACAAAATTTACGTATCACCTAATGATGAATTAAGAAGTTTGATCCTAAGCAAAGCTCATCGAGCAATTTACATGGCTCATTCGGGAGTCACGAAGATGAAGACCTTAAGTTTTTCTTCTTTTGGAAAGGAATAAAAGCATAGATAGTTAGTTATGTCGAGAGATGTATAGAATGTCAACAATTGAAGGTTGAGCATAGACATCCAACATTATTATTATAGCCACACGCTATTCTTGAATCGAAATGGGAAGTAATTTCAATGGATTTTATCGTTGGATTTCCATTGACGACGAGGAGACATGATTCGATTTTTTTGGTAGTTGACACTTTTTAGAAGAGTGCACACTTTATTCCATTGCATATGATGTATCGGGCTACAGACATAACTAAATTATTCGCCAACAATATTGTAAGGTTACATGGTGTACCAACAAGGATCATATCCAATCGAGGATCGATGTTTACAGGACGATTTTGGACAAGTTTCCAGGAGGCTTTGGGAACACAACTAAATTTTAGTACAACATATCACCCATAAACTAATGAAAAAATAGTGAGAATGAACCAGATCTTAGAGGATATGCTTTGGATATATATGATGGATCAACATAAGTGTTGGGAGGACTTATTTACATTGGTAGAGCTTGCATACAAAAACAATTATCAAAGTACTATTAACATGGCACCGTTTGAGTTTCTTTCTGGGTGACCTTGTACAACGTCGTTGAGTTGGGATCAAATTGAGGATAGGTTCCTTGTGGGACCAGAAGTGATCCAAGAGATGGAAGAACATATGAAATCGATAAGACAAAGGATCAAAGAAGCACAAGATCGACATAAGAGTTATGTTGATGCACATCGCATTGATCGGAACTATGAGGTTGGTGATAGAGTTTTCTTGTGGGTAAAACCGCATAAGGGTTCAATCAAGTTTGGAAACGGTGATAAAATCTCTCCTAAATTTGTGGGACCTTTTGAGGTAGTGGAAAATAAAGGACTCGTGGCTTACCGATTATCCTTGCCTAATTCTTTGAGGTGTATGCACGATGTGTTTCATGTATCTGTTTTGCGACATTATGTTTCAGACCTGTCACATGTTATTGACATGAGTTATTTGCAGGTGTCAGATGAGGTTTCTCTCATAGCGAAGCCAATCCACATTCTAGACCATCGCACTGCGTCGAATAGTCGATCAGTTCAAGGTCCAGTGGGACAAATATAGTCCACACTCGGCGACATGGGAGGACACATATGAGATGCGTCAACAATTTTCTTATTCATTTGATAGATTAGATATGTAGATCTATGTCATATACATTTATTTACTTTCATTTACATACTATACAAACTTAAGGACAAAGTTTAAAACAAGAGGGGGTGTATGTAACATCCCGTACTATTGACCACACTTTTATTGACCTATTCTTTGAGGACACTTGCATGCAAGCGACTTGGTTATGGAAAATTATGATTTCATTTAGATTATGAGTTATATATGATGGTGATGATGTATTTTGACTTTATGTTATTTTAGATGTACATGTATTGACATATATTATTGATGAGTTTCCTTGAGTGTGCAGGACACATGAGAAGTTATGGATGCCGATGGAATCAATGGACTTCCTTGGACTCCATATTGAGTCATGGAGTGGATTGTATTTGTTTGAGTATTTCATTTTACACACATGTGACATATGGTTGATTACAATATGATTTATGTATATGGATTATTGACATTGTTTTTGTCAGTGGATGTAGGCTTGATGATGCTTGCTAATACAAATCACATAAGGAGTAAAGGGGCCATGCACATAAACCATACATTTGAGGGAGAGGTGCAGCAACGTCCCTGTCACATCCTACTAGCACTGCCGCCATGGCCTAAATTGTAGGTTAACGATTACCTAGTTTGATAGGTCTACAATGTTGTGAGGACAGATTGAGACAATCACTCACAAATATTTCTAAATGGGGTGAAATAAGGTAGAGTCCTTATTCCTTAGAAGACCTTAGTCTCTCACAAGGTAAACCGAATGGAGTTTTTACTCCAAGGGTCAAACTGACTTCCAAAACTAGTCAAAGGCGAGTGGCACCCTTGGAACATGAAGGCACGTCTTCAAGGGCACGCCACGTAATTTAAAACACGAGTCAATAAACCTAGGTGGCCTAGAAAACATTGAAGTGTTTGGACCTTGTGAGAATAAAATAGTTAAATAAACAGTAAATTAAAAATTAAAAATCCTAACAAGAGTCTAAGCCTAAGTCTAAATTTAAATAAATGATTAAATGAATTCTTACATAAATTAAAATGTTGAGATATAATCAAACTTTAGGAATAAGGCGATTAAAAATCTAAAGGTTGGATAAAATGCGCATGTGTGTATGAAATTAATAAAATGGATTTTTAAAATAGAAAGAAATAGTAATATGAGAGAATATGAGTACACATGGAATAGAATATTGAGTCAACCTACCAGTAGTCTAACTAGAAGAATACTGTCAATCCAACTCTAACTAAGATCTAGTTAGGGGACACTCATTAAATGAAAATTTGGCGGAAAAAGGGACAACTAAGAGCAAAAATAGGCACAAATTCGGGAATGTAAGGAAAATTGGCCTTTTAAGTAAAATAAAAGTGCTATTTACTTGTGCAACTTGGGGAGAGTGTGACAAGTGTGTGGGTGAATAATCTTAATTAAATTAATTTAAAAAGTTATTTATTTGTGCATGAGAACATGTGTCAGGGGGGGAAATTCTATAAAACAAATGGAGTAGAAGGGAAATGGATCTCACTTTCCTTAGTACTGTTATGCTGCCAAAATTTGTTTGACTGTGTTTTACTTGTGAGAGTTGGGATTTTCAATCTTGAGAAAGAGTGGAAGTTCTTCCTTGCGAGGCAAGCTCAGAAGTTATTGTGTTATGGTTTCTTGTGTGTGGCCCATTTGCGTCTCGGGGGGCTAAGGGGGAAGAAGAGTACCCATAGCATTGGTTGGAAGGTACCAGTGAAGTTTCTAGATTGACAAACAAGTAGGATTATTGTGCAAGCATTGGATTGAAGATTACTTTCAACTACAGTGAAATTTGGTCACGATATTTAATATTTAAAATTGTTGATAATTAGGCCTCAACTTGTACGTTGAAAACTGATGTTAGTCTAATCTATTTATGTAATATATTGTGAATGTTTTCATTATACCTATGCTAATTAATGATTATTCTTACGAGTTTGTTGTATGACTTAATCATATTTTGCAACCAGAACTTGAATACACGAGTTCACAATTATGCTAGTTTTCAATTAAATGAAGGAACTAATAAAATGTGTATGCTTTTTAGTTGACAATAGCGATTGGAAATATGGTAATTTTAAATTATGGTAATTCGTATATATATAGAACCATGAATGGATAGATATAATTGTTAGAATTTATGGTGTGTTGTTGATATAATTGGTGTAAGATTGGTTTTGTATGCCTCTGCTATAATAATTGGATAATCATTGTGTTGACATTGACCTGTTTTGGATGGAATGATTATTCAATTAAATGATATGGCTATTGCCGCAAACCCTGTTCAATGAAAAACTTTGATCTCTGTGATTTTAATTCTTATACCAAAAACTGGAAATCTAGTATTCGAACTACACTGAGAATGGAAGTTTTAATAAATAACATAGACTATTTCTTACAACTCTTGTTAATTCATTTATAATTTTTTCATGGGCGATAAAAAAAAAATTGGGTGAGCGTTTTACTCTGCTTTCAATTTCTAAGAAATTTCTTTCAATCACCTCGTCGACTAGACAATATCCTCCTGAGATTTTTGTATCATTGCAATCTAGTTACTTTGTACCTCCCTTTTTTTTCCATCGATTTATATCACCTAGATTTGTTACCATTGCTCGGTCGTGATTAACATTACGGTGAATTTCATGGTCGTCTAGTTTTTTTTATGTCCAGACTAGATTTTATTGTATTGGCATCACCATATCCCTTTCCACACGATCCAAGGTGTACTTTGTAGATTGTAGTGGATGGAACTCCCACCACTTACCAACCTTAACAGTGATAGTACCTCCAAACTCTACAGGATAACCTGATTTGTAACGAAAATCCTCATTCAAGTATTTGATAGAACATCTTGATTGGTTTGTTTGAGAGTTGAATTTCAACGGTCACTAGAGTAGGTTTAACTGTATTTGTTTTATGCACTACTAATGTGTGGAACAATAGTGATACTTTTCTTAGATATTCGATGAATATGGTAATGAAGTTGGTCGGTTTTCTTCCGGTCTTCGGAGCTTTACCAGTTGGAAGATCGGTTCCATATGGATAAAGTGAATCGTAGAAATGAAGATAATCGATGAAACTTACCAGGTGTTGCTTCTTGCTGGTTGATAAAGTAAAGATATCCTTTGCTAACGATATTGTAATTCGAGTTATGGAAGAATCTTATGATTCGACCTGAAGTCCTTGGTTACCTGTCGGGCGGTAGTTTCGTTCTAGAACTTAAGTGTAGCAGTCCACTTCAGTAACACCGCTCCAAATCCTCTATGAAATGGTCGTTGTACTCCAAATTACAGTGGTTTTATTGTCCCTCCTTTGATCTCTGGTATTACTGAGGTATCCTCACTCCTTTTCCCAATGATTTAGGAGAAAGTATCATTGTGAAACCCAACGCTTAATATCGAGGAGCCATCCTATGTGTTAGATGACAACTGATCGTCACTTGCGCATCTAGTTGACTGATTCTTAGATTGAGCCATTGCTTAGTTAATGTACTCTTGGATGCCGCCTATCCTTGTAAACATGATCATTGTTTAATGTTTAAACATGTCTATACCAACCTTGTCATCGTAATCATGAAACGAACTCAGACAACTTACGAGTTGTTAGTGCCATTTTTACACAGCCTTGTGAACGGTTAGTTGGAACCATGTTGAATCTTTTTAAACCACCAATTTCCTTACGCCTCTATAGAGAGGAATCGTTAATTACCGTTGATAAGGATTTCGTTGAAAATGGATCTGTAGATTATATATATAATTTTGTTGATAATTACCGTTGATAAGGATTTCGTTGATAATGGATCTGTAGATTATATATATAATTTTATAGTGAATCATAGATTAAATGTTGAATGTTGAAGAAGTTGGTGGTATTGTAATATTGTTATGACAATACTAACTCTATGGAAATTTTAGTGTATGGTAATTATTGTTGGAACCTTACTCTTTTACAAGTTTAGTTATAGAGAATGAAGTAATTAAATTATTCAAGGATCTAATATGGAATAAATGTGATTTTTAATACTTATTCTTATTACATGAGAGATGGATATTGATAAAGGTTGAAATTGAGATAATTTAGAACTTAAGCTAAGGGTACTATTACTAATGGTTGACCTTATCTACCCTCAATGTGATTATGATAATATAACCTTGTTGAAAGAATTATTATGCACCTTGATTTTATGTGATATTGAATAGAGAATTTTAATATCATTATTATGGAGTAATGATTCTATATGGATTGTAGAATGATTAAATTTAAATGTTACTCCACAAATATTCTAACACTAATTCCTTATTAACTATTTGTGCTTTCAATTGGTATGTTACACCATTGCACATGAGTGTTCTTTGAATGATTTATTGAACATAGTTGATTATTCTTGTGCCGTGAAGGATTTGTAGCTATGATAGTTGTCGATTCTAGTATTGTACTTTAGAATAGGATTGGAGTTTTGGAATTAGATATCTCCTTATTCCTCAGAACAGTCGTTGGTCCTGAGACCTTTAATGGTCAAAATAAATCAGATGAATCATTGTTGTAGGAAAATCCCCTTGTGGACAGGTGAACATCCTCTTGGATTATAGACCCCTATACCAAGATAGAAAACATCCTAACATTGGACACTAACATTCCTTTGAATCTAACTAACTAATCAGAAAGAGAAGGAGAAGGAAGAAAGTATGATGCACCTTATTTCGATGTTTTTCCTCGCTACTCCAACTTGAGCTTGATATCTAAGCTCCTTAGCATGATTTGACATCTGCAATGCAATGGACAACGAGACAAAGAACTCCTACTCTACTCTATAAGATTAGTACAATCAAATCCATCTATAAGAAAAACATATGTAAAGAATAGGTTAGAAGGAAATAGGCCAGGAATATATTAATGAGAACTCTTAAAGAAATACTTACATAGTGCAGATGAAATTACAGTAGCTTCCCCAAGTCCTACTCGTCCAACCCTTTCAAAAATCTCCCAAAATTATAGGTTTTATATCCTAAAGCCTTCTCCCAAGACCATAGGTTTGATACCTCAAATCTCCACTATTCCTCATGAGATCATAAGTTTGGTATATCTAAACTCCTCTCCTTCTCCATGGAATTCCCTTATTATATAGGATTTGGAGGCTTAACCACCATGGAGAGGATCACTCATCAGATCCACTAAAAAGGGATCTGGAAGATATTTAGGGAGAAAATATTTCTTAAGGATTTTAGGGGGGAAATATCTCTCAAGGATTTTAAGGAGGAAATATTTCAACCATCCATGAGATCCTCCACCTTCCCTAAAAAATAGGTTCAACCAAATGTGAGGTGGATTCTAACACTTAATTAATTTCTTTTTCATGAATATTAATAATAATTCATGTGCACTTGGTATTTTGGCCTTCATGTAATATATCCCTCCTCCACATTGACTAGGGATTGTGACATAGGTTATTCCATGGTGTCAAGGTGTACGAGACACTTATATGACACTTACAACACTTAGGGTGAGGTACCTAGGTGTGCAAATTTCATGTGTAACAGAATTCCCCCTAAAGTGTGAGGTCAGAAGAGAGAATGATGGTTGAAACACTTTACAAATATTTAACGAAAGGGTGTGGAGTTGGAGAACCTAGAAAAAGTTGCATACAACCATCAAACAATATTAAAAAATGTTCCATTTCCAAGGCAGGCATACCTATGCTCGGAATACAAGTTGACTCAAAGCATGACCGCCGACCAATACACTGCAGATCCATGAAAAATATTGACTAAGGATAAGGCCACCAAAGATACAATATGGATCCATGCCTCCATGATATGAACTTATCATAGCCACATAAAATACACAGTGGAGCTACGAGATGATAAAACATAGCGACAAACCAATACAATGTGGATCTATGTGACAGTCTATACATCAACATGCTCAAATGATATCCTTCGTAGCCTGGGAAAAACTGCTTAACAAAGTGAATGCTCAACCCAGGGTCTCCGTCCCAATCCCGATGTTGTACGAATCTAGCCATGTGAATAGATGTTTTGATGTCGAACATGGTAGAAACCACTTGATTACCAATCACTGAGGTAAACCGTTAACAAGTGAAAGGGAAATCACCAATGATGTCAATGAATCCCAAGGTACCCTAGTACATTCTAGCGAATGTGAATAAATGGGATGAGGTTGAACATTCGTGGAATAATCCGATCAGAGGTCAATGATGTAAATCCACTGTCAGAAGCGAGAGGCCTACCATTGAGGCATGCATGTGCCAAGGTACTAACTAGTTTCTAAGTATAATTCCTAGATTATGTGTTGAAGTCGACAAGAAAAGACTTGTCGAAGGAGGGCCTTGATGTATCCCCGATCAGTGACACAAAACTGACATAGGAAAGTCATGTAAGATGGTGAATCAAATGAGTATGAAATGACATAGGAAATGGAAACTGGAAATGCTTCAGATGGATGGTTTGAAGTGAAACTTCCCTTGAATATGATGAGGCATGACAACTAACTTGGAAGCATTGACTTGACGAGTACATAAATGTAATGTAACGACAATAAGAGCACTCTTCGACTGGATGAAAAAGTATGGCAATACATGGAATTGGTATGACTCAGAGACAAGCGGATTAACCAACTGTAAGATGAGATGCAAATAGGTGCATTGTTCAAGGGCAACAAAAGCTTCCATAAAGGATTCTCAAAAAAATTGACCCACTTCCTTTAATTCCCCCCCCACTCAGATAGATGAGTACCTCTTTTTTATTTAATGAGCTCAAGGAGGACAACACATGCTCGATATAAATCACCTTCGGTAAGTTCCTCTTCCTTTATTTAACGAACTGGAAGAAGTAAGGGTTCGTCCCCATATGGGCCCTTCAATGTGTAGTTTAGTGAGTCCAGAGAAGGAAAAATTGGTGGTTTTTCATGTTTAGAGAGTCTGAAAAGAACTTAAAGGTAACTCCGGGGTTATCCTTTTTCATAATTTTAGTCTCACTAGGCCAAAAAAGAGATAAACTACTACTCGAAAGACAACCTTTCAAACATTTTAACGAGTGTGAAAGGAAGGAATATCACTCGACAATATTTTCATGTTTAGAGAGTCTGAAAAGAGCCTAAAGGAGACTCCAGGGGGTTCATTTTTCATATAACCTTTATGAGTCCAAAAAGGTGATAAAAGTCTACTCGGTTACATTCTGATGTTTTTGCGAGCACGAGAAAGAACAAAGACTAAGCTTGGTATTGGTTTCATTTTTACACAAGATTGAAACAAAATTAAACTATGCTTGTAAATTCCCAACGTAATTTCCAATGGTAGGGATACCCATGGATGGTTGGTACTCTGCCCCCAACTTGAAAAGCTAGCGGCATAACTCCAGAATGATAATCAAAGGTTGGAGACATGCCCCCCCAAGCTTCATTTCATTCATTGACTTGTCACCAATTTATGTACTAGATGGAGAAAAAGGATAAGGGTGGATGAAATGAAGGTTCAAATATGAGACCTAACGAAAGACTCGACTCAACATCTACAATATCTAGCTAAAGACTCGACTCGATATCTATGAGATCTAGCAAAAGATTTGACTCAATATCTACGAGATCTAGCAAAATTCTCGACTCAACGAGAGAGGTGATTGTTTCATTTTTTAATGAGCTTGACACATGAAAAACACTGTGCTCAAGACCTCTGTTTCATTTTTTAACGAGCTTTCCATAGAGAAGAAAAACTATGCTCATAGCTTCTGTTTCATTTTTTATTGAGCTTTCTACAGAGAGGAAAACTATGCTCATAGCTCTAGGTTCAATCCCAAGATTTTTGTTTCATTTTTTAATGAGCTTGCTACAGAGAAGAAAAACTATGATCGTGGCTCTGGGTTCAATCCCCAGATTTCTATTTCATTTTTCAACGAGCTTTCTATGGAGAGGGAAAATATGCTCGTAGATTCCGTTTCATTTTTTAACGAGGTTGCCACAAAGATGTAAAACTATGCTTGTGGCTCCAGGTTCAATCCCTAGATTTCTGTTTCATTTTTTAACAAGTTGGCCACATAGAAGAAACCTATGCTCATAACCTCTCCTTGATCATGGCTTCCAAGAGGACAATAAAGGATAAACATCAACCATGGATTCCAAGATTTCTTCTCTAGATGGAAGAAAAACACCCTGGAAGGAATACATGTCGACGACCTCAATAAGGGTAGGGAGATATGACTCCAATATCCCTATCGAAGAGATGACCATGTCAACTACTGGATCCAAGTCATAAGAGATTGATCTTACAGTGAGAGGCTCATCTTCATCGGCAACTGAAAGCATGAGAGACAATGTCACATAATTGACTTGTGGTAGGGACTAAACAGACTGCATATACAAACCGTTTCGAGAATTCATTGTCAAGTTAGGGTCAACAAACGAGAGTTGATCAATAATCACAACTCTTCCATCGCGAGGTAAAAATATCACATGAAAACGAGTGGACATGATAGATTTCATGGCATAGACATAATCTCGCCCAAGGAGTAAATCAAAATCCAAGGGATCATGGACTACCATGACATCAATAAAGATTGTTTTCCCTCCAAAAATGATGGGAAACTGAGGAAGGGTCCTTAAAGGTTGAATGGTTCTTCTGTTAAAATATAGCATATTCCGTGTAACCGGCACAAGCTAAGGACAACCTAAAGCTTTCCAGCCAATAAAGGACAAAATACTAACAGACACACCTTCATCTATCAATGTTTGAGGAACATCCCGACCAAAAACTTATACTGTAATATTGAAAGGAATGTGAGAGGGAAGACGAGGTCTAGTTAGTGCACAAAGCTCCCAAAATCATAGGTTTGATATCCTAAATCCTTCTCCCAAGACCATAGGTTTGATACCTCAAATCTCCACTATTCCTCATGCGATCATAAGTTTGGTATGTCTAAAATCCTCTCCTTATCCATGGAAATCCCTCATTATATAGGATTTGGAGGCTTAACAACCATGGAGAGGATCACTCATCAGATCCACTAAAAATGGATCTGAAATATATTTAGGGAGAAAATATTTCTTAAGGATTCTAGGGAGGAAATATCTCTCAAGGATTTTAAGGAGGAAATATTTCAACCATCCATGAGATCCTCAACCTTCCCTAAAAAATAGGAAACCAAATGTGAGGTGGATTCTCATAGTTAATTAATTTCTTTTTCATGAATATTAATAATAATTCATGTGCACTTGGTAATTTGGCCTTCATGTAATATATCCCTCCTCCACATTGACTATGGATTGTGACATAGGCTATTCCATGGTGTCAAGGTGTACGAGACACTTATATGACACTTACGACACTTAGGTCTAGGTACCTAGGTGTTCACATTCCATGTGTAACAATCATGAAATTGAGCATTGATTATGTGTCTTGGAGGTCCTAACCTTGCAGGGTAGGTTGGGTGGTTAAATATATTTTTTATCTTTATGTGATGTAGTTAATCTATGAATAAAAATGTTGATTTATCTGAATCTTGCGATGTAGAAATTTAGTTGAGAAATAAGTATGTAATTTTGATTTATGTTATTTAAGTATAACACATATCATAACCGATGTTATAGTAAAAAAAATATATTTCTCTACTGCATTCACTTACATTATGTCTTAACAGAGGGTATGTTACAAAATGTGCCAACAAAAGAGTTGTTGACATAAGGCATGACATTTGGTTTTGAAAGAATGTGTATCATTCAAGACTCAATTCCTTTTATGGTACGTCGCTTTTCAATTTACATTCATGTATATTATTTATTTCAATTTTCATTATTCCCACCAATGTAGATACACTCATTACACTTTATTTTTATTTTTTTAAATGGAACTTGAAGAAGAGGAAAACAATCAAGGCAATCAACAAAACAGAAGTAGCTCGAGCACATACAACAGTTAAAATGAAGAATGATGATCAATATATTTGGATATCAATGCAAGTTGTTGTATTTTTTGAAATAATTGTCTCTGAAAATTAGACATTTTGTTTAATGTAATGGACATAGTGTCCCAATTCAAAGACAAGTGGTTACCAATAAGTGTCCCATTTTGTATGACAAAGAGACTCTTATTCATTTATAATAAAATATGTTTTATTTTATTCTATTGTGTTGTCCAATGTCATTGTGAAATGTTACATTGCCAATTAAATATATGGATGATTAAATATTGTAATGAAGAGATGTGAAATCTGATGATATAGAAAATTAATCCAAACATCATATCCAAATGCACTACTCAAAATTTAATTTGTATGAATACTATTATAAGATATATGCCAATTTTTTTATGAACAATGGAATTAAAAAATAACAATAATTGCACTTTTACAAGTCGATGTTTCTAAATGGAGAAAATGAACATCAGTGCGTTTAATGCTAAAAAGCATCGGTGATGTAATAAAATGCACACCGGTATTGTAATACAATGAACCAAAACTGATCATAATATTATTTTAACAACAAAAATTATAATAATAAAAATCAGCCTTTCGATGAGTTTAATTAAAACGACGCACCGATGATTTTGTATCAAACTTTTGCATCGATGCATTCTAAATTTCATGTACCAATTGGGTTTGTCTTGTAACTCACCGGTGCATGGTATCATATATTTGACCGTTGCATTGTTATTATTAAAGCACCGATGTGTTATTATTTAGAAGAGCATCGATGCCCTGATATTGTTTTGACTGCCCTGGTACTTTTGGTGAAATGTAAACACCAATGATTTAAGTTTGAGAATGCACCGATGCGTATACACCATGAAGTGCATCGCCTGGAAAAACATTCGCTAAAACCTCTGACCACCCATATGTTTTTAGTTATAATGAAGTTTCATTATAATCTTCGAAAAAACATATGCTACCAAAAACAAATGTTTTAGTGGAGGTTTTTTTGACAAATTTTTCCAATTTTGTAACACCAAAAACCTTTGCTATAACCTCCACTACAAGGTTAGGTCTTTTCCTTGTAGTGATATTAAGTTTGTAGGAATTATCTCCCACCTTCTCTAATATCTTGAAAGTTTCATACCGCATAGCCTTGATATTCTCATGAGGACCTTGCAGTCTTTCCTTGTTCAACTGTAACCAAACTTTGTCTCCCACTTTGAATGATTTTTCTATTATGTGTTGATCATGTCGTACTTTTTACCTTTCCTATCAATTCTTTAATGTCTCCTATACTTGCAAATGGATTTTCCTAATATTTTCAACAAACTTATCTACTGTTAATGCTTCTCCCATGGTGTCTTCCCTCACTTCTCCTTGTTGTCCATAAACAACATCCAAGGGCGAAGGAAAAAAATAACAAAAACAATTTTCAAAAGGGAAATTACTAGTACAAGTTGTGTGCACTGCTCTATTAGAAGAGTGTTGAATATAGATAAGATTTTCATCCCAGGTCTTTGGATGCTTCTTATTGTAACCCCTCAAAAGTTGCACCAAGTTCCTATTGAATACCTATGTTTTCCCATCTGACTGTGGATGGAATGTTGTAGATATATTCAACTTAGTGTCCATCTTCTCCCACAATGTAGTCCAAAATGAATTAATAAATACATAATCGTTATCTGAAATGATGCTCCTTGGTATCCCAATGTGCACCCAGACATGTCCAAAGAAATTGTTTGCTACTTCTTCTCCACTAGCGATCTTTTTACAAGGCACAAGAATTCACATCTTGCTGAACCTGTCAACTACCACAAATAAATAGTCATATCCCTTCCTGGTTGTTGGTAATCTTCCGACAAAATCCATGGAAATGATTTCCCAAGGTCGAGTGGGTACAAGTAAGGGATGGTATTGACCTTGCTTCCTATTGTTGGGCTTATCGGTACAACAAAGTATACATCCTCTAATATATTGTGTTACATCTTCTTGCATTCTCGTCTAATACACATACCTCTATAAGTTGGAAATTGTCTTCCTAACACCAAAATGCCATGCAATATTCTAGGTGTGAGCCTCTCTAATAAGCTGTATCATTTACCTTTAGGGACACAAAGATTGTCGATCTTATAGAGTAACCCATTCTGGAAATAATACTTAGATTTTTCATGACCTTATTCTATATGAATTTACCTCTGTAGTTGTTGAAACACCTCCTTGAAGTCCTCATATTCTGTGTATGCCTCTCTGCATGTGTCATGGGTAAAAGGTTCCATGTGCATCAAATTTCCCAAAGTTGTAATCTTGGATGTGGGTGGTCTTGAAAGCATGTCCTCCAACCTATTTGTTCTTCCCTTCTTATACTTGATGACTAGATGAAATTACTATAAAAACCCCATCCACTTCATGTAATGTTTGGTTTTTTGTAGCTTACTCTGGGCCTGCCAATACTACAGTGGTTGGTGATCTATGTGGATGATGATACCTTATCCCATTAGATAATCCTTCCACTTCTTGACAACTTGTACTAGGGCATAGAGTTCCTTGTCATATGCAGGGTATTTGAAAACTAACCCATGAAATATTTCATAATGATAACATACAAGCCTTCTTCCTTACATTAAAATGACTCCCATGGCACACTCACTTGCATCTATCTCCACTTCGAAAGGATTTTTCAATTTTGGTAATGCGAGAACTGATACTTGACTAATATTTCTTTTCTTCTCATCAAAATGTTTGTGATGGTTCTTCCCCCACATAAAAATATTTCCACTTGATATTATGGGGTGGAGTGGTGCAGCCACTGCTGAAAATGAAGCTATGAAATTCTTCAAGTATTGTGTTTCCCCAAAAAAGTGCTTAACTTTAGTGACATTTGTAGGAAATAGTCATTTCATAATGGCCTCCATATTTGTGGGATCTATATTGACCTCGCCTACATAGATCACATACCCCAAATACACCAAAGGTTGTTGAGAAAACTCACATTTATTGAGGTTAGCCAACAATTGGTGCTTCTTCAGAGTCTCCAACACCTACATGAGATGTGAGATGTGATCCTCCCAGGTAGCACTATAAAATAGTATATCCAAATAGACTATAACAAATGAATCTAGATATGGGCGTAATACATCATTAATTAGTATCACAAATGTATCATGTGCATTACATAAAACAAATGGCATGACCAACCATTCATACAAACCTTACCTTGTATTCAAGGTAGTCTTCTAGGTGTCTTCTTCCTTGATGCATACTTGGTGGTATCCATATTTGAGATCCAACTTGGTGAAATATTTTTCATGTTGGAACTAATCTAACAGATCATTGATCCTACGTAGAGGGTATCATGTTTTTAGTGAATATTATGAAATGCTCTGTAATCGATACAAATTCACCAAGTCCCATCCTTCTTTGGTACAATTATGATAGGTGAACCACAAGGTGAGGTTCTTGGTCGAATCACACCCTGCTCCAATATTTTTTGCAACTGTTTATTCACTTCATTTTCTTCCAAAATAGACTTTCTATACAACCCAATATTCGACAATGGGGGATCTAGAAATAATTGTATTTCATGCTCCACTTCCCTCTTGGATGGTAGTATTTTAGTCTCCTGGAAAAATCCTCGGTATGATTGTAGAAATTAATCAACTAATGTTTCTTATCTTTATTACACCCCTCAAGGGATTCCTTTTCTCTTATCGACTCACCCTCAGACTGATTTCTCTTAAGAAAAGTAAAACACATTTCTTACTAGAACTAATCAACCTCTTGGATTGGTTGGCACTTACCAGTGAGATCTTTGACTTGCCTTTATGCACGTTGATGATGTACGAATTCCCATTCTTGATCAATAGGTATTGTTTGTCTCTTCGCATGAATATTACTTCCATCATATACATGTAGGGCTTCCAAACACTACTCTACATATGTCAAGGGGTACTACATCCAATTCTACTTCATCAATAAAATCAACACTTACAACAAATTACAACAAATTTAATCTTACACTAATTTGTTACCTTGATCTATGCATCCTTGTTTACTCAACCGAATGAATATGGTCTAGGATGATTGTGAACCTCCAATCCAAGTTTGCTGACCAGATCTGCTACTATGAGATAATCCTATGAACCAAAGTAAAAAAAAACATCTACCTTGGTCTTCTTGACCTGGATCTTGATGTGGAAGAGTTTGGTCATCTCTTTCTCTTCCTGGTGATGAAGGTTAATCAGATTCACCTCCTTTTTCACTGATGTGAAAAAACAATTCTCATCCACATTGGATCCGCTTTCAACTTGATTTCTCAAATACATTGAAAGAAGATTATTTTTATTTACTTCCTTCTTGTGGTTATTTGGGTTCAACTCTAGATGTAGTTTCCAACACTTTTCCTCAGTGTGACCATCAATATTGCAATGGTTATTAGGATCCTTGCATTGATGTGAAATAGCTACCATATTCTTATCCTTTCCCGCTTTCCACTTCTTCTTCCCCTCCTTGGAATCTTCTTGGTGTGATCTAGATTCGAATCCAAGAGCTTGATGGGGCTCCGAAAGGCCTAAAAATAAAAGTTCTCATAATGGCTTAAAAAATGACGTGTGTGGAGGCCTCGTCGATACGAACCCAACACAACTTTAACAGTCTCAAATAGACATTGTATTCTCCTGATATCGCGTTCTTTTCATTTTCCAAAATAGGAAAAAAGTCAACATGCAAAAAAGTCAATGCTGACGTCAGCATGACGTCATGCTGACGTAGCATTGAGACACATGGCAACACAACAACAGGATAACTGGACATATGCCAATGATCCAATTAGATGTTGACAAGTGGCACATTCTCGACAAATTAAAAGGTGCCACGTGGCCCAGGCATGGGCTGCCATGTGGTACCCTATCATTTGATAGTTGGTCAAAATTTTTGGAGCTCATGGGATTCGACCCCATGACCTCTTAGTAGGAGGAATGTGTTTGGGACAAGTTGGAATGCCATCGCGCCAAAGGTGGGGATTGTTATTACAAGCCCATTTAAAATTATTTAAAGTGTGTTTTAATGTGAATGGAGGTGGAAGGGGGCTAGGGCCAAGCCCCAACCCATGGGTGTTATTATATTATATGACCACACCATTTTCAGAGGGCGCTCTACTATAGGGTTCCAACAAAAGGCATGGGGGCCAATATTCCAAGGCTTAACCTCCGTCACCTTTGGTGCATGAGACCAAGGCGGTGACCAAGGACATAGGCGCAGTCCTATGAAATGTTGCCATATGACCTATGATTATGGGCTAAGGGTGAGCGCTCATCCCTTAGGGGCTAACGCTTGGCCTTTATATGCCATGTGACTCTATTTTAGCGTCGTGCCCAGGCCCTTTGGGATATTTTTGAATTTTGTTGCATAATGTGGGTTGTAACATTATAATAGTGGATTTTATTGGATTTTTGGCCTGTAATTGGAGATTTTTGGCCCTTTGTGGGGATATTGGGCCATTTTTGAGGCCAGATCTTGTTGGGAAGTTGGGAGATGGTTGCCAAATTTAGATCTATATAAACCAGGAATTCTTGAGGCCATGGGAGGATATTCAGAGCAGTTTTATACTGAAGATTTGCCAAGCCAAAGCCATTTTTATGTAGGGAAGTCGTCAAGGAGCGCACCTTTGTGGACTATTTCTAGGAGCTTTGATCATCCGATTTGAGTGTCATTTCTTCTTTTGGGTTCTTGAGATTTGGGAGAACAAGACTAGATCAATTTTGTAACCTTTTGGCACTGTTGTGATGTACTTATTGATGTTTGAACATAAATAATAAATCCTCACCCACTGAGACAAAGGCCCGGAGACGCAGGCGAGATTGTCAAACTCCATTATCACATTGGTGTTATGGTTTGCTGTTGTTTTATGCTTCATTTCAGTTATGTACATGTTCATATGGCTGCTATATTTCTTCTATAACTTTTTCCTCTTTCTTAAAGCTTCCTAATTGGTTAATAAATACATGCATAATAACTCAACCATAGTCATGTAAAAAATCTTTTCAGATCATGGTGATGTTTCTTCTTGGAACCACTTGGTTTCCCTTTCTTGTGGCATATGTTTTCTAGATACTCTGCTTGTACACATGCTTCATCCATTGTCCATGAATTTAAAAACATCACCTACTTTCGTAGATGGTTATGCAGACCCCCAAATAATTGAGGAGTACATATGGGTTCTTGGGAGTGATACCCAACATGATGGCCATCTTTCTAAAATCGGTGGTGTAATTCTTTAGACTCTGCCCCTACCTTTGCTTGAAGTAATGCCAACACATCCATTGGTCCTCTACATACCCAATAGGATAGAACTAGGACTTAATGAGAGTTTTGAAATCCTCCCACTTAGTTACTGGTGGATCACCCTCCAACCTAAGTGTCTCCATGCGAATTTCCAACTAGGTTAAAGCATGTCCCTCTAACTTTAGTTTGGTGAATGATATCTTTTGTTCTTCATCTATATAGTGAATGTTGAAATAAAATTCTAGTTTCCACATCCAATGATTCGGTTTGAATGCATTGATCTCTCATTGGCATGGATTTGTGTCCAGTTTCACTTCTATCTTGAATAGATACTATGAAGGGTTTATGGCACTAGAACTCAACTACTCTTTCTTGAGTTCTTTTAGAAACTCCTTTTATGGGTTTTCGTTATCTCTCGATTTCCCGTCTGATATGATCTATGAGTTCGAGCCTCCAACTTCTTTGAAAGGTATGAGCTTTCTTTCTAGATATTCCATGAGGAGTTTCATATTGTGGTTGATATTGACGACCCAGATTCCAAACTCATAAATATCTCTTCTCCTAGATCTTGATGGTTATTATGAAATCACCACGGATGTGGTATAAAAAAATTCAATACTTATATATTGGGACTTGGCTTCGCAAGAAGCAAAGTTGATCACTCTGTGTATTTCAAATTAGTAGGTGATGGTCTTATTTTTTTGGTCTTGTATGTGGTGATATGTTGTCGATAGGAAACAATAAAGAAATTATCCAGGATGTAAAAAATGTGTTGTCCTCTAAATTTGACATGAAAGATCTTGGTGCTGCAAATTTTATGTTGGGCAAGGAAATTAAAAACAAATGAGCAAATAGGAAACTCTGGTTGAACCAAATTAAATATATTGTGGAGGTTTAATATGCACAAATGTAAACCTGTCAAGGTCCCTATTCCTATAGGTTTAAATTTATCTGTAGATTAGTGTCCAAAGAAATAGGAAGAGGAAGAGGACATGTCCCATGTTCCATATGCTATTGAAATTGGCAGTTTGATGTATGAAATGGTTTGTACTAGACCAGACATTGGACATGTAGTGGGAGTTTTGAGTAGGTATATGTCAAAACTAGGGAAAGAGCATTGGGAAATAGTAAAGAGGTTTTTCAGGTATTTGTGTGGCACTACTACTTATGGATTACGCTACCAAGGAAGACTAGGATTGGATAGTGTTGGGCATACATAGATTTGTTGATGCATACTGGGATGGATATCTAGATCGCAGAAGATCTACAAGTGGGTATGTGTTTAACATATTTGGAGGAGAAATTAGTTGGATGAGAAAAACACAATTTGTAGTGGCACTCTCAACTATAGAATAAGAATACATTATAGCCACTCATGTAAGCAAGGAAGAGGTATGGTTACAAAGATTGTTTTTAGGTATTGGGTTGGTACAAAAAGTGTTGGATTACTGAGAGGGGGGGTGAATCAGTAATAAAGAAATCTAATCCATAACTTGAAAGGGTTATATCAATGTAGCATTATCATCCAATAGTTGCAGAGTAAATAAACAATGAACAAATGAGCAATCATACACATACACAGTACACTAATTTTTTTACGTGAAAACCCAAAGCGGGAGAAAACCACAATTTTTTTTTCTTATATGTCTTTAAGAATTACATTCATTGGAAGCACCAACTTCCTTTGTTTTCCAGCTGCAAATGGAAGGAGGCTCCAACCGCCTAGTTTCTTAGGCTATAACCTGAGGGAAGCTCCAAATCCCCAATTCTTTGGCTACAACCAGAAGGAGGCTATAAACCCCTATGTTCTCCAGCTACAACTGAAAGGTGGCTACAACCACCTGTTATTGCCATGTCCAACCGCCATGACATAGAAGTAGAATGATGGAACCACTTTCACACTATCACTATGAGATATACCATTGTAACAACCTATACCACTGACCTGCATCCAACCAACCTGTAACAACCTGTACCAAACAACCTATAATCAACATGTACCATAAACAAGTGCATCAACCATGCACCAACCTGTACCTCAACCTATACCATCAACGAGTGCATCAAACATGCACAAAATATGTACCAATCATGCATCAAATACACATAAACTACGACTCATCAATATGTACCAACATCATCAATTATACACCTCATGTATGTGCCAACTCATCAACTACTTGTCTCAACCATGTACCCAACATGTACCTCAACCAAAAGCCCTCATCAATTTCATCATCCAAATATGATTTGTAATTTGTAATAGACCTAGTGTATATGATCACATACCTGCAAACCTTCCTTAACTTTAACAACAAGAGACTAGTATTTTCATCAAACTTTACTTTAGTCTGACATGACTAATTTTGGATTAGTCAACAACCCTAACTTGCAATAATCATAACTATGTACATGTAATGAATAAAGATCTGAAAATAGTATGCAATGTTATTTAGTGTATTTTATGCAATTCCTCCAGGTTTCACTACTTGGATCCTCTCAGAAAAGGAGTTATAGCAAAAATGGCATACCTTATTGAATTCTGGCTTATTCTAGAGAGCGAACTTGTAGAGCGTGCCCCGTACAGAATATTTGTTGTATGGATATGAAAATTGTACATATAATACTAAATAATGTACTCTAACCAATACATTTAGTCTTATTGAATTTGGATCTGTTATGAAGAATTTATGACGTTTTTACCCGAAACACTTGTTTTAGACTAGTTTAAGGACTAGCCACAAACCTTATTTTCCACGGAGTGTAAATCCAAAAATACAACGAAACACAAGCTGAAATTTGTATCATAGCTACTTGGATATGTTTCCTCAATGACCTCCCAATTTCACGATCTGAATCATTCCAGAATTTTTTTTTATTCCGAAAATGGTGAGATGACCTGTAAATAACATACCTTAGAAAGCATCATCAAAACAATTTATCCTCCCTTGAATTTCAGCCTTCTTTACTTCACCTTCCCTCTGAAATTCATCTTAGATATCATTTGGTTACCTCAGTCACTTGTATATATTTGATATGCTCAAGTGTGATTAAAAATTAGAGACCCCTGCCTCTTATTTATACTTTCATGTAGCTTCCTCAAGGGGTTACCTTCTAACCATCTTAACCCACTTTCTTTATTTTAGGGCTAACCCACTTCTAACCACTTGTCCACTTAGTAATTTCTCCATTAACTTTATTATTTAAATAATTTTTTTTGTATCCACTTTGACTTATAGTACACTCATCATTTCACATTATTATTTAAATTACCTTCTAACCATCTTAACCCACTTTCCTTATTTTAGGGCTAACTCACTTCTAACCACTTGTCCACTTAGTAATTTCTCCATTAACTTTATTATTTAAATAATTTGTTTTGTATCCACTTTGACTTATAGTACACTCATCACTTCACTTTATTATTTAAATTATCTTCTAACCATCTTAACCCACTTTCCTTATTTTAGGGCTAACCCACTTCTAACCACTTGTCCACTTAGTAATTTCTCCATTAAATTTATTATTTAAATAATTTCTTTTGTATCCACTTTGACTTATAGTACACTCATCACTTCACTTTATTATTTAAATATTTTTTTCTTTGCAACCACTTTGACTACTTTGACCTTTTGGGGCTTTTAGATGACTCATGAGGGTTCTCCAACTTCACATGGCCATAACTCTCTAATCGTGAGGAGTTATGTTGCGTTCCACATACCACCAGAAATGGCATGACATGTGTTATCCTTCTAGAATAGCCTTACCTACAAATGTATCAAAACTCATATCATTATCCATCAAACAAACTTGGTTCCATTGCCTAAACCATTGTGTTACCGTAATTCGCTACGATACTTTCTTCAAGGGTTGACATCAATGAAAACAAACCCAATTAATAAACAAAAAGTTGTAAGGATAAAATGTGACAATCATAGTGCAATATTCCTGGTGAGGAACCCATCTTAGCATTCTAAGACAAAGCATATCAATGTTTATTATCAGTGTTTTAGAGACATGGTTGAAGAGAAGAAGGTTATGCTGGTGAAGGTGGACACTTTGGAGAATGTTGCAGATTCATTAACAAAGTCTGTGAGCACTGAGAATTTCTTTTGGTGTAGAGAATCAATGGCCATTTATACCTTGGATTGTTGATCATGAAATCTTATGACCCCTATATGAAAATAAAATAACAAGTGGGGGGATGTTGGGTATGTTTAATATTCTTTACACTATTGTGGTTCCACTTGTTAGGGGTTTTGGGGGGCAGAGCCCCCGAAATGTTTTTTGGGGTGGTTTATTCACCAAATTTTTGGGTGGTCTTTCACCTTTGGCAGGGGAGGTTTTTCTCCTTTGGTAGCTTAGTGGTGCATGGTATTTCAACCCATGGTTTTCTAATTCTGGTTAAGGAAGTAGGGTTGTAATCTAATCCAAGTCAATGGATTAGGGGTTGTTTGGATGTCATGGGATCTTATATATTGTATTGTAAACAATGAAGTTAGATGATGAATGGAATTAGAGGTGCGACTCTAAAATAGGTTGTTGGTTTTCTCGGTTGGGTTTCCAGGGTAAATGTTAGGAACCAAACATCAAGATAGCATAGAAAAACCTCTGAATAAGTACTCAAAAATATATACTTTCATATAATAAACCTCTTCGAGGGGGAAACTTCCTTATAAACCACATAAATTTTCCAATACAAGATGATTCCAAATGAAAATGTCTCCTTGGTATATATATGAGACTATGAGGTACAATTACAACTAATGGACCCAAGCTGACATAAATAAAATAACATTACTAATGTAATATGCCCCAATTCATGGATAATGTGCCACTATTTAGGGCTTAAC
>ML782826.1:225819-240103 GCA_009831015.1 Picea engelmannii
TGTATGTTAAGCCTCTTCAACAAGTCTTCAATATATTTGGATTGACCATTGGATATACCTACAGTTGTTTGTTTGATTTGCATACCCAAAAAATATTGCATTTATCCTAAATCAAACATCTCAAATTCAAATTTCATTGCCTCTTTGAACTCCTTCACAAGTGAGAGTGAGGCGCTCATAAAAATTAAGTCAGATTCTATGTATAAGAAAACAATGATGAAATTTGATCCCACAAACTTTTTGTACAAAGAGCGATTTTGAGCTCTGCAGGAGCTGATCTCCCTTAGGTTCTACCAGCGCCTAAGACAGGAATAGAGACATAAAATAAGGATGTTCCTAGATCTGATTCATACACGAAAACAACCAAAGAAGACGAAAACCTCCCAAAGATCAAAGCAACCATGCATGGATTGACAACATATCTAATAGTATATCATAACACATAATTATACTAATTCTCTACCAATGAATACATAAACTTATATGAACAATTGGATGGAGGGAAATATTAAGTATGTCTTGTATTAATCAAAGAAGCAATATTACAACTTACAAATGTAGACTGAAGAGATGGCCTCCTTCCAAGCTCCTTGCCAAGTCTTGCAACCAAATCACCAGAGTAACTTTGTTATCTCTTTCCTCCTCCCTTCCCATGGGAAATGGCTTGGTTTTTATAGGGATTTAGGGATGAGGCCATGTAGTTATTAGGATAATATTCTCAAGCTCATGATGGAAGCCTTCTCGAGAGTAAACCTCGAGAAATTAGTGGGAAGTCTCATCCATAAAACCCAGATCCAAAAATAGGAGCTTCTAGTCTCGGTCTCTCCCTAGACACACAGACAGAGTGATCGGTCACTCCCTGGCAGGCCAGAAAGGGAAACCAAACCTCTTGTTCGCACCCTTAATGAAGGAAAAGAGAGACCAAGTGGAAATTAGGCTGGAAACTCAGGGAATAAGTGGTGGAAGTTATGGAATTGAATAGGTGACCTCTAGGAGATGATGGCGCAATGGTTAGGGGGTTAATAACTATATAAAAAGAGTACTCTTAGAAGATCATTTATCAAAGCCATGATCGTGAAGATAGTTATTAATTCTAGAGTACCAAGCTCTAGGGGCTTGTTTAAGACCATAAAGAGAATTTTTAAGCCTATAAACCTTATTTTCTTTACCTTTAGCAATGAAACCTTGAGGTTGTTCAACATAAACTTCTTCCTTCAAATGTCCATTTAAGAAAGAAGATTTAATAACCATCTGATAAACTATTAACTTTAACTGAGATGCAATGGAAAGCAAAGTTCTTACAGTTTCAAGTCTTGAATAGGAGCAAACATCTCCTCATAGTTAATGCCTTCTTATTACACATACCCTTTTGCAACTAAACGTTCCTTATACTTTGAAATACTTCCATCCATATTAAATTTTAGCTTGTAAATCCACTTTTCTCCAATAGTGGATTCTCCATGAGGAAGATCAACTAACTCCCATGTGATTGAGATTTTTGTGGTGCAAGTTTTCTTTAGATGGATTCATAATATCCACGGTATTATTTGTTGTTTGTTGACGTTTCAGATCCATAATAGGATCCATCTTCAGGACACAAAGTTTGGGTTTGAGATGAGAAGAGGTGCAACTATAAATACTAAAAATGACGAGAAAAACCTAGGAGGTCGACTAAAGCTACACAAACTTAAATAAAAGGGAGACATGACTGAATAATAATTAATTAATACTTACGTAATAATGATGACCTAATAGTTAGTTGTAAAGACCTATTTATAATAGTAGTAGTATTATTAGTAATGGTGATAATAGTAGTGTGACTGACAATAGTAGTGTTAATACTAATAATAGTAGTATTAATCGTAATAATAACCTAATAGTAATAATAGCAATATTAATAATGACATTAATGGTATTAATCGTAACAATAACCTAATAGTAATAATAATAACCTATCATCAATAACCTATAAGTATTAATAGTGATATTAATAACCTATAAGTGAGGTTAGTAACAATAAAGCCCTAGCTGTAAAATAGTAACTAAGGTTGATCTAGATGTAATAATGTTAGTGTTAATAGTAAAAATATAAAAAATTGTTGATAATAGTAGTAAAAACTTAATAATAATAGTGGTATTAATAATAATAAAGTCCTAAATGATAATAAATAACAATGATTAGTAGTACTAGGGTTATAAGGGAGATCTCATCCTCCATGGATTGCACCCATGGCTCATCAATGCAAGCTTCTTTAAAATTAAAAGGTTCAACATGGGTAGAAGAAAAAAGAGAAAAATTATCACCAACATACCTAGATGTCTCATATATCTCCTTCAAACTTCTTATTTTTCTAGGGGGACTAGATGGAGGTGTTGTTTGTGTATCAACTTGAGATATTGTTATCAGAGAAGATGAAGATGCCTTTGATAGGGAACTCCTTGAAGGTGATAGTGCATTTCTTACAGTAGAGGGTTGCAAAGATTGATCATTGTTATCAAAAATTAAATTTTCAATATGTGGAGTAATCACTTTATCTTCTCCTTCATTCTTGAGATAAACTCCCCCTTCATCAAAGATCACATATCTACTAACATAAAGCTTATTAGTAAGTGGGTCATAACACCTATAAGCCTTTCTTTATTCTAAATATCCTATGAAAATACATTTCACTATTCTTCCATCTAATTTTTGTATTTGTTGTGCAAGAATGTGAACAAAGCATGTAGATCTAAAAAAATTCAGATGAGAAATAATTGGTTTTCTACAAAACCAAGCTTCATAAGGAGTATAATTTTTTACCATCTTTGTAGGACTTATGTTGAGGATATATGTAGTGGTATGGGCTGCATCTTCCCAATACATGTTTAACAAACACATTTATTTTAACATACATTTGACCATCTCTACAATTGTTCTGGTTTTCCTCTTCACTACTCCATTTTGTTGAGGAGTATAGGCATGAGTTAACTCCTTCTTGATGCCATGGAAGCTACAAAATTATTTCAATTTAGTAGAGGTGAATTCTCCACCTCGATCAGTTCTCAATACTTTCAAATAGTATCTTGATTCCTTCTCAACAAGTACTTTAAATTTATGAAAGAAACTAAAAGATTGAGATTTCTCACTTAAGAAACAAACCTAAGAAATCCTTGAAAAATTGTCTACAAAGAGAGGAAAATACATATTATTTCCGAGAGATAAAGTCTTCATGGGGCCAAAAATATTTGCATGTACTAAGGCCAAAGGTTCACCTGCTCTAAAATGATGAGGAGGAAATTTATCTCTATGTTGCTTCCCTATTGCACAATCTTCACATTTCTCATTATCTAGCTCTATGAATGAAGGAAAACCTCTTACCAAGTTCTTCTTTTGCATGAAGGAAAGAGATCCAAAATTAAGGTGCCCAAACCTCTTGTGCCATAACTAACACTTATCAATCGAGGTCTTCAAGCAAGCTACACTTGATTCCATACTTAACAAAAATAACCTATTATATGTCATAGGAACTTCAACAACAAGGCCATTGTTGTTAAAAATATTACAAAAATTTCCTTAAAAAATACTCTTGTAGTTTTTAGAATTTAGTTTCCCTATGCTAATCAAGTTATTCCTTAAACTTGGAAAAAACAAAGTATCATGGCCAATATTGTCAAGGTTGTTCCCTCACAGTCAGTGTTTTGGAGTTCATATTAAATAAAAAAATAATCACATTCATCATAACATTAATATATAGAGTTTATGCATAATTACAGTCTTGGGGAAATTGGGGTGTTACATTGCCCTGCCCCCTAAAGAAATAGCATCCTCGGTGTTTAAAACAACATGTGTATACAAGTATACATTAAACAAAAATGGATATGCCAATCTCATGGAATCTTCCAGCTCCCATGTAGCTTCATCTTCTCCAAAGTGCTTCCATTGCACCTTGAACTGCACGATGGCTCAGTTCCAGAGAATTATTTCTTTCCAGTCCATGATGCATTGGGGTTCTGGATGGAATTCTCCCTCTGGTTCCACCTGTATTACAGTCCAATCAATAACATGATTAGAATCATGTACATATTTCTTTAGCAAAGACACATGGAATACATTATGTGCTCTAATAGTAGGTGGTAAAGCAAGTCTGTATGTTACAGGTCCTATTCTTTCTAGGATTTCAAATGGTCCACAATATCGGGGAGCCAATTTAGCACACATCCCCATTTTAAGGGAGTTTCTCTTGGGTTTCACCCGGAGATACATGTGGTCTCCTAATTTGAATTCTTTGGGGGTTCTCTTGATATCAACATAGCTCTTCTATCTATCATGGGAAATATCCAAGTTATGCCTTATCATAACTATGGCTTGTTCCCTACAATAATGCGCTCTCTCAGACATTTTTTTTACAAATTTTGAATGTGTTGCGATTGATTTTTTCTCTGCTAGGGTTCTCACCTAACACCAGATGCGCGCCACCTTTCACTACTTCGGCGTCCATGGAGGTCGAGGGAGGGGTGTCACATGCCCCCTCCTACAACTCAGTTACCGCCAAGGAGCACGGCTCCCATAATTCCAAAAGGCTGACCTTCGAACTCCCGCTAGACATGCAGTGAATCCTCTGGGAAGAAGAGATGCCAAAAGAAAAACCATTGGATATCGATCCATCAAGAAGCAACAACAAAACTAACTACACTTGGGAACCTGGAAAATGTATTATGCAAGCCCCGACTGCCCTGAAATACAACATCATCTCTCCAAGAATCGAGGAACAAAAACAATACATGAGGGATTTTGCTCTGATTGGAAATTGTTTAGGGCTATGGCCTTCAGAAAAAGACCTAATCAAATGGATATAGCATTGGTGGAAACCCAAGGGCCACTACAACCTCCAACTTGGATCAAAAGGCTTCTTCATAATTATCTTGCACAACCTGGAAGATAGGAATCGAATCTTTGAGGGCATACCATATTTCTACAATTCAGTCAGCCTCTTCCTCCATTTTTGGAAGGAACGTTTCAACCCCAAAAAGGAGGACTTCACGCATGCACCAGTCTGGTTGAGACTCTATTCACTCCCATAGGAATTATGGCTGGAAGAGATTCTTGTAGGGATAGGAAACACAATCGACATCTACGTCAAAGATTTAGAAGCAACCAAGCAACGAAGGTACACAACCTACGCCCGTATTTGTGTTTACTTAAATATCTCTAAACCCCTCCCAGGGGCCATCACCCTCGACTATCAGGATGAGGAATGGTCCCAAACCATTGACTATGAGCACATCCCCTTTAGGTGTAGGAAATGTCATGAGCATAGACATCTCTTCCACGAATTCCCCTTAAATAATCCTCCCAAACCCTCCACGGAAGACCCCGAAAAATACAAAGATGCCTTCATCCCAATCACGAGTAGGCGCAAGCATCAAGCCAAGAAGGCACCCCCTCAAGTGCCTCCGAAGACCCTTTTACCCACAAACAAGAACTCCTTTAACGCCCTCCAAATTCCGGATGACCTACCTTCCTCTTCAATGACACCAAGGCAAGACCCTGCTAAAGGCCAAGGCACATCGAATCCTGAAGTTTTAGCCCAAGATCTCTCCCAACCACCACCCTCTGACTCCTCCCTTCCCGCTACTCTTGGACCAGAGATGGGAGACCCAGACACAGATATGGAGTATCAGGAGCTAGCCGGTATTGACATGGAACACCTGGAGTAGGCTTATCGTAAGCAACAATTATACACAATACCACCAGATCAGCTGCGTAAGGTGCATAAAGTATTTCTCAAATCCTCAGCAGGGGGTTTGGCCAGAGCTAATGCGAACCTTGGAATCCAAAAAGGAACATCAAATGATCCATGCAAAATAACAAAAGAAGAAAAGAAAAGGGGCAGAAAACCGAAACACCAACTCATTCAGGATGTTGGGAACTTCCTTGTCAATTCAAGTCAGATAAATCTGATCTCAGACAGCTTCCCTCCTCTCCAAACCCCATCCTCCTCATGAAGATACAAACATGGAATATAAGAGGCTTGAATGATAAAAATAAACAAGATATACTAAGAGAAAGAATCAAGAAGAATCAGCCAGATATTCTCATTTTGTAAGAAATGAAATGTGTGGGAAAGGAGGCTTCCTCCACTCTTCAAAAATGATGGAAAAATGCCAACCACGCAGAAATCGATGCCAAAGGAGCAGCTGGGGGTTTTTCTATAATGTGGAATCCATCCACAGTTCTGTTGGGTGACTTCTTCACCTCCAAATGGACCATCACTACCTCCTTTCGACTCATTGGATCAAACAAATCTGGTTACATCACAAACACTTACGGCCCTGCCACACCAGATGACAAGGACTCCTTCATCAATCATTTGGATTGGTTAGTTGATCACATCAACCACCACAGATGGATTCTAGGGGGAGACTTCAACATAATCACAGGGTTGGAGGAGAAAAAGGGAGGTACGTGCACTTTAGGAAAAGACAGTGAGCATTTTAACAACTTCATTAGTCTAAGAAATCTCATTGATGTCAGTATAGAAAATGGACTGTACACATGGACTAATAGGCGCTCAGGGGACCAAAAAGTGTCCAGCAGACTAGACCGCTTCCTCTTGTCGGAAGTAGTAATGATGGACGGTTTAGCTTGGAATGCTACAATCATCAACTCCTCGGGCTCAGACCATTGGTCGATCCTCCTCGCCATTAACATCACGGGCACTTCTGGTAGAAATCCCTTTCGCTTCGAGAAATTTTTGTTGACACACCCAGACTTCCAAGAAAACAACAAAACGTGGTGGGAAAAAGCAGCCATACCCACAAGGACCCCCATGTACAGATTTCAATAGAGGCTGAAGAAACTCAAACAACATCTAAAATTTTGGAATAAGGCTACTTTTGACAACATATTTCAAGCCCAGGAGAACCTCCAACAACAAATTTAATGCCTCCAACATCAAATACGACAGGACGGCCTCACGGATGCCATAAAACAACAGGAAAAACAACTAAACAATCAGTTAGCCGAAAGAAGAGTGCAGGAGGAAATCCTCTGGATACAAAAATCACGCATACAATGGCTAAAAGAGGGGGAAAGAAACACCAAATTCTTCCATAGATCCACGGTCCAGTAACGTCAAACAAATCGCATCACCCACCTCTTTTTGGACCAGGGAACAAAGATTCAACAACACTCTGACATTGAAAAGGAAATACTCTCCTACTATAAAAGCCTCCTCTCTGAACCTCTTGTAGATTGTTCTCGTGCAATCGACATCATCCTCAGTAACATCCCCAAGGAGGTAACCAAGGAGAAAAATGAGGCGCTCATGAGACCAATAACTCAAGAAGAGGTTGATCAATCCCTATGAGGTACACCTATAGGGAAAGCGCCAGGACCAGATGGGTTCACCCCAGATTTCTTCCACCATTGCTGGAGCATCATCCGTGAGGATGTTTGGGAAATAATCAAGGACTCAAGAATATCAAGTCAAGTCCTCCAGACCCTCAATGCCACCTTTCTCACACTCATTCCCAAAGAAAATCACACCACCTCCCCAACAAACTTTCGTCCCATTGCCCTCTGCAATGTCATCTACAAGCTCCTCACAAAGATTATTGCCACCCACCTCAAGCCCATCCTACCCTTCATCATCGTGCCAGAATAGACTGGCTACATGGAACGAAGACAAATTCTGGACAATATCATTTTAGTTCATGAAGTGATACACTCGCTCCACTTGACGAAGACTCCAAGTATGCTTCTAAAACTGGATCTTTCAAAAGTCTTCGATAAAATAAGTTGGGAGTACTTGAGAACCACTCTTCTAGCCTTCGGCTTTGACCCCACATGGGTCTCTTGGATAGTCAACCTTAATTATTCTACTCTGTTTTCCATTCTGATAAATGGCGTCCCATCCAACCCCTTCTTGCCTACCAGAGGCATAAGACAAGGGGACCCCCTCTCCCCCTTCCTCTTCATAATCCTGGCGGAAGGACTCAATAGAACCCTTAAGGCTGCTATTTCAGACCGCTCCCTTTCCGACCTCACCCTCCATGGTATATCGCCCCCTATTTCCCATAGTCAATTCGTAGATGACTCTCTCCTAATGGGAGTACCTACAGTGCGAGAAGCCCTCCGCATCAAGTCCATCATCAACCTCTTATGTGAAGCCTCAGGAATGGACGTGAAACTTTCCAAATCGCAAATATTATTTTTCAATACACCTATTGATATCCAGCACCACCTCACGCTCCTTCTGGGCTTCACCCGCAACACCCTACCCTCCACTTATCTAGGAATCCCCCTCATAGATAATCCGTTAAAAAATCTCACTTGGGATTCTCTACTCTCCAAATTTTGCAAAAAACTCTCTTTGTGGACCTTCCGCTCCCTCAATCTGCTTAGACGCCTCATCCTTCTCAAGTCTGTCCTACAAGATATGCCAGTCTATGCCTTCTCTGCTCTAGCAGCTCCGAATTTCATCCTCACCACTTTAAGAAATATCCAAAGGTTCTTTCTATGGCAAGGCACCAAGGAAGAATGCAAAATAACCCTCGTAAGTTGGAAAAAAGTCTGCAAACCAAATAAAGAAGGGGGACTAGGCCTTAGAGACCCGACCATTCTTAATAAAGTCCTCAATGCAAAAAATTGGTGGAGATGGTTAAAGCGACCACAAGACCTTTGGGCACGCCTGTGGAGGAAAAAATAAACCCCCACAACCCAGGAAAAATAACTCATTAGATGGAATGGACAACATTCGAGCTCTCTCATCTGGAACACATCTAGAAGCAACAGGGGTCTCATTGCAGAACACTCTTTCTGGGAGATACAAAATGGTACCTCATCCCTCTTCTAGGGTGACTCCTGAAAACAACTCCTCGCCCTACACAAATAACCACAGATGAGCGTCTTCCTCTCCCACGCCACAGAAGCAGGTCTCATCAAAGTAGAAGACTACTGGCACCCTGCAAGAAATCAGGACATCTGGCGCAATTGCAAAAACACCCACGAGGCCCTGAACTTTCCCAACGAAATCAACATCCAACCTTTATTGGATCACTTGGATGCAAGAAAAATCCTAAACCAACAAGGAAACGACATTCTCAGATGGGGTCATACCTCCACAGGTACCGTCAACATTCAAGAGGCTTACAGGCTCAAATCCGGACACGACTCCCTACCGATAGAGACAATATGGAGCAAGATCTGGGAAACAAACTCATGGCCAAAAATTAGTACCTTTCTTTGGCTAGTTGCGCACAGTAGCATCCTCACTTGGGATAATTTAATAAAAAGGGGATTTATAGGGCCTTCCTGGTGCCAACTTTGTGGTTCATAGGAGGAAACACAAAATCATCTTTTGAATCTCTGCTCCTATAGCTCAAATATCTAGGACTACAGTGCCAACCTTATGTGCACCACCGACAGAAAGCGTACAGGCCTTTGGGAAACCTTAGAATCTTGGCACACCTTGATCTTCCATTCCCCTATCCTCAACAAAATCTGGCAGCTTCTACCGGGCTTCATCCTCTGGAAAATCTGGAAAGAAAGAAATCGATGAATCTTCAAGTCCGAGACTAAACCTTGGCAGCTGGTTTGGGAAAGTATTCACTCCAACATCAAAGAAAAAATCGCCCTCCATCCCTGGAATGATCAAGACTGGAACTACCTGACAAACGAACGCATCATCCTCCATCATTGGCAACTTCAACCACAGTCCATTCCCATCGACTCTGGCACCAAGACACATCGTGAGCCAAGTCCCACAATGTGGAAGGTGCCAGAAATAGGGTACCACAAGATGAATTTCGATGGGGCCTCCAAAGGGAATCCAGGTCCAGTAGGCTACGAAGAAGTCATTCGCAACAACAAAGGGGAAATCCTACATATTGCAATCGGAAGTATTGGGCACAACACCAACAATGCTATGGAAATTTGGAGTCTCCTCATAGCTCTACAAGAAGCCAAAGACCAAGAGCTCTTCCCAATCATTGCAGAAGGAGATTCTCAAATTGTCATTCATCTTCTCGGTCGTCTCCTGAATGGGGCTAACCCAGGAAAAATTTCCCAGAGACTCTTGAATGGGCTCCTAAGAATAAAATCCCTTTTACAGCCCAACTGGGTAATCCTGCCATCCCACATCAGAAGGACAACAAGCCAAGTGGTCAACTTGTTGGTGAATTATGGATTTGATTTGAACAAAGGGGAATTCTCATGCACCCCGACCTCCACTAGCTCTCACCCCTGGATATTAGCTTGCAGAACCATTGCAATAACCAAATATCGTCCCTCATATGGGGTGATACCAGGCAGTTCGTGCAAACAAGACATAGAGAGACCAACTGGCTAGCTAGTCAGCCAGTTGGCACTCACATGTACAAGCACTCCCGGCAAGTCCCATCCCCCTCCTGGCACATCACCTCGCAACTTAAGTTCCCACGCTGCCACCATGTCAAACTTTCAAGCCAAGAGCCTGTTGCACGAGCTGGAGAACTTGCAGGGAGGGATCGCGCATGGAGAGATGCACGTCACCTCAGCGGTCACCTCCTGGTCCCGAAATAGGAGCCCTCATAGCCAAACTCAGGGGCATTTTCACTCTAATAGCTCTCGACACCTTCCCTCCTCCTCACAGGTTTCTGCTGATCTTCAAGCTCTGTGCATCCACCCTCTTAGCCTCGACAACCCTTATTCCATGCCTGAGAGGCAAGTCTAGAAGAGGTGCAGCCTGGTACGAAGCTAGGGCCAGGAAAATGCCAAATTCGGCCCACCTCTCAGACATGGAAATGTATGGCACTGATATCCCTCCAGTTATGGATGCTCTTCCTATCTTGCCTCCTATTTTAGCTCTTGCTCTAGCAGTGACGCAACTTGAATCCACTCAATAACTTTCACCTTTGTCAAATGAGTATGGCTGTCAGGTTGAATGGTTCGACGCCTTCGGGAACTCCCTAGGATACGCACCACCCCCACCCTCTCCTCTTCCACCATGATGACCACCTCCCGCCGCTACCCTATCACGCCACCTTTCTGAAGCCACCTCCACCAATTTGGAGGATTCCACATTTTGTCCCCCTTGCCACAACCATGTTAAACAGGAAGAGATCACTCAAGCTTTGAGAGATTTGTCCAAAGGACAGCAGGACATCAAAATGGACCTCAGGGATTTACAAACGCAAGATTAAGAACAAAGGAGTAGGGTGGACAATTTGCTACTCTTCCTCCAAGACCTCAGGTAGGCAAGCGATGAACGAGACAAGGGAAAGATGAAGAATACCCAAGTATTCACAGGCCCATCCTATGGTCCAGGTCTCTGAAAAAGTTCTCTTTTTTCTAGTCTTTTACTCCATGATTTTCCAGTTTGTTAGGAAACTGTATAGACAATCTGCTCTTCTTAGACAGACATCTCTGCTTAGATTAAAACTCAGACAGCCCAGAGCCCTGCGTGGAATAGTAGGTTTTCTCAGTATGATCACTTCTATTTATTTTTGGACAAGTGTCATCATTTTTTGGACAAGTGTCATTAAATTTTTGAACCAGGGCCAACAGTGGTTTACCAGCTGGGCACTGTTGACACCTAGAACAGACAGTTTGTAAATTTTCAGAAGGCTCTAATATACTTACTAACTTACAAAAAAAAACTATGGCATGTTCCATTTCCTTTAGTAGTTCTGGTCCAAGTATAATTTTATCCATAGGAATATCCCAACTAATCGAAACTCTGCACTTTCTGCCATATAGAGCCTCGAATGGGGTCATCTCCAGTGATTCTTGATAACCATTGTTGTACATGAATTTTATCAAAGGCAGATATTCTTCCCACTGCTTGGGCTGATGCATAACATGCATTCGTAGCATATCTTCTAACACTTTGTTCACCCTTTCGGTCTGATCATCTATTTGAGGATGGTAGGTTGTGCTAAATGCCAATTGCGTTTCTAAACCTGCAAATAATCTTTTCCATAAATTTGAGGTGAACTTAGCGTCTCTATCTAAAATTATGGTTTTAGGAAAACCATGCAATATGAATATTTCTTTTATAAAAACATTGGCAACGTCTATGGATTTATAAGTATATTTTATGGGACTAAAATGAGTTTCCTTGCTCAACTTATCCATTATGACCATGATTGCATCATGTTGTTTGGTTGTCTTGGGTAATATAGTGATGAAATCCATGGAAATCACTTCCCATTTCCATTTTGGTATCTGTATAGGCTACAATAGTCCATCAGGGTGTGGATGCTCGACTTTTACCTGTTGGCACTCCAAACACTTCACATTGTAATGTGCAATGTCTTGGTTCATTTCAAGCCAATAATATAGGTGTTTAACTATTGTCACCATTTTCTGGTAACCAAGG
The DNA here is from genome assembly GCA_009831015.1 of Picea engelmannii. Classification (NCBI taxonomy): domain Eukaryota; kingdom Viridiplantae; phylum Streptophyta; class Pinopsida; order Pinales; family Pinaceae; genus Picea; species Picea engelmannii. Next base: position 238,161 of record ML782826.1, read on the forward strand.
TGACCTACATATGGTCTCCAATGGAACTCATCCATAATCAAGTGCCTCAAATCCCCTAAATTATGCACATACAACCTATTACAATGGCATATTATCAACCCTTAGTTGATATCCTTCATACCTTTTTTCCATGGGTTCGTATTGCAACCTTTCCTTCACTTAATTGAAGAACTCGTCTTCTGGAAAGAGGGTCTTAATCCTATATTGAATGTCAGACTCTCCTACACTTGTTGTTTCTAAGTGTATTGTTTGAACACTTCGACTGAGTGTGTCGGCTACTTTGTTCTTTTTTCCTTTTATGTGTTCTATTTTGAAGTCAAACTCATTGATCAACAACATCCACCTGTCCTGTCTAACAGTCAATCTCAACTAGTCAAATAAATACTTCAGATCACAATGGTCGGTCATGAGGATACATCTCCTCTCGAGCAAGTAGTGTCTCCACATCTTCAGTGCATGTACAATTACTGCAAGTTCTAGATCGTGGGTGACATACTTATGCTCATGTTTGTTCAACTTACATGATTCATAACAAACCACTTGTCCTTCTTGCATGAGAACTCCATCGAGTCCTTCTTTGCAAGCATCTGTGCAAACCAAGAAGTATTTTTCTGTGTCTGTAATATTCAAAATAGGGGCATTAGTCAATAGTTTCTTTAGATGTTGGACGTTATCTTCACACTCCAGTGACCACACAAACTTCTTCCCTTTCCTTTTTAATGAAGTAATAGGGTTAGTTATCTTGGAGAATCCCTCAATGAACCTTCTGTAATATCCATCCAACATCATGAAGGATCTCACTTCTATCAATTTTCTAGGGGCAGACCAATCCATGATTTTCTTGATCTTTGTAGGGTCTACCGCCACTCCTTTAACTAAGATTACATGGCCTAGATATTGGATTTCCTTTTTAAAGAAATCACACTTGTTGAACTTGGCATACATTTAATGTTCTATTAACACATGTAACACCATTCTGAGGTGTTCTTCATGCTCCTCTCAGTTATTGGAATACACCAAAATGTCATCCACAAATACTAAGAAAAACTTGTCTAAATACTTGCTGAGAACACTATTCATTAAACACATGAATGCAGTTGGTGCATTTGTAAGCCTAAATGATACCACAACAAAATCATAGTGTCCATACCTTTTCCTAAAGGTTGTCTTGTGGATGTCCTCATCTTTAATCCTGACTTTGTGATATCTTGACCTCAAATCTATCTTTGAGAAAACTATAGCCCCTATGAGTTGATCAAAGAGATCGTCTATTCTAGGCAAAGGGTATTTGTTCTTGATGGTCATCTTATTCAATTTCCTATGATCGATGCATAGTCTCAAGGTACCATATTTCTTCTTTACAAACAAGGATGGTGATCCCCATGGGGACACACTTGGCCTAATGTAACCCTTGTCCAACATTTCTCTCAACTGTATTCTCAGTTCCTCCAACTCTAGTTTTCTCATTCGGTAAGGCACTCTCAATGTTGGCACTACTCCAGGCATGATATCGATTGAAAAATCAATATCTCTTTTCAGAGGTAATCCAGGCACCTCCTTTGGAAACACATCTTTGAAATCCCATAGCACTAGGTGGTCTTCAACCTTCAACTCCTTACCTTATGCCAAGTTTAATACTTGTATATCATACAAGGGACACCCTTTTCTTCTAAACTTATTAATTTACAACACTAATATTTGTCTCACAGATACCGACTTCCAAATTCCTTGCAAAATTCTTGTATTTCCTTTCTCATCTTCACATTCTAAAATTTTCTCATAACAATTTATTTTTTCCTTATGGGAAGCTAACCAATCCATGCCAAATAACATGTCATAATAACCAAGGGGTAGGATATTTAGAACCACTTGGGTGTGAAATCCATCCATCCCAACTGAACAAGCTTCAACTACCTATGCCACCTTCTTCTTTGTTCCAGTGG